>JAOXXN010000287.1:1556366-1566467 GCA_026770055.1 Myrmophylax atrothorax
GGGAAGAGCCTTTCCCTGAGATCCAACCTGCCCCTGCCCTGGCACAGCTCCAGCCATTCCCTGGGTGCTGTCCCTGCCCTGGCACAGCTCCAGCCATTCCTTGGGTGCTGTCCCTGCCCTGGCACAGCTCCAGCCATTCCCTGGGTGCTGTCCCTGCTCACAGGGAGCAGAGATTGGAGCTGCCCCTGCTGAGCTCTGCCCTCAGCCTGCTCTGCTCCAGCTGAACACACCAAGTGCCCTCAGCTGCTCTTTGGCCCCTCCAAACCCTTCAGCATCTTCATGGCTCTTTCATGGACACTCATTAATAGCTTTAGATCCTTAATAATTAAGAAGCAGTAATGATACAAATAAGATGCAGTAAATGGAAGCTTTTGGCAGTTAAAGGATATGTGGACAGTGCTGGAGCTGTGAGATAATCCTGCTTGCTGTTCCCACAGCTGTTCCCACCTCTGGAGCTCTGTGGGTGCAGGCAGGGCTGAGTGCTCAGCACTGCTCCTTCCACAACAATTCCATGCTTCTGGACCAGGTCCATGTGACAGCAGGGGCTGAAATCCTGTGGGAAATAACAGGTATATGAAAAGAATCTTCAGGCTCCTTTAGGAAGCATCCAGTCACTGGAAGTTGTGCCTCAGGGATGAGGCAGAACCTGGGCAGCAGTGGCCTTGTGTTTTGGGGGCTGCACTGTGGCTGGGTGGTGACAGCTGGTGGGATGACTCTGCTGTGGAGCTCTTGGTGTCTCCTCAGGATAAGTGAGTGCAGCTCTGCATCTGGTAGGGCAAGAGAAAGGAATTAGCACAGGCTGGTGTTTTCTCACATTCTGGTTAAAATCCAACAACAGCCAAGCAATCTGCTGAGTGGTGTTGGATCGTGGCAGTGTAAGACCTCATTTGATTAAATCACTTCGGGTCAGAAAAATGTGCATTGCATCAGACTCATGGAAGCATCCCCAAGGCAAACAGCAGTGCCTGTTCAGCAGTGTGCTCAGGGCTGTGCTCAGCACCACTGCTGGGCACACAGCACCAGCCAGGTCACAGGCTGTGTTGCTGCCCTGAGCTGGCTGCACATTTACAGGCCATTTAGCCTGTTTGTTGCACAACCTCCCGAGCTGTGGCAGCTCCTCCATCCCTGTGGGAGCCGTGGCTGTGACAGAGACCAGGACATGCTGCCAGGGCCACAGGAGTGGGAACTGCCCTGGGTGGCTGAATGACATGAGGTGTCCCATCATGGGATCTGCCTGCACCCAGTTCCTGGTTTTTATTGCCCCAAACCCCAAACCAATTCCTTAAGCCTGCAAATTACCATTTCCTGTGCTGTCTGTACAGCTGAACTGGGCAACAGATCTTTTTTGCTTTTATTTCACCAAAAGATGAAATGTTTTTTATTATAAAATTATATAGTGAAAGCTTGCAGAGTTCCCTTGACAGCAGTCTCCTTTTCCCTGGCACTGGGTTCCCAGCAACATGGGCCCAGCCTGGGAGCCAAGGGTGCAGTCCAGCTGCTCTGCCTACTGCATCCCACCTGCCCAAATGCACTATTTCTGTGGGTTTGGCACTAGGAAAACTGAGTTTGCTTCACAGCTTGTCTATAGAATCCTCAGTTTGTCCTCCAGGTTAGAGGAACCTCGTTGTGGCACAGCTTGGTTTAGACACTGAGCATTGTGCAGATCTCAGATGAAGTGCTCCCTGCCATGGCTTCCACATCCCTTTGATTTTTGACAGTTTCTGCGAAGTATGGAATGTTTTAGAATCCTGCAGCTACAATGGTTTGGATTGGAAGGGACCTTAAAGCTCATCTCCTCATTCCACCCACTGCCCTGGGCAGGGACACCTTCCACCAGCCCAGGGTGCTCCAAGCCTCTTCCAGCCTGGCCTTGGACACTTCCAGGGATGGGACAGCCACAGCTGCTCTGGGCAACCTGTTCCATTTTACTTGTGTTTGTCCTTGTTCTGTCAGCTTGGGGATTCTAATAAATACTTTAATGCCAACATTTCTCTGCTGAGATCAGCTGTGCACACATGAGGCCAGAGGCCCCACAATGCCCATGAGCAACACCTGCCCCACCTGTGCCAATCTTCCCTGCTGGCACAGCTCCGTGCTGGATGTCACCTGTAGCAGGTGACACTGATGCTCCTGGAAAACCATCAGCTCTAAGAAGCACTTGAGCTATCATATTGATTTTCTTACCAGCAAAGTAGTCTTGCTGTTACTATTATTAACATCTCAGACAAGGAGTAGTAAAACCCTGTTTCTCCCACAATTCCCATTATCTACCTGACACAAAAGTCCTTACTTGGAAAGTCAGACAGATCCTGAATGACTGTGTGCTTCTTCACAGCTTCTGATACAGAATGGTAATGCACAAAAGCAAGGAAATTAAATCTAAATCTTACCCTGCCAACATGACAAGGAGAATGGGGCTGGATCCTGGATGCACCATTATTTGGGTTGGAAAGGACCTTAAAGCTGATGTCATTCCAACCCCCTGCCATGGGCAGGGACACCTCCCACCAGCCCAGGTTGCTCCCAGCCCCATCCACCGTGGCCTTGGACACTTCCAGGGATGGGGCAGCCACAATTACATTTGCCAAGGGAACAAGTCCTTGCTTGCAGTAACTGCTCATGAAATCCTCATTAAAGAAACCTGAAAAATCTCTGTATGTGCCCACAGTTGTGCCATTCTGGTATCAATCCTATATTGCACTGTTTTCTTAGCCAAGACTTTTTTCCTTAACTACAAAGCCCCCACTTCTGAAGTGTTTTTTTCTAATTCCTTGCCCCTGTGTTGAATACACATTGAGGTTTCCAGGTGTGAGAAACAAGCCATCCTAAAAGACAGTCTGCAGTTTTCAAAATCCAGGAGGGTTTTGTTTGGGTTTTTTTTTAGCAGAAGTTGAAATGCAAAGGAAATACTGATCTGCTGAGCTGGGTCAGCCCATCTCTAGCCTTTAACAGGACTTGGGAAAGATGAATGACCAAATTCAGAGAA
Source organism: Myrmophylax atrothorax (assembly GCA_026770055.1). Taxonomy (NCBI): domain Eukaryota; kingdom Metazoa; phylum Chordata; class Aves; order Passeriformes; family Thamnophilidae; genus Myrmophylax; species Myrmophylax atrothorax. Next base: position 1,559,353 of record JAOXXN010000287.1, read on the forward strand.
TTTGTTAGCAAATTTACCTGGAGCCTGGTTTTGTCATGGAAGGTGTGAGAAGTTAAGAAGAAACAGATTTGGCTCTGGCAATACATGAGAGGAGCAAGGCAGCTGGTCCAGCTGAGATGAGCTATTGCTCAGGGCCACGAGCAGTAATCCTTGCAAGCATCAAGGATGGAGCTTGTCCCTTACACTGCAGTTCACTGGAAATTTAGAGACAGAGCCAGTTTGACTTCAGCCTTGAGAGAGGGGATTTCCAGCACACCCCTGACTGTCAGGCAGGTCTTGACTCTTCCTTCCCTAGGAATGCTCTCAGAGCCTTTTACGTGGTCGCTGGCAGGTCACCACTCGCAGAAGGAAGAGCTGTAGGTGCCAGTTATTTTCAGGAAGGAAGGTGTGGCTGAAAACGTGATCCTTGTGGAGTTCAACCAATCCAGGCTAAGCCCCAGTGCCCCACAGCTCAAGTTCTGAGCCAGGGATCTGTGTGTTTGGTTTTTATTCTGGCATGGAGGGTAGTACCCCCGCTCAGGGGGCTGTGAGTACTCCAGGTTTTTCCATGTGACTCTGTATAAAGATGGAGGCTGCTCTTGTTTTGATTCTCACCTGATTTAATTACATTTGCTTTTTCTCTTTTTATTTCAGTTGTGATTCCAAAGAGCCCTTTACCTGCCTCCGAAGTAAACTCGGAGAAACCTAGCATGCACAGTAGCACAAAGACTGGTTTGGGGCAGCAAGAAGGGCAAAGGCGTCGCAAAACAGGGAAGAAGCGTGGTCGAACGACCAAAGCGCTAATGCACCACCCCCTGCCTGCACCCTCCAAGTCAGTGGAGCCTTTGAAATTCCCCAGAAAGAGAGGCCCCAAGCCTGGCAGTAAGGTAAAAGCTGATGCTGATGCAGGCGGGTGAACAGCAGGTGCTGCAGGTCCTGCCACGGGATGGTGCATGCGTGTGTTTGTGCACGTTTGTCTCAGCCTCTGGCTGTGTGACTGCAGCAAGTAGGAGACCTGAGGGGAATGTGGGCTGGGAGTATCTTCAGAGTCCAGCCCCAGAGCTGTAGAGAATGTCTGTGTCCTAAAGATCATTTCCATCAAGAAGCTGTGTCTTTGGCTGTGGAGTAGCTTGGCAGATGCTGGGAGCATGACAGGATGGCCAAACGGTAGAATAAGCTCTCCTGTCCATCATGTGTGGCCGGTCTGAGTCAGACAGAGGTGGCAGATCTCAGGCTTGTTATTTTTCAGGATTGTGGTTTATAAAACACACAAGTATTGATTAGTAGGTTCTTGGGACACCCCGTCATCACCATCAGAAATGTGTCATGTTCCACAGTGCCTTGTCTGTTGGATGCAGAGGAGAGAGTGTAGTAATCACAGGTGGGAAAGGGGAGCAGGGTTAAAAGGAGAAATATCTCCTCTTTTTCTGCAGAGGAAACCTAGGACATTGCTGAACCCAGCACCCACCTCTCCAACAACCAGTACCCCAGAACCAGACACAAGCACTGTGCCCCAGGACGCTGCCACAATCCCCAGCTCTGCCATGCAGGCTCCCACAGGTAAGGAAGGGTCTTGGACCACATTCTTGACAGGATTGCACAGTTAGGGACTGCAGCAGGCAGACAGTGACACCCAGGAGAGTCCAAATTTCTTCCTAAGCAAACCATTCTTACAATTCCAGGAAGGCTGGCCTGGGAGAGGCACATGAGTCCAGGTCAGCTGTTCGTTTATCTCTCTGTCCATTTGGAAATAACAAAGTTGTGGGAAAATTGCAAGCCTGTTGTTGAGTGCAGGGAATGCTTTGCCCGAGTTCCTCTGTGTGTGCTGGTGACTCCACAGCTCTCCAGGGACACTTCTCGTGGCCCTTCATGCCTGGGGACACTCCTGTGTGCAGCGACCCTTGTGAGCCCCGAGTGTGAGCTCTCAGACCGTGCCAGGCACAGCTGCTGGAGCTGCACAAGGGGCAGAGCAGTCACCAAAGCACTGTGATCTCTCCAGCTCCAGCCAGGATATCGAGGCACACAGGGACAGGGGCGAGTAGGGAAGGAGGAGGAGTGGCAGTGCACTGCTGCAGATGTGAGTGCAGCTGAGGATGAATCTGGCCAGGAAAGTCTAATTCAAATCTGCTTTTGGCATGTTGAGTCTAGCACTGGATATGGGCTGAGCCCCCTGTTTCCCCAGAGCGTAATTGGCCAGTGTTCAGAGGAAGCTGAAGAACCCTGTTTCCCTAAAAAGGAAATGTTGTAGGAACCCCTAAAAGGTGGGTGCTGCATTCCACACCCCCTCTGAACACCACGACCACCTTAACCTGGCTGGTGTGGAAACCACTTTACAGCCTGACTGCAGGGAAAGCATGGGAGAAACAGCAGCAGCTTGGAAGGTGAGTGTGAGGCAGGAGGATTTTGGAGGCAATTCCCCTCTAGAAGCAGCTCTGCTGTGAGGATGCAGACAGGCAGTTGTGGTGGACTCGCCTCTGTAAGCAACTGGACAGTCTTAAAATCTCAGCATCTCTCAGGTCGGATTTTGGGCATCTATTTCTTGCTTTCTTGAGTGGGTTAATGGCAAACACGTTTCTCATCTTGGCAGTTTGCATTTACTTGAACAAGAACGGCAGCACTGGGCCCCACCTAGACAAGAAGAAAGTTCAGCAGCTGCCAGACCATTTTGGACCAGCTCGAGCTTCTGTTGTCCTTCAGCAAGCAGTACAGGCCTGCATTGATTGTGCTTACCATCAGAAAACAGTCTTCTCCTTCTTAAAACAAGGCCACGGGGGAGAGGTCATCTCAGGTGAGAACGGGCCCGCAGCACTTTGCCTTCAGAGGTCATTGCAAGAATCCTCTCGTTGGAAGATGTTTGTCCTGAAGCCTGGTGCAGCCAGGGGCAGACAGAAGAGTTCTGTCTTCTCTTTCTTGCCACACATCTGTGTCAGTGAAGCAACAGCTGGTGGCTGACTCAGAGCGGAGCAGTTCCCATGGCCTGCGGGCACAGCTGCAGGAGCAGGCAGTGGGCACCATCCTGCCCCACCGACCGTCCCCTGCGCTGCCCCAGCCCCGGGAGGAGGCGCAACGGGGGGGATTTTCGCTGCTCCTTACTGAAAGACAAGAACCGCCCCGGTTTTTAGTTGTCCTTTAAGCCCGTGTGTAGCCAGGGCTGGGAGTGCTGGTCCCTCCTGGAATGCGTTCCGTGCCCTCGGACGCGGCTCCGCACCCTGCGCTGGGTGCCGCAGGCTGGTCCCGGCCCGGCCCGGCGCGGCGCCGGCACAGGCAGCGGTGCTGTTGGCTCCGGAGCGATGCTGAGATGCAGGAGCTGCTGCGCGGCCCTGGGCGTGACCTCCGCCCGCGCGGGGGGTTCACGTGTTGGGCTCTGTTTGTTTCTGTCTCCAGCTGTGTTTGATCGGGAACAGCACACTCTGAACCTGCCAGCAGTAAACAGTATCACCTACGTCCTCCGCTTCCTGGAGAAGCTGTGCCACAATCTGCGCAGTGACAACCTCTTTGGGAACCAGCCTTTCACTCAGAACAGCCACATGCAGCGCTCACACGAGTACGACCACGACAGGTATCTACCAGGTAGGAGCTGGGGCGGGGGCGGCGCTGTAGGGACCCAAGTGCTCCGTGTCTTAACGCAGGTTTTATCCCCGTCTCCGGAGGCAGGGCTGTGTTCCAGAGCCCTCTCGCAGGGCTCGTTGCATCACACCCAGTGTCGTGCACGTGCCCTCAGGGCTCTTGTTGTGCAGGATTCCAGTTGCGTTTTCTGCTGTCAGTTTGATTTCCGTCTCCGCTGTAGGTTTCCGCTCATCCGTGCTGTCTCCTTGTCTTCCCTCTCCTCGTCTCCCCAGTCCTTCCTGCTTCCTGTAGGCTGATTATGGTGACTTCATACAGCTACGAATTAAGGTGAAAGTCTGCATGAGGGAGTGATAACATGCAGCAGGTAAACTGTGATTAGAACTGAATTAGAGCCGTGCTGGCCAGCGCATCCGGCCCTTGGTGGCAGCGTGGCCCGTGCAGGAGTGATGCTCATGCAGCAGTTTGAGGCAGAGGTGGGTTTGTTTTCCATGCATTGACCAGCAAACCCCAGCAGGACAGTTCATGCCACAGTGCACATTGTCAGGATGCAAAATTGCTCTTAAGCAAAAGTGGTGGAAACAAGCCCAGTAGTTCTCCCCACGGTGCTGCATAGTGGCTGCAGTCCTGGGGCTTGGCTGCCCTCCCAGGCTGTCTGGGGGTTCCAGGGGAGCTCCTGCTTGAGGAATGCCAGTTGTGGAGAGGATCAAAGCTGTCTGCACCCTCTTAGGTGGTTGACAAGTGCTGATCTCCTCTCCTGTCTTGCGTTCTGCCTCCTCAGTCAGCAAATAGCTGTTGTGTTGTTTGAGGTCTTTCCAAAGTTAATCCTTTGGATAATTATGGCTCTGACAAGAAAAGCAAGAGTTTGGAATGCAGAAGGATGAGCACTTGGAAGAACTGTTTAAAGAGAAGTTGTTAAGCATGAGGTGTAGGGACAACAGCCAAAGCCACAGTGCTTTGTTCATTGCACCTCACAAAGCACCATCAGGGAGGGGATATGGGAGAGTCTGGAGAGGAGGAGGATCTCAGGAGGATGATCCTCTTCTTCCTCCATGTCTGAGCAGAGCCATGTTGGAGTCAACAGTGCCAGGAGCAGGGAGCTGTGCTGTGCTATGAGGAGCTGTAGGAAATGCAAGGACAGGAATAGCATGACTAGTTACTGGGCCTGGAAGTTGCCCCTTGGGGAACCCTCAAATATAAGAAAGCCCTTTGTCAGTGTGGAGATACCCTCTTTTTGAGAGAGCAAAACCAGAGTGGGATGGAGAGGGCTCAGGTGTAGGCATGGATGAGAGGGTCCTGTAGCTCACACACAGGGTTTCCAGCCTCCATGAGAGGTTATTGGTGGCTCTGCCAAGAGCTGGGCTGCCAGGCAGAGTGGAGAAGTGTAAATCAGAGTTCAGGGATACTCAGGCAGTTCTGACACAGTGCTGAGACCTGCAAATCCTGAACTCTTGAGGGTTTGCAGGGGTTAAACAAAAATTAACCACAGTCTAGAGAAGTGACAGCACCTAGTCCTGCAGTTCATACTGATGTCTCAGAGCATGTTGGACATCTGCTCATCTAAGACCATTCTCAGGCACCTGAAAGAAGCTGGTAAACCTTATTATCTGCACATTGCAGTGTCTTCTGGTGAGGGCAGGAAACAGTGCCGGCACTTTGGGGAGGTTTGGGCTGGTCATGGAGGAATGAGGGCACAGTTGTACATCCTGAAATTGTGCCAAGTGTCAAGGCTGCCGTGGTCTCACCTTCAGCTCTGCGTGTCCTGCCTTGTTTCCTCTACAGGACAGGAATGTATTGTATGGGGCTGGTTCTTCCAGTAAGCAGACACTGGTTAGGACTGGGAGCTGGTTTCCGTTCCCAGAACAAACTGGCTTTCCAGGAGCATCCTTGGGGATGCTGTGGAGCATTTATGTGTGTGCTTGGGACAGAAGAAGGTCTGCAGCAGCCCTTAGATCTGCTGTGTCCTGCCATTCTGTCTTGCCAAGTAAGGCGTGGTCATGGAAATAAGGGGAAACAGATCGAGTTGTACACCAGGAACAGTTGTTTCCAAGGATTCAGAGAGCTGATTGCTGTTCATGGGCTGTCAAATGTTCTGAACAGGTGGATCTGACCTGGAGCCATCTGAAAACACAGGACTGCAGGGACCTTGTGGCCCCCTGAGCTCTGGGTCCTGCTGTTACAGTGTTGCTTTGACTCACTCTGGAGCTGTGGATTTTCATTTTCCACTGGAGACTGCTCCAAGGTTTTTTGCTGAGTGTTTAGAAACTATGTTTTAGTTTCCAGCCCAAATTTATTCTTGGGCAACTTGGTATCTGTGTCTCCTGGTCTTAACATTGTCTTTTAGCTTAACTTTGTTCTCCTTCTTGAAGTAGCTGGAGAGCAGTTGTATCCCTCAGTGGAACTTGCCTTTTGTCTGCTCTCTTCAGCCAATTTGGTTTAACTTAAACTTCATGGGGTGACCAGAGAGCTCTGGGAGGAGCTCATGGGGACCTGGTGCCACAGCACGGGCACCACCATGGTCACAAGAAATGTTTCAGCAGCCACTTTTAGTCCCTGTGACCTTGTAACAGGTGATGATCAGCCTGTCCTGGTCACATACCCTGTTCTTCTTATGCACTATTGTCACCTGCAGGTTCCCAGCTCATGGCACAGTGTTTCAGGTGCACATCTGCATTTGGCTGCTGGATTTACCTCCTGGCTGGTTCTTCATTCTGTATGGATCTTTCCTGCCTGATTTCAAATGCTACTTTGTCTGGCCTGACCTGGGAAGACATCAGCAGATCTCACCAGTAAATTTCTAAAATTTCTGCTAAAGTTATTAGTAAAAGTACTAAATGATACTGGATTCAAGAACGATCCTTCTGCAGTTGCTCCCCAGCCTCATGTGTCCCTCAGTGAACTGCCAACTGCTTTGCCTCTCAAATCAGATTTCTGTGCATAGAACAAGGCTTCTGGTAATTCATGTCCTCAGCTGATGGCTCTCTGTATCTATGATCTTGCAGAATTCCAGGTAAATGAGACTGACCTCTCTTCCCTTGTGATAGATCAGGTTTTCAGTGGGGAAGTTGTTGGGTCAGTGTCCTCTGATGAACACTTGCCATGGCATGTGCCCTCTCCTTCAGACCCTGCCATGAGCCTTGTGGTGCTGCTGAGGTCAGACGTGGGCTTTTTGTTGCCAAAATCATTTTTTCACCTGCTTTTTCAGATGTTGGCACCACATTTCCAGTCACCCTGAGTAGTGTGTCACTGAGTTCTGTTAGAATTTGCTGCAGCAGACCCAGAGTTTCGTGTGCACCTTCATTCTAACTCTGCACCCTCACGTCCCCAGTTTGAGAACATTCAGTTGTTTGACTTAGTCAGTGGTGGATATTTTTGTTACTGCCCTGTTCCTTTTACCTCTTGAGCCTTGCCCTGGTGTTCAGCCTGGCTGCAGATGGAAGTGAACCCCAAAATGGTTTGGGTTGGAAAGGACCTTACAGCTCCTCTCATTCCAACCCCCTGCCATGGGCAGGGACACCTTCCACCAGTCCAGGTTGCTCCAAGCCCTGTCCAACCTGGCCTTGGACACTTCC
>JAOXXN010000287.1:1566820-1581770 GCA_026770055.1 Myrmophylax atrothorax
TAGATTTGATCACTCTCTGTGTCACAGCAGCAAAGCTCTTTCGAGCTGGCCTCACAATGGCAGTGAGGGCTCTTGCTACAGCCCGATTGTGGCTGTGCTTGTTGGCTCTGTCAGCCACTCAGGCACCTCCGAGCTGCCTGCTGGCCTTGGCAGTGTAGCAAATAAGGTCTTTGTTCTCTGATTAGCGTTTTCAAGGGCTAACAGTTTAAACATTGACCTCTTCTCGTGGTCTTCAAGTCCTGAGTGTTCTGCAATTGGCTGGTATAGCCTGACTAGGAGGCGATGATATGGGTCTGCTTCTCCTTTAGGCAGCTGCAACTCGTCTCTGCCCCTTGCTTTTGTCTGTGTCCTAGTGAGAGATGCAGGAACTCGGGGATGCGTGGAAACCGGCGTCTGTGATTGACGGCTGGCTCCACCTCCAGCAGGAGGACTGACTGCAACTTCTGCGATTGTAGGCAGTCTGCATCCAGCCGTCGGCGGGGACACTCCCGCCAGAGCCCGCGTGGACTCGGCGCGGGGGGCTGAGCGCGCACTTTCTTTGATCCGTCCCAGACGGACCGAAGCGGTGGCGCGGAGAGGGGAACCCGCTCTTCGCCACATGTACAGGGTAGCTTCGCCGCTGCAGCGAACTCTGTTTCCCTGTGCAGGCGGGACAGCATTACCCGAACAGCTCTGTAAGTCGGAGCAAGTGTTTGCGCCTCGTCAGATGCGGCTTGAACAGATTCCCACAGGTCCTGACCAACTTTGTCCCACACTTCCATGCTATAAGCATGACCGGCATCGGTCAGATGCCTGCGGCGCTGACTCCATAGCAACAAGTGTTCTAATGCCGCTTTATTTATTTGCTGCTCAGTGATCTGAGGTAGCTTTAAGAAGCCTTCGAGCACCGTATGCTCGTTCACCGATACCGTGTTTCCCATCCTGTGTTAATTTTTCCCGGACTCACCCGGTCAGAATTCGTGGCCACAACACGTTTTCTTCGGCGTCCAGCTCCTCGGCTGTCCCACAGGATATCCTGGTTTGTCTTACAGCTGGCTTTTATCGCCCCCAAGCATCACATCGAGGGTCACCATTTGCCGCAGACCACCAGAGGAAGTTACACATCAATGTGATGTCTCAAGCAAACTCCAACTTTATTCCAGGTTCACAACATATTTAAGCCCGAAAACCACTCCCCGCGTCTCTGCAGGCCATCTCATAGGTGACAAGGTGCTGTCCACCGAGGAAAGGGCAGGGGCCGTCTTCAGGTGGCCGCCCCGGCGTTGCTCCTTAGGCGACCCCCAGCCGAGCTGTTGTTCGTTCTCAGGATAGCCTTTTAGCACAGACTGGGCCCCCGCAATGGGGTTTATGGCATCCTTGAACTGAAGGTATTTTCTGTATCCCTGATGATCTGCTGAGTGCAGCTTTGGCTGTGGCTCTGTTTCTTTGTTTTCTTGAAATGTGTCCTTTAAAACCAGAATTCTAGTTTGGGTTTATCTTTTCATTAATTTACACCAACCTCACTTCTGGTTTCCTGGGTTATCTTCTACAACCTGACCTTCTGTGTTTGCATGATTTTTAACATCAACTGCTTTAAAAAAATAATCCAACCCAAAACCTGATGAAACCTTTAAAAGCATCACCTTGTGTTGTGGTTATGTGGCTGGTGGGTGAAGAAAGTTATGCAGTTTGACTCAGGGATATCCAGAGACATTACCAAGAGCACTTGTTTCCATCTCTGGTTGGGCAGTGAATGTTTCTTAGAGTGACTTGTGCTGAGGATGGAATTTGTCTTTATAACAATGTCACGGTGATTTTTGGTCATACTCATGTGGAGGCCCAGGGCAAGCAGCTTGTGTTTTGTTTCCCTGAAGGATATTGATTGAACAGGTACTTTTCTCTACCTTTGTGTTTCTCCTGAATCAACTCAGCTGTGCCCATCTGGTGCTTCCCACCCACCTGTACCTCCGTTTGTTGGGTGTGATGCGTCTCCCTTGGTGTTGGTCCTCGTCGCTCCCTGCCATTCCTGTCCCCCCTCCCACACCCTGTGCCAGCTGCCAGGGCTGCTCCAGGCTGGTGTTGGCTCCTGACACTTGTCTATGAGTATTTCACCCGTCTGTCCCCAGCATGGGAGCGCTGTGGGCTCACACGTGTGGCCTGTGCTCGGGGCTGCCGGAAGGGGCCTGGGAGCTGGTGGCCTGTGTGGGCAGGGGGCAGCTGGAGGGTCACCTCAGCTGTGACAGGTCTGCCACTCCCTGTGTCCCCATCAGTGTCAGCACTTCTGTTCTGTGTTCATCCACCCACTGACACTGTGTGTGCAGAGAGATGTCCCAGCCCATCCCAGCGTCCCATCTGCTGCGTCCGGCACGGAGAGCCCCATCCTTGGGCTGTGCATGGGAAGGAGCAGCAGCCACAGCTGGGGGGTCCCCTGGGGCCAAGACTGAAAATTGGAGTAGGGTTTCATCCATCACCATGTATGGCACAGAAGGTTTGCCAGTCATCCGAGGGTTGTGTGCCAGTCGTCCAAGGGTTAAGTGCATCTGAAAGGTGAGGAGTGGGATGAGCAGGAATTGTGTGGGATGAGCCAAGGGGCAGAATGAAGATCAATGGAACTAAGTCAATTAGAGGTGATATTTGGAGTGAAATATGGCAAAATGTCTCTGTTAGGTTTCTCACCATCCTTTTTCCCTGATAACACTTGCACACTCTGCCCTGCTGAGCCCTGCCGGATGTGCTGGATGGAGCAGGCACTGGGTGCCCAGGCTGGCGATGCACACAGAGTTCAAGGGACTGTGGAAGGCTAAATCTCCCAGGACATCTCCTCTCCTAAATAGGGCTTGTTCTCTCTTCCTAGACAGAAGCAGTTCGTTAGACGGCACTCTGCAGGGACCAGGCCGGGGCACAAAGCGCTATTCCCAAGAACCCCCTCCATACAGTGCTCCTCTCTCCCCCAAGTTACCAAAGAATGACCATCACCCTTTGGAAGGTGAGCACAGCGTCTCTGCCCAAAGCTGGCTGCCCACAGTGCCCTGTCCTGGCTGCAGCAGAGGCAGATCTGCCGTGCCAGGCTGAGCCCCTGCTTTGTTCATCCCTGGCGTGGGTTGTGCTTGGTGTTCCGGAGGGAAGGGAATGAACCCACCACTCTGTGGTGAGGCAGGTTCCCCAGGAAGATGTATAAGGCATGTGGAATGCAGTGGGAATTCCTTCTAACCGTGATAGTCATCCTCTCCTACCATGTAATCTGGGGTTTAATCACCCGTGGCTTGGCTTCCATTGCCATGCATGGTATTAACATCTTCGAGCTGCCCGGCTGCTCCAGTCAGTCTGCCCCTGACTGTTCCCTGAGGGGTTGCTGGGCTGTGTTATACACATGCTGATGTGCTGGTGCATGGCCAGGAATCCGCTGCCCTTTCCCAAAATCTCATCTTGTTCCTCACAGTCTTCCCTAAAATAGCTGGGGGGTCTCACTGGCATGTGCTCCACTACCTCAGCCAGATCATTCATATCCTCCTGCTGCTCCCCATAATGTCCCTTGGGATACAACTGGTGTGCTGGGCCACTTTCCCAACAGTAGCTACAGGAATGTCCTCCTTGGTGTGTGATCCACAGATGTCCCTTGCATGTGCAGGTGGGAGATTTCCCGGAGGTCCAGGTTGCTGGAGGACTCCCTGAACTGGGCAACCTTCAATAAATATACTTCCACTTTTGTTCTGAACTGCAAACCCTCCATAAGGCAGACTGGAGATTTGATCTTATTGAGGCCCTTTAATTAACGGATGGTGAAATCTGCCAAGGTGTTAGTCACAATTCTTCATAACATATTTCTGAAAAATTGCTGGAGGCTTCTGGGTGGGCTCACAGTTCAATGGCTTTGTGCTCTGTTGCTGTCCCTTTAGAATCCCCATTTCATTGGCTTTGCTGGGGCTGCTCATCCCAGATGTGAGTGCACAGCTGCCCCCACTGTGGGTGATTTTGGTCTCTGTCCATCACTGTCCCGTTCTGTGCAGGATCACTGATCCTGTCTCTAAGCACAGCTCTCCTGAACTTGCACCCTGGTGCCCAGAGCAGCTGTGGCTGCCCAATCCCTGGGAGTGTCCAAGGCCAGCTTGGACAGGGCTTGGAGCAACCTGGGCTGGTGAAAGGTGTCCCTGCCCATGGCAGGGGGTGGAACAAGATGATCTTTAAGGCCCGTTCCTACCCAAACCATTCCATGATTCTCTGAGGGACAGTTTCTAGTGCCCTCACTATCTACAGTGAGGAAAACTATAGGTTTGTTCACAGGGCTGAACTGAAGACCAGGGTGATATGTGAGACTGTGTCATCTATTCCAGCATATTGACTGTTCTCTGAGGCCCCCTCTTGTTTCTGACCTCCAAATACACATCTGTGCTGTTCTCCCTTGACATTCCCCTCTGATCCATCAGCCACTCCACTGAAGTGACCTGGCCTGGCCTCTCCTCCTCCCCCAGCAGGTGGGACAGAGTTCAGCCTGTTCTGGAAGTGCTGGTCTGGGTGGTGAATATTGCAGTGCTGAATATGGAAAATTGAATATCGTCAGTGGATAGGGAAGGCTTCCATAATGGGTAATTTCAAGGAGGAGCTTACATTAGGTTTGTCTGCAAGATGGATTCTTGGTCTACTTCAAAGTCTGTTCAGTTATCCCTTGGCTTTTGAATGGGTTGTGCCATCTGGATGCAAAATACTCCACAGCTTCTTCCAGAGAAACACAGGCAAGTGGGTAGAAAGTTTGTCTGCATGTGAGGGGGATCATCTGTCAGTGTGTGACCTTCCTGCAGCAGCTTGGTCTGGTTCTTTTCCTGGTCCAAGCAGGGAGGAATGAGGTGCTGTTCCAAATTCCACCTAGAAATTCCTTCTTATCCCACAGCTAGAAGCTCTAATGAATACGTCCTCCACCATGAAATTGAAGTGCAGCAGGAATATTTGCATTTCAGAGGATGTATTTTAAGAATATGTGTCCGAAATGCTCAGATATTGAATATTCCTTGAGGCAGGAGGTACATCTTCTCATGGGGATGAACTCTTTCTGGCTTCAGCAGAGTGAGTCAGCAGCCCCTGAACACGTCCCAGTTTGCCAGATGGAAGGCTGTGAGCAGCAGTGGGACATCCCATTCACCATGCCTTTGGCCAAGCGGAGGGATGAGGAGGGGAGCTCACCTCTTACATTGTTTTGCTTCTTGCATTCAGTGGCATTTGTGTTGCTTTTTGCTGAAAGGCTGCAGTCCCAGCACAGTGGGGACCTGCCTTCACAGCCCAGTGACTGCTGGAAGCAGTGGGTGTTCAGCAGTTGTGCAGATCAGATTTGTGCTTGTGGCCAAACTCCCGTGTTTTAGCAGCAAAACGGCACTGTTGAGTCTATAGCACTATTTGTTTAATTAACCTTTAATTATCTGCTCCCTGCCTCTCCGCCACTAATTGTGGTGTGTTTCCCCACCATGTGCCAACTGGCAGCCTTTAGTTAAATCTAGCAGTTTGTGTAAGGAAATCTGCCTAAGAATCAACCCCCTTCTCCCTCCTTCATTGCTGGTTATCGAGGGTGGAGGATCCTGGGTCATGCCTGAGCACAGCCCTGCCCTGCCACTTGCAGGAGCATGTTGCCTTCAGATGATTCACAGGGACAGTAATCATTTCCCTCTTGCCTCACCTCCCTCTCCCCTTCCTGGAGGTATCATTCATCTGAACAGTTCTCTGTTTACTTGTATTTATAAGAAACCCCTCAATCTCTCTCGCACTGACCCTGCCAGGAAGCCTCCAGCTCTGCTGCCATTGTTACAGCCCAGCCAAGCACTGCCCTGTCCAGGGACAGGGAACCTGGGCATCAATGTGCACCTGCAGTTTTGTCTCCTGGGCAAAGCAACGTCGTGCCCCCAAGTATGGCCTCGTGTGTTCACCAGCTCCTGTGAGAACAGGATCACATATTAGCAGAATGCATCACATTCCCATCAGGAAAGTAACAGTGTGTTAACTGTTGAGTGAAGTATTTCCTGGGGGTGAGTTTTGGATCCTCAGCGTTGCACCAACGTGAACCTGTGCACATGCTCTCCCAACCTCCCCAGCTGGACCCTGGAATTCTTCAGGTGACACCAATCCCCACTGTGAGAGCTTTGAGGTTTTGGGAGCAGTTACACACCCATGTTTGCCTGACCCAGCACACCTGGGTGAGTGTCCTGGGGCCTCCTGGCACGCTGGAGCTGTGTGTCACCTCGGGTTTCCTTGGAGGGTGGAGGTGGGCCTGTTTCCACGGCCACAGCCACTGTCCTGTGGCACTGCAGAGGGCTGTGCCCACTGCCCCCTCTCTTGCCTCTACCCTTCCCTGGCAGTCAGACAGACCCTTTCCCAGGTACTTAATGGGAACTGGTTTTGGGTTTAAGCGGAACTGAGCTGTTGAAGAGGAGATGGAATGTGCTTGCTCAGAAGCAGCTCCAGTGGAGGCCCCTGGTGCAAGTGACCCCACTGGTGGGTCAGGCTGGGCAGGGCATCTCCACCCACCCCTGGTCCAGAGCAGCCAGCTCCCTGCTGGATTTGAGTGCAGTCTGCAACTGAAGTGGGATGGTGGGAATGCAGGAGGGGTTCAGAGTTATTCAGGAATAGCCATGAGCCAGAAAACCACATTTTATGCATTGAGAGCAGGTGAGAACACAGCTACCCATGCAGGAATCGAGTGGCACGTGGGCCAGCACACAGGACAGGTCACGGGGGGACACTTTTCACACCAGTGTCTGTGTGAGACTTTAGGGCTTTGCACTAGTTTCTGGGCATGTCCCAGAGACCTAAAACAAAGGCAGCAGTGCCTCAAGTGCAGAGTGACAAGGCCCCCGAGGGGGAAGAACAGCAGTTACCAGGTCATAACCTCACACTGGCCTCAAAACTGGCCAACAGCCAGACGAGGAGGGTCCCAATCCATAGCCTTGTGAGCTGAAGCCCTGGAAGGTCAGGGCAGGCTGTTTCCAGCTGAACTGGCCTCTGGGATCTCTGCCCAAACACAGGCAGCAGAACACTGAGACCAGAGGATCCCACCTCACACATAGTCCCACAGTTCATAGAAATCAGCAAATAAGGTGCCTCCAGGAGAGGCTGCCCCAGCCCATGGGACCAAAGTGAGCAGCACATGGGGTTTGGCTCAGGCTCTGCACCTCCTGTCACTGGAGCATGGCAGCAGCAGCTCAGCAGGGAATTGGGGAAAATCTCAACAGCTTTTGGGGTCTCAGTGTGAACTGTGCACCCTCACCACCAACCCTGCTCATCACAGCCTTGCTGTGCTGGCTTCACACCTGCTGCTCCTGTGGTCTGGGAAGGCCCAGGGCGGTGGCTCAGGTGTCTTCCCCCTTGTCACCTGCTGAGTGTCAGCAGCTCAGGGCTGTGAGCTGCTCCCAAGGTCTGTACAGACCCTGTGGTGGAGCTGCAGCTCCAGCCAGGTGTGCTGGCCTGGCCTGGAGTGCCTGGGCACTGCCCCTCGCTGTGGGTGCTGCTTTCCTGCTTGGTGTAGGAACTTGTCAGGTGATTCATAATAAAGAACTACAAGTATTTGAGAATGACTCAGGAGGCATAAGGGCCATGTGGGCTGAGACTTTGTTGTGCCACAGTAAAAGCTACAGACATGTGGCCCTGCAGTGAAGCTGTCACAGTTTAGCAGCAGAGGCAGGTCTTGCTGGCTCAGATACCAGCCTGGATAGTCTCCTCAGCCCCTCCATCCCAAGAGTACCATGGACAGCTGGAAATGCAGTGCATTTCTGGGAGAAGGTGAGGAAGCCACTGTTGCCCTGGGACCCTGCCTGGGGACAGCCTCAGCCCAGTCTCTCCTGTGCATGTCCCAACACAGGGAGTTTGTCTCCGATGTGGTTAGGCTGGAAAACAGTCAGGAGGGACAAGCAGCTGGTCACCAGCATGTTGCTTTTGGGGCTGGAGGGCCAGCATGGCATGAGAGCACTGCCTGACCATGAGGGTGCAGCTCCCTCCTGCCCTGCATGTGTGCTGCCCTCTGGGGTCCCATGTGTCCCACACCCCAATCCCAGCCTCCAGGGCTGTTCCCTTCCACACTGATGTCCAGGATGTGCAGTGTGTGATCCCTCAGGGAGCCTCCCCTTCCCTTCCTGCTCAGGGCTGTACCCATTGGCATCCAGATGGGACAGCCCTGCCCTGCCCTGCCCTCCCCTCCGGTGTCCCTTGGCCACCGAGGGGCCTGGGGCAGTCAGGGCACAGGGCTGGGCCAGGGCTGGTGGTGGCATGAGCAGAGCAGCTGCTGCTCCAGTCCAGGCACCAGCTGGTCACTGCCCACTGGTTGGACTGGCATTTGCCAGGTGAGCTCCAGGCAGTGCCTGGTTTGATGCTGTGCTGTGAGGGGGATCAGACCCCGTGAGTGTTGCTACAGTTCTGCCCCGAGCAGGAGCATCGGGCCGTGCTGTTCGGGTGCGCTGACTGCAGCTTGGTGCATTCCAGGTGAAACCTTTGTCCTGGGAGATGGCCTCCCAGGGCCCTTGGAGCCTCGCCTGGACCCCATGGACTCTGCCTTGAACTCTGTCAATTCATCCAGCCACAGCAGGAGCTCCGGAGACTATCGCCTGCCAGGATACAGGCACCTGCACCAACCCTCGAGCCTCAGCCAGGGCAGCACCTCTGCCCTGCGCAGGCTTAGCTCTGGGGGTAAGAGCTCAGAACAGTCCTGCAGTTGTACAGGTGGCAAGAGAGGGCCTTTCTAACTCCAGTTACACCTTTCTAACTTCAGCAAGTGCCAGACTGGGCTCTGCACAGCCGGCCAGGTCTGCCAGGTGTGATGGCACCTGGGAGGTGGCAGTGCCGATTGCCAGCAGTGACACTGCTCCTCTGTGTGGTGGCTGGGAGGACCTGGAGGTCAGTGGAGAGGAAGGACCAGGCAGGAGCTGAACTGTGTCCAAGTGATAAATGAGCATCTGAGTCTGTGAGGACAGATCAGGAGTGGCTGGGGAGTCAAGAGCTGCCTGGAGAGGCTGGAGCTGAGGTGGGAGTGGGAGGGTGGGATGTGTGAACAGAACCTATCTGTGTGGAGGAAGAGGGGCCAAAGAGCTGAACTGGTCATTGCAGCACATGGGGTTGCAAAAAGCATGATTTTAGGTGCATGGTGTCAATAAAAGCCTCTAAAAAGCTTGGGCTGTTGGTGCCTCCTCCCCCCACCTGCGTGTGAGGGCAGAGCTGAGCCATGGGGCAGTGCTGGTGCTGCAATGTTGGGAACAGGACTTGTGTTGGCTTGGGCCATGCTTGGGGACAACAGGGTGTCACCTGTGGGCTCAGTCTGTCAGCAAATGCGGCCAAGGGAAACATAAACCAGCTGTGCTGTGTTAAATGTGCTACAAGTGTTGGGAGTGGGGGGAGGAACCTGTGTGGGGAGAGACATGGCAATGGGGAGGGTGTTCTGCGGAGGTGGGAACTGTCAGCCAGTGGGCAAGGAGGAGTGGAAACGGGAGGCAAACGGGGGTAAATCAGGGTTGAGAGAGAGGAAAAGGGCTCAGTATAGAAGGCTGCCCTGACAGGTCAGGCCTCAGGAGGGGGAGCAAGGCTTTGGTGCCAGATCTGCACTGCAGGAGTCCAGGGCCCCACTGGGACATGTCCCCTGCTGTGTCTCTGCCCGTGCTGTGGGAGAGGGGGCTGAGTGTGGGTTGGGGGCGAGGAATTGTGGAGCAATGCTGTGGGACTCCTGGAGTAACTGCCCTGTCTGGCCCCCAGGGTCTGACAGGTACTTGGGCTCTCGGGACGTGTCCCGGCTGAGCAGCCGCGACCCCTCGGCCTGGAGCGTGGAGGAGGTGATGCAGTTCATCCGCGAGGCAGACCCACAGCTGGGGCCCCACGCAGACCTGTTCCGGAAACATGTGAGTGCCTCTGCATGTGTGCAAACGTGTGTGTCTGTCTGTGTGTGAGAAAACATGTATGTCTGTGTGTGTGCAAACACGTGTGTGTCTGTGTGTGAGCAAACACGTATGTCTGTGTGTGTGCAAACACGTGTGTGTCTGTGTGTGAGCAAACACGTGTCTGTGTGTGCAAACACATGTGTGTCTGTGTGAGCAAACACTTATGTCTCTGTGTGTGCAAACACGTGTGTGTGAGCAAACACGTATGTCTGTGTGTGTGCAAACGTGTGTGTCTTGGTGTGTGTACAAACACGTATGTCTGTGTGTGTGCAAACGTGTGTGTCTGTGAGCAAACACGTATGTATGTGTGTGTGCAAACACGTGTGTGTCTGTGTGAGCAAACACGTATGTCTCTGTGTGTGCAAACACGTGTGTGTGTGTGAGCAGACACGAGTGCCTCTGCATGTGTGCAAACACGTGCATGTGTGTGCAGACGTGTGTGTGTGTGCAAACACATGTGGGTCTCTGTGTGTGTACAAACACGTGTGTCTGTGTGTGCAAACATGTGTGTGTCTGTGTGTGTGCAAACACGTGTGTGTCTGTGTGTGTGCAAACACATGTCTGCATGTGTGCAGACGTGTCTGTGTTTGTGCGAACACGTGTGTGTGCGCATACGTGTGTGTCTGTGTGCAAACACGTGTGTGTCTGTGTGTGTGTCACATGGCAGGGCGCAAAGCAGCACACGAGGAAAACCAGGAGAGTCAGAAAACGGCAGCACTTTGGACCAGCTGGAGTTCTGTGCTTAATGAAAACATCCCCAGAAATCTGCTCAGCCCCTGCCAGGGCATCCCCTGGGATCCTCACCCAGAACCCACCAGGGCACACCTGGCAGCCTGGATTCATTTGAATCCCAGCACTGAAGACACAAGCACTGCTTGTCCTGGAGCCAAATACTCACCTAATGGCAAATTTCTCCTGTCAAGAAACACATTCCGAGTGGGATTCACGGAGTGCGTCACTGATCTACTCCGTTTCCTGTAACAAGGAGTCTCCTAAGACTCTGCTCCTTTAGCACATCTGTAAGTGTAAAACAGCTGCAGACACAGCATGGAGTTTGTACCATTAAAGCTGCAAGAGGTTTGGCAGCTCCATGTCCTGATTCCTGCCAGAACCACCTTCCCTCTGCCTTTTGGTTGAGTCCATGTTCTGTCTGGTGCTGCTCATGAAGTCAGAAGAGCACTGGGAGCAAACACCCAGCTCTGCATCTTGCTCTGGGCTGTGCTGACACAACACTTCTTTTTTTAATTAGTTCTATTTTAGAACCACCAGTAATTGAAAAATATTTGTTTTAATTATGCAAAAGTTTCCAAGGGTTGGAAGTGCCCTGGATCGGAAATCCTGAGGAGAACCTTGCCTTAATCTGCAGAAAGGAAAACCAGATCAAACCTGGTACTGAAGATCTCATCCAAGTGAAACCTAACTGAGCCCTGACATAGGACAGGACTTACTGTTGTTCAAGGTGGCAATTTTCTTTTTTATTTTTTAAGTCCATTAATATTTTCTTCATGGACAACTGTCCAATGCAAATCTTTGGCCACAACTTGGACTGTCATGGAAAGAAGAGCTGCAAGGGCCTGGGGGACTTCCCTTGCAGGTGCCAAGCACAGAGCTGTTCTCTGGTTATCCTAAGCTTCATGATCCATCCCCTCCTGAGCCTTAGGTGGGACACACCTGGCTCTTCTGTAAAGCATTAGATGCTTTGGAAGTTGCCATGTTTGAATCAGCCCTGCTGGGAATGAGGAGCTCCACCATTTTCTGCCAGTGGTTGGGACTGTGCTATGAACCTTCAGAAACAGACTCAAACCACAGAATCATTCAGGTTGCAAAAGCCCTCTGAGCTCATCCAGTCCAACATGACCTCAGCACTGCCAAGGCTGTCACTAAACTGTGTCCCCAGGTGTCACATCCACATGTTTTTTGAACACTTCAGGGATGGTGATTTCAGCACTGCCCTGGTCAGCCTGTGCCAGTACCTGACCACCCTCTCAGGGAAGAAATTTTTCCTAATACCCAATCAGAGCACAGGCTCTTTGGGTTTCAGGGTTTCTTCCCTCACCTCCATCTTCAGCTGTGACTCAGGGCTGTGTGTCATGGCAGGGCTGTTGTCACCATTGACCCATCCTCTGCCAGGGCATTGCTCCTGTGCTGAGGTGACAGTGCCCTGGAGTGAGCAACTGCTCCCCTGCCCTGCCACTGCCTCCATCATTCCTCTGTCCGTGAAACCTCCACTTGCCTTCCTCCCCTCTTCCCTTCAGGGTTTGCTGACCCTCTGAGCAGGGCTCCTGCATGTTGATCACCCACTGTGCGTGGGGCTCTGGGGCTGAGCCCTGTGCTGGAGCAGGGCCAGTGCAGTGCTGTCCATGCTGGGATGTCCGTGCTGGGATCTCAGTGCTGGGATGTCCGTGCTGGGATGTCCATGCTGGGATATCCGTGCTGGGATGTCCGTGCTGGGATCTCAGTGCTGGGATGCCCGTGCTGGGATGTCCGTGCTGAGATGTCCATGCTGGGATATCCATGCTGGGATATCCGTGCTGGGATGTCCATGCTGGGATCTCAGTGCTGGGATGCCCATGCTGGGATGTCCGTGCTGGGATATCCGTGCTGGGATATCCGTGCTGGGATGTCCGTGCTGGGATATCCGTGCTGGGATGTCCGTGCTGGGATGCCCGTGCTGGGATGCCCGTGCTGGGATGTCCATGCCGGGATGCCCGTGCTGGGATGCCCCTGCTGGGATGTCCATGCTGGGATCTCAGTGCTGGGATGCCCATGCTGGGATGCCCATGCTGGGATGCCCGTGCTGGGATGTCTGTACTGGGATGTCTGTGCAGTGCTGTCTGTGCTGGGATGCCCGTGCTGGGATGTCCATGCTGGGATGTCCATGCTGGGATGTTCTGTGCTGGGATGCCCATGCTGGGATGCCATGTTGGGATGTCTGTGCTGGGATGCTGCTGAGCAGGGCTCACACCCAGCCCTGCTGCTGCATTGTGGCCTGGCTCAGCGGGCAGGGATGGGGCTTCCAGGTGCCATCACAAGCACTGTCATTTTTCTTCTTGCAGGAGATCGATGGGAAAGCACTGCTCTTGCTGCGGAGTGACATGATGATGAAGTACATGGGGCTGAAGCTGGGGCCAGCCCTGAAGCTCACCTACCACATTGACAAGCTAAAGCAAGGCAAGTTCTGAGAGGACACTTGGCAGGACACATCCTGGAAGCTCCGCTCCTGGCCATCCCCACCCGCGCTCACCTGCCGACAGGTTCGCATGCACACACCCCATGTACGCCGCAGACGGACACGCCGCTGACAGCCCTGTCCCCAGGGACACCTTGTGACAACCTGGGGGACACACAGACACACCGCTGACAGCCCTGTCCCCGGGGACACAGGGACACCCTGCTGACAGCCCTGTCCCTGGGGACACAGGAACATCTTGTGACAGTCTGGGGGACACAGGGACACCCTGCTGACAGCCCTGTCCCCAGGGACACAGGGACACATGGACACCCCGCTGACAGCCCTGTCCTCGGAGTCACAGGGACACCTTGTGACAGTTTGGGGGACACATGGACACCCTGCTGACAGCCCGCCCCCGGGGACACAGGGGACACACAGACACCTTCCCACGGCCCAGCCTCCCCAGTCCCACTGCCCATCCACCCCAGCCAGGCGGGTGGGCACTCGGGAGGAGCCCGGCAGGGTTGGGTTCACACCAGACTCGAGCCGTGGGTGTCCTGTCAGAAGCAGAGAGTCTGTCCCTGCTGCCCACCCAGCACTTCTCCATGGGCTCCTGGTCCAGCTTCCCTGGGCTGAGCAGCAGCTCCGGGCTGTGTCTGTGGGGACTGGGCACTTGCACCAGCTCCCCTGCCCAGGGCACTGGTGGGCTGGGGAGGCTGGACAAGGTGCCCCCGACGTGCCCAGCCTGCTCAGCACAGTGAGCTGAGAGCATCATCGCCCCCAGGCCTGTCTTCCACTGCCCACCCCAAGCTCTGCCCACCCCCAGCTCCCAGCCTGGCTCCAGCTGGGCAGGGTGGAGGTCTCCATATTTATTCTGGAGCGGGAAGGGCACGCTGCACTGCCCAGGGAGTGTGGAGTGAGATGGGAGACTCCTGGCACGACCCTGGCTCCTGCTGGAGGCTGCCTGGAGGCTGCAGGACTCGGCTGATCCTTCTCGCCTTTTTTTATTTTCCCCTTTGGATTTTTTTTAAACTGAGGAGTTGTCTGTTTAAAACGATGAGATGATTTTTCTACCTGTGTTGAACTTGAAGCTCTTGGTGATTTTTTGCCAGAGCTGCCAAGGTTTGTCTTCCCAGGGGCCCTCCTGCTCCTCTGGAGTTTTGGTCCGTCCCAGCTCAGCGTGTGTGGGAGGGTGTGGGGTCTGCCCGAAGGTGGTGACCTGTCCCCACATCACTCTCTCTGTGAGGGCTCTGCCCTGCCCAGGGCACCTGTTGGTCTCAGGCAGTTTAATGTATTTATTTTTGATGGCACTTGAGCGGTTCCCACAGTCTCAGACGCGTTCCTGCAGCTGCACAGAGTGCGGAGGGGAGGCCACCTGCGTGTCCCCGGGGCAGCAGCCGCCAGCTGGGGCCCCTGTGGGGCAGGGGCCGCCTGTGGGGCAGGGACTGGCCAGACCCGTTCAGGGCCCAGCCAGAGCAGGGCTGAGGGGCAGGCGGGGGCTGCCCCCGGTGTGTCCCCGCACCCCCCGCACAGCCCCACACGTGCAGACGCTTCCTCTGCAGTGACCAAAGGGCTGGGTCGGGATCTCCATCCCAAGCACTTCCCTCTCCCGTGCTCAGCTCACCCTCCCGCAGCCTCGAGGGCCCCGCCAGCCGCAGGACGGGCCCCCGCGCTGACCAACCCTCCAGGCGCTTGCACTGGGTCAGGTTTACCCCTAAGGGGCAAAGTTGCAAAAAAAAGTAAAATACCCCAACCCCCAAAGTACTAAGAAGGCAAAAAGGCTTTTTGTCGTAGAGCGCAGCCCGCGCTGCCGGCCCGGGACACCCCGGCGTGTCCCAGCGCTGGGCTCGCTGCTCCAGGGCCCGGCAGGGCCAGCCAGTGCTTTCCTCTGCACTTATTTTAC
>JAOXXN010000287.1:1603614-1640747 GCA_026770055.1 Myrmophylax atrothorax
GAAAACAACAACAAGCCAGAACCACTCCCTGGAAAGGGTTTCGGACTTTACCTTATATGTACCTGTTTGCAGCCTTAGCCTGTGGGGTCAGATCTGTTGTGCCCGGGGCGGGGTCAACTCAAGGTTATATATGTAGTTGAATTTGAGTAAAGTTGGGATTTGCCTGAACACACCACATTGGTGTATGCGATCTCCCTGGATGGTCCGCAACAGCCTGGGCTGCACCTCATGATGTACCAACCCTGCCAGAGCTCCAGGAGTGCTTGGACAATGCTCTGAGGGACAGGGTGGGATTGTTGGGGTGTCTGTACAGGGCTCAGGATATTCTGTGAGTGATGTTCTCCCTGCTGTTCCAAAGGGCTGTGTTATGGTGCTAGAGGTGGTGGGAATCTTCTGCTGGGCTGTGCCCTCACAGCCCCTCTCTGCACTCACAGTGAGCACCACTGAAGCCCATGCAGAACCAGTTACCTTAAGGCCTCAGGTCTGAGCTGGTTATCCACTAACCTGAATCACACTGTTGCCCTCTGTGCTCAGATCTGCTGCCAAAACAGAGCATTTCAGCAGTGGCTTTGCTGTGTTTCTTGTCTGTAGTTCCTTGTGAGCCACAGGAAGGACCCCCAGCCTGGGCTGTACCCTGCAGCATGTCCTGGGTGGTGGGTGAGGAGCTGGGCTGTGCTGTCAGCATTGAAACACGCTGGAGTTTCAAAAGAACGTCAACCACAGACAGAATTACATATGCCTAACACAGAATTCAGGGCCTACTGAATGGGTGTTTTCCCCTGAGCTCCTCTGACAGGAGAGGTGGCATCCAGCAGCACCTGCTTCACCAGTAAGGAAGAACAGTTACTCTAGCCAGGACATTTGAAGGCTCCTCTTCACATGGTCCCTCCTGAAGATGATAATGTGACCTATTGCAAGAAGATTCTGAGAATGGAGGATCATTCAGGCAGTGGGTCTTGTCTTTATGACCAGTGAAAGCAGCTAAACATGGCCCTGCACTGGGATGTTTCTGACAGTGTGTGTTGGGTTTGCATGGCCAGGTTTTGGTAGCAGGGATGTCACAGGGGAGGCTTCTGTGAGGAGCTGCCAGAAGCTTCCCCCATGTCTGATGGAGCCAGTGCCAGGCAGCTCCAGAACAGACCTGCCACTGACAGTGGCTGAGCCCATCAGGAATGACTGTAATGGCTCTGGGATAATGTATTTAAGAAGGAAAAAAGTTTTTGGACAGATGAAAATTGCAGCCAGGGAAGAGCAGAGTGAGAACGTGTGAACAACTCTGCAGACACCAAGCCCAGGGCAGAAGGAGGGGCAGGAGGTGCTGCTGGTCCTGGACCTGAGGTTTCCCTGCCGCCCGTGGTGAGGCAGCTGAGCTTCTGCAGCCCAGGGAGGAGCCCAGGAGTGCTGAGATCCACCTGCAGCCCAGGGGGAAGCCCAGGAGTGCTGAGATCCACCTGCAGCCCAGGGAGGAGCACAGGAGTGCTGAGATCCACCTGCAGCCCAGGGAGGAGCACAGGAGTGCTGAGATCCACCTGCAGCCCACACTGGAGGAGGAGGATGCTTGAAGGAGGCAGCGAGTCCATGGGAGGCCCATGAAGGAGCAGGGTCCTGGCAGGGACCTGCTGAGCCCTGGAGAGAAGAGCCCATGCTGAAGCAGGTTTTTCCCTGGCAGGACTTGTGGCCCTGGGAGGGCCCACACTGGAGCAGCCTGTGCCTGAAGGGCTTCACCCAATGGAAAAGTGAGCCCCGTGGCAGCAGTTTGGGAAGGACTAGTGCCCGTGGGATGGACTCATGCCAGAGAAGCTCATGGAGGACTGTTTCCCACTGGAGGGACTCCACAGGAAGTAGGGAAATGCATCCAACTCCTCTCCCTGGGCAGCAGCAGGAGCAACAACTGACTGTGACCCCCATTCCCCTCTCCCTGTGCTGCTGGAGGGGAGGAGGCAGGACTGGGGAGGAGAAAGGGGTGGGGGGAAGGTGCTTTTAAGATTTATTTTACTTCTCATTCTCCTGCTCTGATTCTGTTAGTAATAAATGAAATTAATATCCCCACTTTGAGTCTGTTTTGCCTGTCATTGTGATCAGTCAGTGATCTCTCCCCATCCTTACCCCAACCCACGAACCCTTTGTTAGATTTTCTCTCCTCTGTCCCGTCGCAGAGGGGAGTGAGAGAGCAGCTTCAGTGGGTACCTGGCACACAGCCAGGGTCAACCCCTACACAGGGCTGGGATACCCAGGAGCTTGGAGCCCCGTGGAGCCTGGCAGCTCTGAGGGCTGGCTGTCCCCCACCACTGGGCAGCACTGCAGAGAAAACACTTTGTCTTTATTGTTACTGGTGTTGCTGATCACCACGGGTGTCTGGTGTCACCCTGAGCACCTGTCTCAGTCACATCAGGTTGGGTGGGTTTCAGCTTGTGCTGTTCTGATTGGTGCCTGCTCCAAATGTCCTCCACATGCCCCAAAGGGCAGTGATGTGGGTGAGGACGTCTCTGTCACCATCCTCATCCACCCTCACTTATCCCTTGGTAGCAGCAAAGGGCTTTGCAGAGAGCTGAAATCACCAAGCACAGACTGGACACTGGGAATCCCAGAATGATTTGGGGTGGCAGGGACCTTAAAGACCATCTCGTTCCACCCCCTGCCATGGGCAGGGACACCTTCCACTAGACCAGGTTGCTCCAAGCCCTGTCCAGCCTGGCCTTGAACACCTCCAGGTGGAGCATTTCATGTGCTGCTGAAGTGCCCTGGGCCTCTTTGCCTCTGAGGATCTGTGAAAAGCATCTTAGCTAATTTTTAAGTACAGAATATTGCAGGCAGATAAACATAAAGGCATGAGGGTGATTGTCATCTGCCCTGCTCCAAATTCGCTCTCAATTCCTACTCTGTGACTGCTGAAGTGGTGATGAAATAGCTCCTGCTGCGATCCAAATATCCTAAAAGGCTTCTTCTTGCCTTGCTGTGTATCCTTTCCAGAGATCTCCACTAGATGGTGGAATGGACCACTAAAAGTTTTTACAGTGACAATGGGCGGCAGCCAGACCGTGGTGACACTCGTGGGGACCTCAGAGCTGCTCTCAGGACCAGATGCTGGAGTCCCTCATGCCCCCTCTGGGCTCGGTGGCATTTGGCAGAGCATCTCTGTGCCAGTCTCTGCGGTGCCATCGCAAACCAGCCATAGATTGTCCCGCTGGCACTGAGGAAGTGTGATCCTTCCTCAGAGGTCTTGGTTCTCTCAGGCAGGGGCTTTCCACCTTCAAGCCTCTTCCTATCTACTTCATTTTCTCCATGGAGAAGAGCTGCCTTTTTCCTAGAAGACAAGGAGTTGAACCCACTGAGGTGCTGCAGAGCTCACCTGTACTGGGAAGGGAAAGTTTTGGTCACAGGACATGACCTGGCATGGAGACAGCAGTGAGCAGAGCTGGCTGAGAATGGGACAGTGCATCACCAGAGAAGGGGTGAGAGGGCTGAAGTTCTACAGGTGCAGAAGACACGTGTCATGGGGATTAAAGTGTGTGTGACGAAGCCTCTGCTGCCCTTGGACTGAGACCAGCTCTCGGTCCTCAGCCCTGGGAGGTCATCTCATAGTTCAGTGCCTCAGTTTCTCATGTGTAAGGTGGAGTCAAGGAGTCCAACCCTTTGGGGACAGTCTTTCGTTATCTACAATGAAGTTGGTGTCAGAGCTCTCTGTTTCCATCACTGACTCTGCTGGTGACTTTGGTCTTGTGTTCTTTGTACCTGGAGTCAAAGAGAGATGAAGCTTTAGCTCCCCTTGTGAGACTGGCCAACAGCAGAGGGGCTGAGCCTGCACTGTCCTGGCTCCCTCATGTTGGTGAGGATTACATGTCCTCCACACAGCAGACAGATGTGCCAGAGCCAGCTGTGCCCAAGGGCTGATGGCTGCTGGGCACTGTCTGGCCAGGCTGGTGAGGGTGCAGGCTGCAGGCCTTATGCTTGCACACAGACTCATGCAGACTTGATGAATGGAGAAGTTATAGACACAGAAGGAAACATTTTCCTTTTAAAAACGAAGTTTCCTTCCCTGAAGGTGCTGTGCTGGTGGGGGCTCTGCCAGCAGATAACCTGATCTAGTGGAAGGTATCCCCACCCATGAGTGTTGGAACAAGGTGGCCTTTAAGGTCCCTTCCAAGCCAAACCATCCTGTGATTTTGTCACTCTATGACACTTTCTTTCTGAGGAGAGAGACCAGACAGACCCCCTGAAGCCTAAGGGGTGTCCTCAGCATTCTGGGGTCCTGGAGAGGCAAGGCCAGCTGCCACACAGTGTGCCAGGGAGGTGTGCAAGGACAAGAGGCAGCATTACCAAGAGCTGCTTCCCTACCTGCATGACTGAGCAAAATTGAATTACCTCTGCTCCCAGGAGAGCAGCCTGGCCCTGGTACAGGAACCATGAGGTTTAGCTTTCTGACAGTCTGCAACGGCTCTGTGAGTCCTGGAGCCTGGTCAGGAGCCTCTGGGAGGGACAACAACTTTGTGGTGAGTCGTTCAAGAAAAAGAATGGTGGAGGGAAAAGAGATGTGCTACCCACAGGGAACAGGGTGGTTGGGTTCTGCACTCAGTCATCTGCCCTTAGTGTTTTTAGCCTGTCATATTTCCATATTTCCCTCTGCCTCTTTGATGTGAGCTTGACCATCTCAGGGTGGGAGGGTTTCTCTGGTGTCTCTCAGACCAGAGTCCAAATCTTCATGCACTGACTGTGGGTTTGTATTCTCAAGACTTAAATTTTATCTGCTGTCAGGTAACACCTGTTCTTGTTGAACAAGGAGACCTGTTTAACTGCAACAGGGAACCATCATGAAATTTTCTCACAGAGCTGCTCTTCAGTCGTGGTCGTGGTCACAAGCCAAGTTTTCAAGAAGAGGTTTGGTACAGAGAGCTGAAAGGACTAGGTGAGAGATCTGCAGGGACATTTGTGGAGGTGACTTCACCCTGGGATGTCAGGCTGTGCCTGCAGGTTCCACAGGCAAACCCAATCCATTCCTGCTACTTCACAGAATCAACTAGGTTGGAAAAGATCTCTGAGATCATCAGGTCCAACCCTTGACCCAACACCACCTTGCCCACCAGACCATGACACTGAGTGCCACATTCAGTCTCTTAAACATCTCCAGGGACAGTGAATCCACCACTTCCCTGGGCAGCCCATTCCAATGTCTGACCAGTCTCTGTAAAGAATTTATTCCTAATGTCCAGCCTAAACCTCCCCTGGCAGAGCTTAAGACTGCACCCTCTGTCCTATTGCTGGTTGCCTGGGAGAAGAGACCAACCCCCACCTGGCAACAACCTCCTGTCAGGTTGCTGTAGAGAGTGACGAGGTCTCCCCTGAGCCTTCTCTTCTCCAGACCAAACAACTTCAGCTCCCTCAGCTGCTTCTCACAGCACTTGTGCTTCAGATGCTTCACCAGCCTCATTGCCCTTCCCTGGACACGGTCCAGCTCCTCAACATCCTTCCTAAACTGAGGTGCCCAGAACTGGGCACAGCACTCGAGGTGTGACCTCACCAGCACCCAGTCCAGGAGCAGAATCACTTCCCTGGTCCTGCTGGCCACACTATTGCTGATCCAGGCCAGGATGCCATTGGTGTTCTTGGCCACCTGGGCACAGAGTGCTCATGTGCAGCTGCTGTCACAGCACCCCCAGGTCACTTTGTGCCCTGCCCCTCTCCAGCCACTCTCTGCCCAGCCTGTGCTGCTGCACAGGTTGTTGTGGCCAAAGTGCAGGACCTGGGACTTGATCTCATTAAATATCCCACTGGATTCAGCCCATCTCTCCAGCCTGTCCAGGTCCCTCTGCAGAGCCCTCCTGCCCTCCCACTTGTGCCCTCGTCAGTCAAGTGTGTCTTGCTGTTGTGCTACAGTGCAGGACAGCTTTTCTGTTTGGGCATTTGGCAAATGGGCAGAACTGCTGTGGATGGACCTGCCTGGGGCTGAGAAGGTCCCTGCCAGGCACAGAATGGGGTCAGTGCAGTGCAAGACAACACAGTCACTCAGGAAGAGTCAGATTTCAACACCTGAAGCAGGACCTCTTCAGGGCAGGAACACTCAGCAAAGCACCGAGGTGCCCAAGAGGCAAAACAGGGCTTGGCCTCATTATTTGCAATGTAAAATACATAAATAGTGTGGCCAAGGGTCACTTTAGTGCCTGCTGTTTGTGCCTGCCAGGAGTGCCAGGCCCAGAGAAGGAGGTGAGGCACTGCCCAGACACACATGAAGGGGTCACATCTCTCCCAGACAATTTGTATCCCCAACAGAAAAGTCAGAGAAAAGAATGTGATTCTCAGTAATGTTTTTCCTTGAATTAAAACACGCACCAGGCTCACTGTTGCCCCTGCACTTTTTTGGCTCCCATGATGTCTCAGCCTTGATCCAAGAGGAACATTTTCAGGTATGTGCTTGTAGAAGGGGTGTCTGTGTGTGCAGGATATTCAGTAGGGAATGACAAAGTCCAGGTCAGGGCTCCAAGCTGAGCCCTGTCCCCACATGGGGACTGGATGCCATCTGGGCTGTCACACAGAGGCCATCACTGCTGGTAAATAAGGTGACACCATCCACAGGAGACTTGTGTGTCACAGGAAATCCCAGAGGAGCTTTGGGGATGTGAAGTTACAAATGTCCCTAATTCAGGATGTTTTTGTGGATGTGCCAATGACTGGAATTTTTTTAAATTCTGTTTCTCTGCCACAACTGGGAGTGTCCCCCCAGGTCACTGACCACTGGACACAGCCCAGCTGGAGCTCCTTTAAAGCTCTGTCCGCATGTTTAATTTTTCTGTTCCTGTCTCTCAACCTGTACTGACAATATTTGCATTGTCATGATTGAACTCCTTTCACCTCAACATTTGCCTGGTAGCAAAGGTGATTTCTACCTAACCAGAGCACATTTGAGTCTTTCTATTCCTCTGGGAATGGCCTCACCTCAGTGTGGGATTCAGCTCTATCCAAGGCATAGGGAGCTGCTTTTTCCTGACACCACAGGGGAAGGTTTGGAGCTGCAAACACATGCCAAGGTGCAAGAAATACCATTTAGGGACTGACATCAGCCAGGCAGCTCTGGGAGAATGTTGGGTTCTCCCAGAAGTTTGTAGGTGACTCTTTGAAAAAGGGGGGACTTTTTATATGTACAGACAGTGACAGGACAAGGGGCAATGATTTTAAACTGCCAGAGGACAGGGTTAGATTGGATATTAAAGATAAATTCTTCCCTGTGAGGGTGGGCAGGCCCTGGCACAGGCTGCCCAGAGAAGCTGTGGCTGCCCCATCCTTGGAAGTGTCTAAGGCCAGGTTGGACAGGGCTTGGAGAAACCTGGGACAGGGGAAGGTGTCCCTGCTCATGGCAGGGGGTGGAAGGAGATGGTCTTTGAGGTTCCTTCCAACTCAAACCATTCTGTGGTTCTATGATTCTGGGATCTAGGGATGAAGGCACTTGGTGTTCTGCTGAAGGTCCCATAGGATTTCTGGCAGAGTGAAGGGGTGAGATCAGATCTCCATGTTTCACTCCACAGCACAAACCTGGCCAGATCACTCTCATGCAGAGAACAGATGACACAGACTCCCACTCAGGTGTCCCTCTCCCTCAGGTTTTTTTGCCTGTAAAAAAGGTGGTCTCCTCCTTTCATTTTAGGAGCAGAGCATATGTGACCATCAGCAGGAGAGGGTGTGCTGCAGCTCAGTGATGTGTGTGAGCCCTGGGACCTGCCCTGGGCCACAGAGAGCTCAGCACAGCTCAGCACACGCAGAAGGAGCTCCACTGACAGAGTGCCAGGCAAACAGAGGAGCTGGTGTGAGAGGACACCAGCATGAGCAGAGGGTTGGAGAAAACAGGAGAACAAATGTGCAGGCAGAAGACTTGCCAGGCCAGCCTTGCTAGCTGAGAAAGATGAGGTCCCCCAGTGTCACTTCTGTGAGTGTCTCTCTGACAACTGTGTGAGAGGAGGAGAGGCACAAAGGCTTCAGAGAGAGAATGAAGGAAATGTAGGTTGACACTGAACCTGAGAGAGGAAGAATGCCCCAGGGAGTTCTTGGACAGACTTCTACAGAGGTGAAGCTGAGTTGGCAAGGAAACCTCACAGGGCAGGTGAGCTCATGCTCTGCCTAAGTCTTGTGCAGTTTGCTGTCCCCCACGGAGAGGTGGCAGCTCCATGGGCACACTCGAGGGCTCAGGTGGGGTGTTTCTGCCAGTGCCCAAAGCCAAAGAAACCCAACAGAAAGCTAACAACCATCCTCTGTCTGCAGCAGGTGACAGGAGCCGGGTATCAACAGGACTGGGGTGGTTGTTTCAGGAGCTGGAAGGGCTTTGAACCACCACATCAAACACAGAAAATCCTGAGTAAGACATTTGCCTGTGCATTGAAGGTGCAGAACAACACAGGCTATGGCTGAGCAGCACAGCCCCTGTGAACAGCCTGTCACCACCAGAGACACCCCTGTACCCTCCCCAAAGGGTGGTAACAGCCCCACAGTGCAGCCACCCGAGTGGCACCTGCCAGTCCAAATGCCTGGTACTCTCTCACACTGATTTCTTTGCACTCCTACACTTTGAGCCTGATTCTGCAGGTGGCCCTTTCCTCCTGCTCTGCCCTTTAGTTTCTAATTTTGAAGGAAGTTGAGGATTTCAGTCCCTTCCTGGGGGTGTCCATGCTTTGTTGGTTGGCAATAGGAGCATCAGACAGTCAGTGTGAGATGGCTCAGAAGGCACTTGATGGAAAAGGACAATCACTCATAGTTCATACAGCCCTGAAGACACCAAACCTGCTGTAAGTGCTCTTTAAAATCTTTATGAAATGTGTGAGAAATACAGTGACTTTCAGTTAATTCAATTGCAAGGGAATTTGAACTTCGAGCTAATTCAATCAAAATTCCAGAAATAAAACCATTTGCATTCTTGACACAAATCCATTTTCACTCTATTTCTGCTGGGCTGATGGGGATATAATGGGTTTTTCATTTAGAGGCCACTTCACAGCTAATTTTTATCCTGGTTTTTCTTAACTGTCTATAAATATTCACACACTTGTGCTACAAATTTCTGCCTCAATTTATACAATTTCCTTGCACAGAGCGACTCATAACAGAAAAAACCCCAAGTGCAGCCAAAGGGTTTGGGAGCTCTCACTGCTGAGCTGTAGCCGAGCTGGTGCTCCCAGCTCGTTCTGTTGGACATTCCTGCACTCAGGGGCAGACTGGGGTGTCAGCAGGTTGTAAACCCAAATCCTTGCTGAGAAGAGACCAACTTTATGGAAGTCATGAAAGCACAAAGAGCTCAAAGGGGCTGAAGGTGTGAAAAGAGAGGCAGCACCTGCTGAGCTCCTGCACCTGGGCAGGGATGCTGAGAGCTCAGCTGGCATTCACACCCCACTGGCACACCCCAGAGCCGGGGGCAGCTGATTTATTGGTTTCAGTCAGCAGGAGCACATGGAGCTGGATCAGGACAGAAGGGCAACTCTGTGCAAGCTCTCCTGAGCTTTTTGCAGGTATAAAGCAGTGCCATCCATCGCCTGTGTCTGAGGAGAAAGGGAGCAGCGAGTGGCCCGTGGGAACATCGGGAGTGTGAACTCAGCAATATTCGCCCCAGGGGGAACCCTTGGCATCTTTATTTGATCTCTTCCTCTTGATCTCTCTAGCATAAGGCTGAGCAGGGCCTTAGGAATGCAGTGGAGAGCAGGGGATGTGCCATGGGGGCAGATCAGAGAGCAGCTTTTGTCCCTGCCCTGCCCGGGGCTGTGCTCCCGCTGGGCTTGCACGGGGCAGGCTGGATGGGCCAGAGGAATTTTAATCCCGAATCATTTCCACATTCCTTCCAGCCTGGCAGAGCATTCTGCTGAGGCATCAACTGCCTTGTCCAGCCCAGCCTGTCCGACACCTGATAAGTTAATTGAGGATTTAACTGAGGAATTAATTGAGGCATTCTGCTGGTTACCACAACATAATCAGGCAGCTGCCCAGAGTTGGAGCTTTCCAGTCCTTTGGACTCAGTCCTGTGAACAACCCAATTCCATCAACCTCCTTGGAAATCCCTGGAATGGTTGCTGGAAACCTGAGGGATCAGGACCCTTTTTCCAGCCTTTGAGTGCTGTTCTGCTCAGCCTAAGGAAGAAAGTTCACTTTGGAAGAAAAAGTTCTGCAAAGTCTTTTTTCCTGTGTCCTGGCTCTGCAGTTGCAGCTGGTTGTGCTGCTCATTAGCTCTGGTTCTGACATTTGTTGTGGTGGCCTGGGAAGATGCTCAGCTTTTGTGGCAAAATCATGTAATACCCAGAGAGATTTCAATCTTCTTTCAGTGCATTGGTGCCCACTGGAGCTGTTAAGAGGTTGTGCACCCAAAAGGTAATAATTGCACTTTGGTTAAATTTGAGTTCCTGAACTATAACATATAAAACCAAAAACTTGACAGATTTATCTCTAACTCTTTATGGCTTGTTCTTGTTTTCTTCAGATTTGTTTGAATAGGAATAATGTAACAGGAAAGTCATGGGGCAAGGGGGTAGGGGCAGGTCTGCATTTCCACAGAATCAGAATCACAAAATGATTTGGGTTGGAAGGGAACTCAAAGACCATCTCATCTTGATGAGACCATGGGCAGGGTCATCCTCCGCTATTCCAGGTGGCTCCAAGCCCTGTCCAACCTGGCCTTGGACACTTCCAGGGATGGGGCAGCCACAGCTTCTCTGGGCAACCTGTGCCAGGGCCTGCCCACCCTCACAAGGAACAATTCCTTCCCAATATCCCATCTAACCCTGCCCTCTGGCAGTGGGAAGCCATTCCTCCTTGTCTTGTAACTCCAGCCCTTATCCAAAGTCCCTCTTCAGCCTTCCTATAAACCCCTTTTTTCCCTTTATTAGATTTTGTAGCCAACTACAGAAACAATTTTTAAATCTTTGTTTTCCTTTTTTTTCCCCTCCCATTCCTAAATTATTAAGGAGCTATAAACAAGGAGCAGACATTGGAACTTACCAGATCTCTGCCATGGTAACTCACCTCTGTAAGGTGAAGCTGACCCCAGAGGTGTTTTGTCAGAATTAAATCCTATGTCCTTGTAGAGAGCACATTATTCAAAGTGCCAACAGGCTTTTCATACCTAAAGCTGTGTTGTCCTTCCAGCAAAATAAAGGTCTCAGTGCTCTTGCCACAGCTCTAGACACCACCTCCAACTATATGAATCTGAATGATCCAAACCCATTTTCTCTTCCAGAAAGCAGAAAATGAAAACCTTGAGAGAATGTTTGTGGGCTCTTGCTGTGAGCCTCAGCTCAGGTGATGAACAGCCCCTCTAGGGTGAGCAGAGAGGGAGGTCAAGGGGATGTGGCAGCAGAACAAATGACCCTGGGAGATGTTGTCAGTAGGCCTTTAGTTCAACCTCCTGCTCAGAGCACGGTCAGCTACAGGATGAATAAATGTCCACAGGTGCCCATGTGTGGCAGAGAGTGGATGGCCAAGGAAGAGACCAGTGATCCCAGTCAGGTGCCAACTAGCAGTGAGCCATTCTGGATTTGTCATGCCTCTGAGGTGCACTCTGCCCATGGTTCCTGACTGAGCAGATGCTTCGTTACACCCATGCAGTTGGTCTGGGTCTAACCAAAACTTCATTTTAAAATCCTCTCTTCCATAGAAAAGAACAGAAGATTCCCAGGACAGACAGCCCAGAATGCTCCAACTTCCCACAGTCTGGAGTTCAGCAAGGTCCCAAGCCTGATAAAGTATTGCCTTTCTCTGCTAGCTATTACTTCATCATTGCTTCAGTGGAAAAGTTAAACTAAGTGGATTATTTCCTCTGAAAGGAAGTGAGACAAGCAGTGGCATGCCAGGGAATGCAGCCTGAATGCTCCAGCCATGGCAAAGGTTTCACAATCCTACTGAGACATCAGAGAACCCACAGTGAACAAAACCATTTCAGAAACCAGGTCACTCCTACAGGTGTGAGTTATTCAGGGTCCAATATGTAGCTGTGGATCCTCAGCAACTTCAGCTGCATATCCCCTGGAGTCTTTCCTGTTGTCCCTTGTAATGCCATGGAATTACAGAATGGTTTGGGTTGGAAGGCACCTTCAAGCACATCTCTTTCCACCCCCTGCCATGGGCAGGGACACCTTCCAGCCCAGGTTGCTCCAAGCCCCATCCAACCTGGCCTTGGACACTTCCAGGGATGGGGCAGCCACAGCTTCTCTGGGCAGCCTGTGCCAGAGCCTCCCCACCCTCATTTGCCACTAGCAAAAAGATTTTGGCTCTGTTGTTTTTGTAACTCCAACTCAAGTGTCCCCGTGCTGCCATCAGATTGTCTCCTACCCTCTCCTCTGGACCAACGCAGCCCAGTCTCCTTGGCCTCTCCTTGTTGGACATGTGCCCCAGGCCCCTTGGTCTCCCTTTACTGGCCCCTCTCTGGGTTCCCCACACCCTCTCCACAGTCCAGATGCAACATTTCAGGTGTGGCTTCAGCAGTGCTGAGGAAGGGGGTGGTCACTGGGCTCCACTTGGAGCACTGGCCATGTTGCACCAGGGTAACACGGTGGTTCCCTCACCTTCAGTGAGCTCACCCTGTGTGGTGACACCACCCTCGTGCCCACCATAACACCCAGACACTTCCCAGGCTGGCACTCATCCTGCTGGGTCTGACCCAGGGAGGGGAGTATTCTGCCCCACAAGTTGACAGCTATCCTTAGGTGAGGTTTCTGCTCCCCTCCTGCAAGGTCCTATTGCCAGGGTCCCTGTGGGGTGATCCCACCTTTGATCCAACAGCAACAACCCCTAATTCTGGGTCATGCATTTGCTGGGGGTGAGCTCTGTGTCACCATTCAGAGCTCCTCTGTGCCCCTGGGGGCACACACTCCTCACTGCCCACCCTGTCAGCTGTGCCCAGCCTGCAGTGGAAGGCTGTGGTGGTGCCCGAGCACGACCTGCCCTTGGTAAACCCATTCTGGTTCTTTGTGATTGCTTCTCCATCCTTCACACATTTGGATAAGGACTCCAAGAGGACATGCTCCATGACTTATCCAGGCATTGATAAGAGATTGGCACACAGTTCCCCAGTCTTCTTCTTGTCCCAGCTGATGCAAATTCAGCAGGAGTGTAAAACCCTGCCCAACTCTGTCCCTGGGCATTTCTTCCAGCTTTGGATGATAAAAGACCACCACTCTGATGAACACAGGCAGAGTAGAGCCCCAAAGCTCCTCTGGGTTGGAGGTGCTTTTCAAACCAAGTTCCGTTGTTTTTGTGTCTCATTCTCTTCAGCTGAGCAGCTGCTGCAGCTGTGCTTGTTCCAAATTGCAGCATGATGTTAATTTTCTCAGATCTGTCTGTCGAGGAGGATTTCATTTCAGTTGGCAAAAGACAATGCACTGAAACAGCTACAGCTGAGACAAAGACATAAATTAACATTTGTAAAGGAAGGAAGGGACAAAAGAAATGTTGGTGACAAGGAAGAAAGTGAAACAAAATTGAAATCATTGTCATTGTCTGACTACAAAGGAGAAGGATGCTGGTCCAGAGATGAAGATTCATGCCATGCCCAGTCTGCTGCCTGGGACCAGCTCCAGAGGGGGAAGCAGTTTGTGCACATCCACGTGGGAGCAGGGCATGGCTGTGAGAGCAGAGGGCTGTGTCACCCACCTCAGTGCAGGAGAAGGGGCTGCTTAAAAGGTCCGTTCCTGTGGTACTCACCAGCAGAGCTGGGCATACCCATTTATTGGGCAGGATGTTTTAAAATGTTTCCCCAGGAGGAGGGAAGATGCCTCAAACTCCTGACGATCCCTAATCTTCACTCATTGCTGGGAGGTGGTGGATTAGTTGGGAGCAGACCCAACCCTGACCTGGGAGAAGGTTACTCCTACCTTGAACTGCTGTCTAGTGAAAACACAAATTCTTCCTCCTTTTATTTCCAGGAGGTCTCAGAGGGGTCTGTGGTCCCATTGATGTCCCTGCAGTCACATCTCCAGCAGGCACCATCCTGCTGGGCCTGTCCTGTGCTCCTGCTCTCTGTGGGCTCCATTTGCTTGTGAGGACCTTTCCTTTGTGCCCCTGGGAAGGCTGAGATGGGCCCAGGGATGATGATCCAAGGAGTCCTTCTCTGGGCTGGCTTGTGCCTTGTATATCCCCTCTCTGCAGTGTTAAAATCTACCATAGGAATATGTGCTCCTTCCCATGACTGCCTTGCTCTTCACAAAGAGGGACTTTGGACATGGGCACAGAGTGACAGGACAAGAGGGAAGGGCTTCACACTTGCCAGAGGGCAGGGTTAGATGGGATACTGAGAGGAAACTCTTCCCTGTGAGGGTGGGCAGGCCCTGACGCAAGTTCCCCAGAGAAGCTGTGGCTGCTCCATCCCTAGAAGTGTCCAGGGATAAGTTGGGCTGTCTTGGTGCAACTTGGTCTAGTGGAAGGTGTCCCTGCCCATGGCACGGAGCTGGAATGAGATGAGGTTTAAAGTCCCTTCCATCCCAAATCATTCTGGGATTCTATGATTTTCTCCAGAAATTTGAACCCTGGTATTCCGAGGGGAAGAGGTCACCAGCCACTGGGACAGATGGAAGGGTTTACCCTGACTGCAGCTCTTACTGTAGCAAAGTCCTCCTCAGGGAGCAGCTAAACAGGTACAGGCAGGTGGACTAGATCCTGGGATTGATGCCCATAGACCAGGAGCTGCAGCGGTCAGGCCCTGCCTACAGCCACTGTGGCCCCCAGGACATGAGCTGGGGGCACACAGAGGAGGCTGTGCCTGTCCTGCCATGGATGTCACACAAAGCCTGGTAAGACTTCTCCCACTCAGAATGCGGTGACCAGTGAGAAGAAGGCAGTTCTCAGTGTCCTGCCCATCCCAGCCTGCTCTGCTGGCCTGGGTGGCAGGAGCTCACCAGATGCACAGTCCTGGAGCAGGTACTTCATCTGTTCCAGAAGGAACACCTGGAAATTGGGGGTTCATTGCAAAATGCAACAAAATCTGTTTTTCCAGTCTGGGATGGTTATTCTCTGTCCATCTCAGATGACAACCAATCATTGCTCTAATTTAGAGATGATGCTTAAATTACTTTTCCTGAAGACACCATCAGGATGTCCCTGGCCAGTGGTGGTGTTTTGGTGAGGAGAAACCATTCTGGGCTAAGATCCACACTGGACATGAGTGGACTGATGTGGGGATCATGGTGAAGTTGGATTGCACTCTGGAGATCTTACCCCCACCTCCCTGTGTGGAGCTGACCCGTGGCTCTGTCCTGGAGCTGTTGCCTTGCAGGGATCTCACTTCACAGACCTGAAATAAATGGAAACTTTGGGACCCCCAAAAAACCCGTCTTTTGTTTCAAGATGATGAAACAATTCTTAAAATGGCAGCTACTACCTGTAACTCAGGCACAGTTTCCCAGTAGCAGGCACAGGGAAAGCTCAGCCACAGGCCAGATCTGAGGATATTCTGAGGCTGGGAATCAGCTTTGCAGGAACCACAGGGACTCATTTACAAGTAATGAATCATGAAACAGCAGGAAGCGACTGCGCCAAGAGAAAGTGTGAGCTCTGCAATTAACTCCGGAGTGCTGAGGTGAATAACAAAGCGCTGCCACACCGAGGCAGAAAGCAGGTCTCCAAGCTGGGAGTGTTACAAGACTAATTTCTAAAAGCCACATTTTTTCCAAACAACTTTTAGTCAAAGAAATTGTTACTTTCTCTTGAACGGAAACAAATCCCACGTGCATGTATTTATTAGGCAAAACAGCTGACAGCTTTTTACTCAAATTTAAATTTATGAGTAGCCCAGATCAGCAAAACCCAGGAAACCATCTCCTTGAAGAGTCCCACTGGTGACTGCTGTGCTGAGCCAAGGTGAGCTGCAGGTATCAGATAAGCTCATGGGGCAGGTGAAGGATGAGTTTCCACTATGTAAGAGACACTGGTGGGTTATCAGATTACAATGAAGATTAAGGAAAACATGTGTTATTAATTACCCCCTTGATATGGGGAGGGGTTAGAGGTTCAGGTGAGAAGGCAAGAGACCCAGGGCAGCACAACATGTGGGTGGCAGAGCCACCATGAGCAGGACTCAGAGCTGGAGCACATCAAGGTGTGTGCTGTTGCCAGCTCTGTTATGGACACATGTGGTTTCACATTGCCTGGGAAGTGAGAGTGCTCTTTGTATGGAGCTTTGGGATAGAGGCAAAACTGCTATTTCAGGACAACTATCTATTATTAATGTCACCCAAGTCTCAGTAAATCCATCCTCTCTGTCTGAGGCACTGTGCCAGGAGCAACAATGTCCCAGCAGCTGGCTCCCCTGCAATTCCAGGTGCAGTCACGGGGAAGCAAGGAAATCTCTCCAGAAAACATGAAGTTCAGCTGATAAGTCCGTGTTTTGTGTTCCTTTCTTCCATTTCCCCTAACCCCAGAAATAAGGATTAGCAAAAACCAAGCTGAGGTCTCTCCTGGGTTAAAGGTGAGTGTTACCAAACTGTCTTGGAGAGGAGGCATCAGACACTGTCACCCTCTGGACAAAGGGATGGAGCCGAGCTGGGACCCCACATCCTCACTGGGTCCAGTGAAGATCCCATGGATCCTGCAGAGTGCACCCCTGCCCTCAGCCCAGACATAGCCCAGGGCTTTACCTGCTGCCCCTTTGCTCCTGGTCTGTAGCCAAGAAGTTTGGGTCACTCTGGCCCTTCCCATGCCTCTTTTGCTGGCAAACTTCAGAGGAGCTGCTCTCCTTCCACCTGTGCCTCTCACATGGAATAACTGGAGCAGACACAGAAGGAGCAGGAGGAGCAGAGACTGTCTCTTTGTGTCCCTGGTGCAATGTCCCCTCTGAGAGCCATCAGTTCACGTGTGCAGTTCCAGTATTTGCCCGGGCACTGTGAATAACCCCAAATGCCAGTTGGCTGGAATAATTACTGCCAAGCCTGCAAAGGATGGAAGGCACAGCCAGAGGCACAGCTGGAAACTTGGTGGAAGTAAGTGTTCAAGAGACCTGAGCAGAAACCACGAGTGGCCTTGGCATTTGTGGCCTCAGCAT
The DNA here is from genome assembly GCA_026770055.1 of Myrmophylax atrothorax. Taxonomy (NCBI): domain Eukaryota; kingdom Metazoa; phylum Chordata; class Aves; order Passeriformes; family Thamnophilidae; genus Myrmophylax; species Myrmophylax atrothorax. The sequence continues at coordinate 1,620,605 of JAOXXN010000287.1, forward strand.
TTGTGAGGGGACAGCAGGACTGTCACACCCAGTCCATCACATCAGCTCACGCTGCTCATGCACTGTCTCTCTACCCCAGTGACCCCCACCATGCTCACTCCTGGTCCAGAGCTGCTGCAGAACAGGTGCTGGGGGTGGGAGATGCCCTCTTCCCTTTGGATTGTTTCCAAAGTGGTGATGTCCCATGCCCAGCATCCAGAGATCATCATTCCTTTGAGTTTGTTTTCTCTTTCTGATTCTTCTCTGACCTCTTTTTGTTTTCTTTGCACCTCTTGCTGGTTTCCCAGACCCATGAAGGAAGCAGATCAAACAGATGGGTGCTCTGGGCTTGTCTCCAGAGGGCTGGGAAAGCTGAGTTGGGCAGAGGAGGGGAGGTGGTGCCTGTCAGTGTGAGGCACCAAACCCCTGTGCAGATGCTGTCACTGAGCAGTAAAGCAGCCTCACTCACTGTGGCTTAATCCCCTGACCCCAGACCTGTGTCACTGCAGCCACAGGAGTAATTCTGGCTGTTCACATGGGTCAGTAGCTAGACAAGGACTTGACTTGGATTTTCCCAGAGGGTCACACGGTTATTTGCTAATCAGTGGTAGCATAAACACTGCCAGGCTCCTCATGGGTCACTGCTGGGGACAGGCTAAACAAACCATCACCAGATGAAAAACAGCATGGGTGAGTGGATGAGACTTGAAACAACAGTATTGGAGTCCTGAGTCTGTGCCTGGAGGGGTTTCAGGGCTTGTGAAATGGAGAGGTAGTTAGCTGGGAGGCTTGGTCCTCAGCCTGGGTCCTAACCAGGGCAGGAGGGTGCACATGCCATGGACCCTGTGGGAGCACATGAGCTTGGATTCAGCAGGGAGAGGGAGAGTCTCCCCTTCCCTCAGGCTCACTGGGTTGGGCACTGCTCCAGGGAGGTTGGTCACACCTTCATCTCAGCAACTGCTCTGCTTGGCCCCTGTCATGTGTGTCTGTTTAGCTGGAGATAGAACTATCTGGAGATGCCAGCTCAGCTGCCCTGGCACGGAGCAGCAGCCATGGAGGAGAGAACTGCACACAGCAGCAGCACAGAGGGGACCTGAGCTCCCAGCTGGCAGCTGCAGAAGGTGGTTGGTGTTTGTGGTTCTTGATGTCTCCCTCCCTTCCACCCATGTCCTCAGCCATGGCACAGTAAAATACAGGAGTGAGTCTGGCCCAGAGTCACCGAGCTCTATGACAGCTGCTGGGATGGGGTGACCCAACTGTTACTGACACAGGGAACATGAGATCGAGGGCACAGCCTGGGTCACATGTGAGATTCCTTGTTGAAGAACCTAGAGAGGTGACACACCAGCAAAGTCTGTGTTGTCCAGAGCCATGTGAGCAAGAACTTCACAATATCAAAGTTTTTAACTGTTCTCCCTTACCAATCAACAAATGACAGAGTTACAGAATATCCTGAGTTGGAAGGGATCCATAAGGATCATCCATCCAACTCCTGGCCCCACACAGACATCCAAAAAATCCCACCCTGTCCCCCAGAGCATTGTCCAAACCCTCCTGCAGCTCTGGCAGCCTTGAGGCCGTGCCCACTGCCCTGGGGAGCCTGGTCAGTGCCCACCACCCTCTGGGGGAAGAACCTTTTGCTGAGACCCAACCTGCCCCTGCCCTGGCACAGCTCCAGCTGCTCTCTCAGATCCTGTCACAGGTCACAGAGAGCAAAGATTGGAGCTGCCCCTCAGGATTGTGAGGGTGCTGTTGGACTGCAGGGGTGCTGCAGGACTGGGGGTGCTGTGGGGCTGCTGTCTCATAACGTCAATGCTAGATAGGTCAGTGCTGGAGGGACCAACAGGTTCTTGTTGGGCTTCTGGCTTGTCCCTGATCCCTCTCCTGCCACACCAGGCCAGGAACAATGAGGAGAGATGGGAGGAGAGAAGGTGAGGAGAAGATTTCTTTTAGGGGGAGGTAGCAGGGAGACTCACTGCAGGATGCCTCTGGGTATTTCTGCAAGAGAGATCTGTGGGTTCTGCCTGGACCAAAGAGAGCAGAGAGCATCAGTGCAAGGACCCAGAGTGCCAGCCTTCCCATGGGCATCCTGCTCTGGCCAGGGGCACTCTCCTCACCCAGGAGCTGAGTCCTCAGGGCTGTCCCACAGGTTGAGACAGGGCAGTGAGGTGGCAAGGGAGGAATCTGCCTTCCCATTACCGGTCTCCACTGTCAGCCAGAAAGGAAGGAATTCAGGATTCAAGAGTCCACAGAGAAAGGAAGTGAAAATGAAAAACTCAGTGAAGAAAGGTCTTCCTGGGGAAGGGTAAGTCCTGCCTTCCTCACTCCCTTTCCATGGAAGCTTGGAGATGCTGCTGCCATTAACCCTGGGGGGGATGTGCAGCATGGCAGAAAGCAAGGAGCAGAACCATGCAGGAAATTGTCCTGGAGGAGAGGGATGGCAGAGAAGGGATTGCATTATGATTCCACCTGCCATCCCTTCAGGCTGACAGTGATGACAAGGGGACATCACTGCTGTCCAAACAGCCGTCACCTGCCCAGGGGCTGAGCCAGCAGGGCTGGGTGGGAGCCAGAGGGCTCCTGCCTGGACCCTGCAAGTTTTGACACCACCTGGGCTGTTTCTCACCAACAGCCAACCAACCAAACTGACTGGGAGCAAAACCTGCTCCTGATTTCCACAGCAAGCACCTTTGATCTGGAAAAGTCCAAGAGACTCTGCCAGCTTCCCAGGAAGCCATTTGCATGGAGAGGCTGTGAGGGCACTCAGTGAACCTCTGTGGGAACCAGGGAACCTCCTTGCCCAGGTGGGACCACAGAGCCTGAGCTGATAATGCAGAAGGTAAGAACAGCCCCACCAGCTGAAGGGCTGATGTGTTTCCACAGGAACAAGTGTCACACAGGACCTGCCTGGTGCCACAAGGTGACCCACTTTACCAGCATCTGCTGAAGTGGGAGGAGAGGATGGGGTGTGTGCACACAGGCACATGTGTGTGCAAGAGGGGCACAGAGAGGAGACAGGTGACAGGTGGTTTATCTGCGTGGTATCAGCATTCAGTTCCTTTTCCCCCATAAAGCAGGATAGTGCTGCACTTGCCAAGGGATTGTCACCTCCTGGTTGAATGCCCTTCTGAATGGGACTGCTGGGAGCTGCCTGTCTGTCATGAACTCAGCTCTCACTGACACAGATCTGGGAGCCACTGCCATCCCAAAGGGTAATATGATGCTATTATGGATGTAGGAACCAACAGATCTGATCAAAGTTGTGTCCAGTGACTGAGGAATTCTGCTCTCCACTGTGCTCCAGAGGAGTCAGGAAGGATTTCATGGTGGTGGGTTATGAAATCATAGAATCACAGAACGGTTGGGGTTGGAAGAGACCTTGAAGTTCATTTTGTTCCACCTCCTGCCATGGACAGGTACACCTTCTACTAGAACAGGTTGCTCCAAGCCCTGTCCAAACTGACCTTGAACACTTCCAGGGATGGGCCATCTTCTCTGGGCAATACTAATCCCTCTAAGAAAGAATTTCCTCTCTTCTTCCCTCTGCAAGCTACTTTCACACCCAGTGATTTAGGGCTAATGTTTTTATATTCCTGTCAAATAAAATTATGAAACATGATCAGGATATGTAACATCTTGATTTTACCTTTTTCTTTCTTCAGAAATCCTGGGATTGGTGTGGTGAACAGTGATGGATCTTTTTACTCTCTCTTCCATGCTGATCAGTTCTGGTCTGTCCTGGTTTTGCTGCTTTCCTTGCCCCCCCGTTGCACTCTGTAGCTCAGTGTTGCACCACTGAGAGCAAACACAGAAGTAAAACAGTTCTTAAGTTCAGGTTTCTGGAGATGATCCCTCAGAACTTTCCCAGAACATCTGTGGATCACAGATTGATGAAACCCTTTCAGAGGAAGAGGCTGTGGCTGAGGCTGCACACAGGGCTGGGGGCAAGGGGGGAACGGCAGTGCTGGGTGGGCGCAGGGATGGTTACCCTGTGAGCAGCTGCAGGGGGAGTTTAGAGTCAGATCTGCTTTGCCTCTCGGTCACTCTGCCAGCGTGGGTCTGAAGAAGCAGCAATGTTGTTCTGCCATGAGTTTGGGGGTGGAAAGCCTCTTAAATCAAGCAAGTACTAAAGGGCAGACAGCACCAAGTGCCCCGTGCAAGCCCAGGGCCCACTGCCCCCATCCCCAGGTCCAGCCCATGCCCTGCCCCTGCCAGGACGTGCAATCTGCAGCACAGGCACCTCAGGTTTCCAGGCTGAATCTGCAAGGGCAACATTGACCTAATTAGTCTCTGCACCAAACGGGAGGGGAAGACTTGCTGCCGTATGTTAGGTACGAAATCCTCTCCCTCTCCTTTCGCTCTCCTGGCCCCGGGGACTCATCCCAGGCAGGTGCATCTTTGATTGCAGCAGGTTTTGAATCCTCTTCCCTCTCCTTGCGGGGATGCCACATGCTGTCTTCTGACCTCGTTAGCTTCTCCTCCTGTTCCACTTCCCGGCTCTGCTCTCCCAGCCCCACCGATGTGCTAATTACCACAAAGCAATCTGCAGGAGCGCTCCTTGGAGCGGGTGAGGGGGGCGGGGCGAGGAGGGAGGGACGGGCGAGGGGCCGTGGAGCCGGCGGCCAGTGCTCCCGAGGCGGTGGGAGGCAGTCCAGGCACGGGCGGAGCGCGGGGCAGCGAGCGGCAGCCCACCCGCCGCCGCTGAGCCTGGCGGACACTCTGCTTTCCCGGCCGCTTCCCGCACACGCTCTGATCCTTTCTCTTCTCCAGGCTGCACCGTCCCCGGCTTCGTGTCACCCGCTCCCGGCGGCGAGGGCTGGGGCTGAGCCTTCTCCTCAAAAGCAGCACCATGTGAGCGGGACCTGTGCCGCCGTGAGCACGTCGAGGATGTGAAGAGCCGCCTGCATCCTGTACCGCCCGGACGTCCGTCCCCCGCCGCTGCCCGGTCGCCTCCCGAGACGGAGCCTCGCCGGTGTCCAGCGCTGTCCCGGGCCAGCATGACCGAGGTGAAGGCTAAGGAGGCCACAGCGCCTCCGCCTGCCAGAGACGGGGCGGTCCTGCTGCAGGGCCAGCCCGGCCGAGACCCCTTCCACCGAGAAGCGGAGCTCATTGACATCTCTCTGGACGGGCTGCTCTACCCCCAGAGCAGCGACGAGGAGGAGGACGAGGAGGAGGAGGAGGAGGAGGAAGGGGAGGAGGAGGAAGAACTGCGGCAGCAGCTGCTGGGGCAGGAGGAGGGCCGAGACTCCCTCTCCTATCGGCCAGGGAGCGGCTCCCTCTTGGATAAGGACTCTCTGGACACCGTCCTGGACACCTTCCTGGCTCCCACGGCTCATGCCAGCTCCACCGTGGCCGCAGCGCCGTGGTCGTTCTTCGAGGCTCAGGCAGCGGAGGCGCCCGACGGCCCGATGAGCCGCGGCCCCTCGCAGAAGGCGGGCGAAGCAGCCCCGGAGGCGCCCGGTCCGTCGCAGCCCCCGCCGCGCCCCGCCCCGCTCTGGCCGGCCGGCGACGCGCTGCCCCCCGCCGCTAAGCCGCGACCGGCGGGCCCGGGGGACGGCCCGGAGGGTCCCGCCGCGGCCCCCAAGGGCGATGCCCCCGGGCTCGGGGCGCTGCCCGGCGGGTCCCGGGAAGGGGACCCGGGGCAGGAGTACCTGCACGTGCCGCTACTCCCGCTCAACTCGGCCTTCCTGGCCTCGCGCACGCGGCAGCTGCTGGACGGGGCGGAGTACGAGGGCGGCGCGGTGCCGCGATGCTCGCCCCCCGCCCCGGACCTGCCGGGCTACGGCTTCCCGCCGGCGGACGCCAAGGAAGGGTCCTTCGCCTACGGCGACTTCCAGCCCGTTCTGAAGATCAAGGAGGAGGGTCTCGGCCTCGCCGCCCGCTACCCGGGCGGCAGGGCCACCCCCGCGGCGGGCTGCTCCGACTTCCCGCCGGCTCCGCGGGCCGGGCAGGAGCCCTCGCTGGAGTGCGTCCTTTACAAGGCGGAGCCCACCCTCCTGCCCAGCGCCTACGGGCCGGCGGCGGCAGCGGCATCCGACAGCCTGCCTTCCACCTCGGCCGCGCCGCCGGGGCTGTACCCGCCCCTGGGGCTGAACGGGCACCAGCCGCTGGGCTTCCCGGCAGCCGTGCTCAAGGAGGGCTTGCCCCAGCTGTGCCCGCCCTACCTCGGCTACACGCGGTAAGGAGGGCGGCGGGGCGCTCGCCGAGGGACGGGGCCGGGGGGTCGCGCTGCGGGACGGGAGAGCTCCGCGCGTCCTCCTCCTCCGGAGGGGCGGCCCTGGGCGGTGCGGTGAAATCTCAGTGGGGTGCCGACACAAAGACGGGCGACGTTTCTGTCGGCGAAGGCGTCTTCGGGGTTTTAGGCAGCACCTGCAGCCCCATTTCCATTCTCTGCGCTGTTTGAGCACGCCGGGGTGTCCCAGGGTCGTGTGAGACCGGCACAGTGTCAGCTTGGCAGCTGGCACCTCGCGGCTCCTTTAGGCACGATAATGCTCCAGGAGATGTTGGTTTGTTACCGCTGCGGGGCTTCGGTGCCGTCCGGTGTCCGAACCAGTGCCCGGCTCCAGAGAGTGGGTACAGGGTTCTCCAGATTGCCCTCACTGACAGCGAGGTCATATTCAGCAATATATATATTCTCCAAAACTTTATTCCCGATTTGGAAAAAATCCAAACCGGTTGATTTTACACACACACAAAAAAAGAAAGCTGAAACATTTGTATATTTATTTGCTAGAATGAAATGGGATACTGTGATGCCGAGGCTTGCATTACCTAGAAATATGTGCAGAAATATGTAGAGGCAATGCTGTAGTTTCAACAGAAATCCTTCCTGTTTTCTAAACGCAGTGGTTACCTCGGCTAGTCTGTGCCTTTTGTTGGAGAAAAATTGAAAATATCCTTGATACATGCCAATCAAAGTTAGTTACTGCTGACAATGCTGCAGCTGAATGGGGAGTGATAATCTGGTTATTAAAGACTTTTTAGTTGAGATGAAATTTAGTTATTTTCCATGTGAAAGAGGCCTTTGAAATTCAATTGACTTCTGTCTGATTCAATCTCTGTACAGGAAAAAAAAGAGTATCAGTCACAATGACTCCACTCACAAGAGCTGTTGATCTGAGGAAGATGAGCATTTTAATAATTTCTAGATTGCAAATGGATTAAAATATAACTTCATGCTTTCCCCCCACTGCTTTCCTATAGTACCATAATAGAGACAAACTCTGATGCTGGAAGGCAATCATACTTGTTTTTTTTTCTTGTCCTTCTGTATCTGGATTACAAATTTTAAAATGAAGGTTTTAGTATAAAACTGATCAATACAGTTAAGTAGTTAACTGTGCAAAGCTGGATCTTTCATTTCTTCTAATTCTTTTTCTTTTGAAGGCCAGATGCAGAAACCAGCCAAAGTTCTCAGTACAGTTTTGAGTCGCTACCCCAGAAGATTTGTCTCATCTGCGGTGATGAGGCTTCTGGTTGCCACTATGGAGTACTTACCTGTGGAAGTTGTAAAGTCTTCTTTAAAAGGGCAATGGAAGGTACTATATGATGCCATTGTTCCCAAGTATCTGAAATGTATCTTCTAGGCACTGTTAAGGACATACTGTTTATTTATTGATCATCTTTATAAATATTATCACTGTAGTATTTTTTTTTTTGTTTTGCCAACTCTGTGTAAATATTACAGTGAATACTGACAAAATTCTCCCTTGTTTGATTTTTCTAGTATTACTTGTTTTATTTTATTTATTTACTATTTATTATTTACTGTTATCAGTCAGTCTTTCCAGGCAGGCAGAGTTTCATAAAAACTTTGTATATTACACAATTTGTTTTAAAAAGTGTAACTGCTGTTCAAAGGAAAATATTGTATGAACTAAGAACAGGCAGATAAGAATTTATTTTGGCTTCATTCTTTCTTTGAAGCCATAGAATTTTTCTTGCTTTCAGGATGCAGAGTTTTGGCTTCCTGAGAATTATGGAAGTATTTAAAATTTCACTGAACTATTTCAAGTCATAAAAACAACAAATATTTTTGACTTTTTTCCAAATAGCCATTACATCGTGAAGTCAAGCTGCAGGTTTAATAAATCAGTAGCACTACCTATGTTGATTATTTTCCTTTTGGATTATATTATATACCTTATCCACCATATTAATGCAAGAGCAGATTGTTTTAAATAGTTCAACAGATGAAACAGTAAAAGTGATCCTTCTGCTTTTTAGGCTTTGTTTCCTTTTTTGATTTTTATTTATCCTGCCAGAACTAGGATATTCAATTTTCTGTTCTATATGCTTAACAAAACCATTGTTACAACAGATAGGATTCCTTAAAATAAAAAAAATGCATCATGTATTTTCTTGTGATATTTAGTTTCTTCAGCCTTATAGAGTTTATTACTCTTCAAATGAAAAGGGAAATATTGGAAAAGTAGAAGCTTAGCAAAATGTCATTAGAATTTTGTTTCAGTGTGCTGTTACTTTCTTCTTCAAGCAAATGCTTGTGTTCTGCATTTAACCTAATGGATATTTGCAAAGTGATAACACTGGACTAAGTGGTCTGGGTGAACTTTTGAGCTAGTGCCACATTTTCTCTAACACATTCAATGGGTTTCATGAGAAAGCTGTTAGAAACATACGTGTTAAGCTGCAGGGCTCTTAAGTCACAGGGATGCATTAAAGTTTCGCTGACTCTGGTAGTTGGTCTCTTGGTTTGGCTTCACATTTTTTGCTATGTTTGTTTTGCTAAAACAGCCATATACTTTTTAAATCAAGTCAGGGTGCTGACATTTTAAAACTGAGTGTAGTGTAATATATGAGTGCCTTATGTTAAAATAAGTTTTATTTTTGCTTTTCATTTATACAGTAATATTGTAATGTTTTCTTTGAATTTGATCCTATCACTTTTGGATTTCATCTCTTGCCTAATTTAGTAATCAGTTGTGTTTGTGCAGTAGGTGAACCTGCTCAAAAACATATCTTATTACTGTTCAGAAGTATTTTAATAATAAATGTCAAGAAGGCATATAAATTGATAATAGGAACATCTTAAAGTTGTTTTCACAGTTTATTCAAAGTCTGTATTTGCAGAGTCTTAACAGGTTAAGAATATAGACATATATATGGAGAGAAATGAGAGGTCAGTGGAGTTACACAAACAAAAAGTTTATGTTTTTCATAGCAAGTCCATAATTTCACATTTAAATTATTCCGAAGACTGAGAGTCTGGCTCGGAAGTGTGTTTGGGTTTTTTGGTAAGGATATTCAAAGAATGTACCACTGCCTTGTAAACCTGACTGCAGTCAGGAAAGATACAGGTTATTGAATGTGATGGGAAGGAATGACAGGCATGATCAGGGTGGGCACTGGCAAAATGAACAAATACAGTTACTTGTTTTTGTGTAGAAAGTGCCAGTCTACAGAGAGTTCCTTAAAGAGATGGACTGATGGATTTCTTATTTTCATGGAAGCATAGTGTATGGTTACCAGCATCGAAATAATCCCATTTATAGATAGATGCTTAATCTCATATAGACGTATTTTTTAAATTATAGTGCTACTACAAATATGTGGAGTGTTAATAATAATTTATGTAAATTAGATGTTGAATTCTGTGAATAAAAATTCATGATCAAAATTTTACTTTTCATAAAATTTCCATACAGTACTGATCATTATGAGAAATTAAAACATGATCTGAAATAGCTGGCTTTTGCCAGTTCATGGATTTTCTCTATCTTGAGATCTTTTTTTGTGTTGTGAGATAAAGCACATACTACAGTAGTATTAAATTTTTCCAAAATGTCTGGGTTTTATCTTAATTACTTCTGTAATCTCAGTTGTGTTGGCTGTTTCAAATCAAACTGCCTATGTATTTTTGTAATTTTTTTTCTGCAGAAATTGTCCTATTCATACACTGTTTATTTTACCTTCCCTGGTGTGTAGACAATACTATTTTGGTTAAATGCTTCCATTTGGATAAAATGGATGGTTACGTTACCCAGAAAACTCTGGGTTTTTTCCATCTCTAATATTTTTGAAATAGAACCAGAGCTTATTTAAAATATTTGGCCTGAACAATCATTTAAAACTATATAGTTTTATAGCAGTGTTTCTGTAAAAAGTGTGATTGAATCATACTTTTGAATGTAAGTAGTAGAGACACATACAGCTTAACAGGAGGTCAGACTTGTGTGAGGATCACAAAGGTTTCTTAGAAGGCTTATTGGCACTGAGTGCTTAAATGTATATGATTTTGTAGATATTTTCTGTCTTTTGGGTTCTCGGTTCCCCTTACGTGGCTATATATATGAAGAAAAAGTTGGTGTTAATACAACAAATGTGTTTTTTTGTAGGCAGAATTATGAAGTAAGGTTAAGCAAAAAGGCACATCCTTTTTTTTGAGAACCTGTAGTACAGCAAGTTATGAAATAAAGTTAGTACTGTGAGTGGGGAGGAGAAAAAGGGCAAAGATACTGGGTTGGTTTTTTTAGGAAACATTTATTTGCATTTAGAGGCGGTACATTTTCTTTTGGACCCTTACAAATAACTGATTTACCAGTCTGTAGAGTCACTTAATGCACAAATAAAATACAAGTCTTCTTAAAAATGCTTTAAAGATCTCCTTTAAGTATATTGAAAACAACGAAAGTTACTGTTACTTATATTCAGTTACGAAATTTGGAAAGAGAAAATTGGATTCACTATTTTGATGGGATAGTGCTGTTCCTGCCAGTGAGCTGAGAGTGACCAGCAATTTGGAGTAAGTAATCAAAAAATTCAGAAATAATATTCAAAGTGCTTTCAAATATGTAGAGTTACTATGTTTGCAAAGTAATGTGCTATTGATGATCATGCATTATTTAAGTGCTACCAATGAATCTCATTAATAGCAACAAAAAATAGAGAATATTTCTAACAGGGCATTAGGGGAATGAAGATTAAGAAAGGAACTCTACTTTTTTTAGCACTATATTGTAAAATGGTTATTATAAAGTTTCCTTCATGTAAAACTGTGCAGGGCAGCTGTGATCAAAGTGGTGGCAGAACACTGTGGTGAAGTGTCTGTCCCTGAACAGGAACCCTGTGTTTAGAGTATTGGGATTCTGGAGTTACACTGTTGCTAGCACTTGTGTTCTTGGTAGCCTGCATTCTGGCCTTGTTGAAAATGTCTCCCTTGCAGCAGTTTTACTAGTGAAAATTTAAAATTACCTAAATCCTGAAAAAAATTTCGAGTGCTGTTTTTCCTGTAAGGCCCCACTTCTCATTTTTATTCTATATGTATATCTGCACTTTGTTTATATTATTGATATCTGAGGAAAAGTCAACATGAATACATGATATTACTGCATGTTGGTCAGAAACTAACTCATGGTTTGTTTAAATACCTGGGAACCTATTACAAAATGCATCAAATAATTGTATAGCAAATTTGTCTAGTTTTAATATGTGCTTCAAGCTCAGGGTAGCAACTCTGTGCAGACAATGGCATCAGGGAACAAGCTCAAGCATGTGTGGTACATAACAGTTAACTGACCGAGTGTGAACTTTGCTTTTCTCTGAGACCTGAATTTAGTAAAATGTCTGACAGAAGAGAGTTTCTCTGTCTGTATATGGAGAGGTACTGTGGAGGAATTGATGATGAGTTACACCTACACAGTAAGAAGGCTGATCATGACTTCATCCAATCTTTCTGATAAAGTTTATCTGACTTTTATCAGTGTTATGATAGGCAGTTTTGTGATGAATGTGATTCACTATGTAAGTAGTGAAATACTCTGCATAAGAAAAATTGCTGGTCTAAAGAGTTGTGCTTTTCCATAGCTAAAGAATGTAAAATGGCACAATATGCCAACTATTTAAAAAAATGCTAACTACTACTAGCAAATCCTCTATGAAAACCAAGACAAATGCAGTACCATAGAGACATTTTTGGCTGTGAAATTGATGAGGCAGGTGTTAAAAGTTTCTTTTTCTCCTCACTACACAGGGATTTCTAATTTTTAATCCAACTTTCCAGGCTGGATCTTGGGATCAGAATTTGGTACACCATTTACTGTAAAGTTGATAGTGATTAAATTTTCATGAAGTAGAGGACATGCAAACATACAAAGCAGACAAATAGCAAGTTGAGAGATAAAAATGCTTTTCACTCAGTATAACAGATTTAATGTTATTAAAGTTCTTTTATTTTGCCCATGGCCAAAATGTGTTAATGTACAATAAGATGTGTATTTTCAAATCAATATATAATGAATATATAAAGTAATATATATAATATATAATGACACTTTTTTGAGTTCAAAGCATTTGCAACATGAAAAGAGGAAAATCTGCGCTGGTATGTAATAATGTATCTTCATCATACTTCTGACTTCAGAAGTATTTGTGGTCCAGCCATTTGACAAACAGTAATTTGATGAATTGATTTGTATGAGGCACAAGGATTGAGCAAGCAAAGGTATCCTTTTGTTCAGGTACTTTGGCTCTTGTGCTAATGCTGGGCTTCCTGCTGCTCTCTCAGTGACTTGCTGGTGTTTTGCTAAGAGACACGGCTTAGAGCATAATCAGCAGCAGAAATGTCAGTTACTAAATTTTTTTACTTAAATTCTGCTTAGTATTTTAGAAACAGTATCAAATATTATCTTAAACACCTTTTCAAGTGGAATAGTAGCTATTTCAGGTAGAGTAAAACTGCATGCTTTAAAAAGCACCAGCAGCTGACTGCTCAGAATTGGTAAAACTGTTCTAACCTCACATGTGCACAACGTGAGCAACCTGAGCTGCTCATCTTGGGGTTCACTTTACAGTGAATGGAGAGCAACAAGAGATTTTAGGAAGAAATTTACTGACTTATTTTTAATACACTTGGGATAAAAATAGCAGTACTCTTAACAGTACTGCAGTAACTTTCTGAGCACTGAGTATCAAGGGCTGTCTGCATTTGATGATATGAATCCCACCCATATCACCAAGGTAGCTAACACATTTCTGTAGTACATAAAAGAAATATAAGAAGCATATAAAATACTCATTTCATATTACTTATTTTTAAATAGTAAGTATTATATAAAAGGTATTATAGATATCTTATTTCATATATAGAATCATAATTAAGTATTAAAATATTTATAAATTATATTAAAAGTATATGAAATAAAAGTATTTGTAGTAAAACTGTTCTCTGTTAAAAACAGATTTGGATTTGATGTTGTCCACCTCCCTAAGCTGTGTATCTCTTCCACAGTACTCATGATCCACAGTAAGGAGCGATTTTTTAGAAACCACTGAATGGAAAGACTTAGCAGATGGCATGGTATAATTTGCCACTATGCAGAGTGATACATGACTGAACTTCAGAGGTTTCCTGGTTATACTTAGCCACAACTTCTGCATTTTCACAAGTGGCTGTTGCTGATATTACTTAACATCTGAGGACATTTCAACAATAATGCAGTTTTTTGGAGTTAAAACATAGAAAGACTTACATGTGGACATTGTGATCCAGGAGAATATTACCCTATCCTTGTCCTACTGTTATGATTTCATATTCCCTTATCCTCAAAGACAATATTTTATGTGAGCTTTGTTTCACCAAGCTGTAGGCATTAAAATGCAAACATCTGTATTTGGGCTAATCACTTTAAGTGTCCTTTGGTGAGCAACAAGCTATTAAAACCCAAAATTTAGACATTTACTCAAGGTAAATTGCATCCTAAAGTGCCTGTTTTTCACTTGTGTCTAAGAAGGCAGTATATGCTGCTTGTTTTGATAGATGTCTATGCTTTAGAATCTAATTAACTGAATAGAATCAAATTAGTCTAAGGTGTTTCAATCAACAGGCAGCAATACCTGTTTTTGTTTTTTTTTCTTTTCTTCACATTGCTTTTTTCTGCTACTAATGTTTCTGGATTTTTCTACCTTTATTATTCCTATAGTGAGTGACCCTGTTCCACTGATTCAGTTGTAGGACAAGGCAAGGAATGTAAGGAAAATACATAGGAAAAAACTTACCATGGCAATGTGCTATGATACTTCCACTAAATTCAGAATAATGAAATGAGTGAAATACAAATACAAAGCATCTTATGTTGATAGAAGAATGTCACACTCAGGGATCAAAAGAACTAATGGTATTTTAATGCTGTGTACCCTTGAAATCGTTGATGTATTTTTAAAGTGGGTTTTCTGTCCAAATCCCCTGTTCTTCATTTGTAAGAAATAGACCCTTACTGACAAAAATGCTGATATTTCCATTGTTTCACATATCTGTATCAGTGGTGCAGGTCATTAACTTAAAAGTTATGACCAAGGAGCAATTGTGACACAAAGCCATAAAAAGAACTGGAAATACTGAGTTGTAGAAGCCACCACCTCCTCCTAAATGGTATTAGCTGTGGAAAAATTTTACTGTTTTCAGTTCCCATATTTAGGCTCAAAAATTATGCATTTCAAGTTGTTGCAGTAGTAAACAGTCTAGTCAAACCAACTGAAAATCAGTATGAAATAGTATTCCTAATATTGCAGTTCATGATATTTTCTGTGAATTATGACTTAATTTTGCTTCATTTTGTTTTTCTGTGGGTTTTTTGTTTGTTTTTTCTTGTTGAAAACAATGGAACAGACAGAAAAATGTAAAAAGATTGTAAAAAAAAAAGTATTGTAACTACTATCTTTGTCCAGAAATGAATGAAAACAGGATAGATACATTCAATTGTTCTAATTTGTAGATATCATAAAAAAGCATGCACAGGTTGCTCTCTGGAGAAGTGATTTTGGAAGGAAAAAGCCAATGGTATTGCAGAATTCACAGGAAAGGGCAGGAAGATTTTCAGATCAGGATATAAGAGAAGGAAAGAATCTGTCAAAGATTTTTCAGACATTGGAAGTGGTTTGTTGATGAGAAGGAAAACAGTGCAAGCTACATGGTGATTTGAAAGTGATGCTTTCTTTCTAGAGAAACCAACTTTGTTTGGTCCATTCAGCAAAAAAACCTGACAGATGACTGTAATATTAATGCTTAAAGCCAACAGTCAATGGAGTGGAAGAATACCAGAAGTTTGTTGTCAAACATCAAAAACTACTTGTAAATATGTTCACCAAAGCAATATACACTACAGAAAAACACTGGATTTAAATTAGCAATGAACATCTTAGAGTTTTACATTCTCTTTGAACAAAAAACCCCATTTTACTGAACCGTTTTTTCATCACATGTGAGTAAGGCGAAGGAATGAAAGACTAGTTCTACAGAAGTGAAGGAATTACTAGTACCTGTAATAGCAGAGTACACAGAGGAGCTAAGGTGCTCCCTCAGGACATGAGAGCTGTGTTCACCCTTTCCAAATACCTGAAGAAAGTAAAACACACCTCTCTGTGCAGCCCTGACCAGCAGACAGTTGGATGACCTGGAATGCAATCATTCTTTATTGCTTTCACTTTGAACTATATTATTATGAAGAAAGAAATTCCACACTATTTCAGGTAGATTCCAGGGTGGGACATTCTCAGAAGTCACTCTGCTATCCTTCTTTGTTCTCTTTGGTCCATTGAATTCTAAATTCTTTGCTGTGAAGCAGACTTGCATCAGTAGCCAGTTGTTATACCAGTACAGACTACTGAGGAGTAGTCAGGACACTGACTTAAGAGTTGAGAGATGAGAATTTTACTTCAATGGGCAAAGAGGGAAATGGGAAGAAAATTCCCCAATAGCTCCTGGCCTTTTTGTAAAAAGATTATGCATGCCTGTGTGGGATGTGTTTTTTGGATAAGTGGTTAGAGTAGGAAATCTCTCTTCAGAGACTGTTTTCTTTTTAGAGAAATGTTAATGCAGAGTTGAAGTTGGTATTAAATGATTAAAAAACATTATTTGACGTGTGTGAAATCTTGGAAACTGTAATGGCATGTAATAACATACAGTTACATGAAGGGTGTCTTTTCAGTATTAAAGACTGTGTTGTATAGATTACTAGTTCTCCAAGACCAAAGTCCATAGACACACATAGTGAAAGGTAAATTCAACCCACATTTGCTGTTTTGCAGATTGAAACAGTTTAAATAGAGCAATGTTACATTTAAATCTGGGCAAAAGTTGATTTAACTGTGCTTCCCGTTTTGCTGAGGATGAACTAGGTCAGACTGTTCACCTAGTTGTGGCAGACTTGACTTGTCAGATCATTTTCAGGGTCAGGATTATCCTGTTTTTGCTCTGACAGGTCAGGTTTTCAACAAGCTAAGGACAAGCATAGTCTGTTGTCTTAGCTTCCAGAAGTTTTACTCAAAAGCTACATCTGCACCATTATGTTTAATTTAGGTATACAGTTGAACCTATTTCCCATGTTTTAAATTTTAAACCCGTATTTATTATGGACTTCCAGAATTTCTTTGTGTTTGGTTTTGTTGTTTTGGTTTTTGTTGATTTTTTTTTTAACCTGTTGATTTAATTGTTGCTTTTGAAAAATATTTTAAGGGGTAAAATGCACTGCTAGAAAATTATTGAACAAAACCTTGGGGCTAGTGTTTAGGAAGGAAAAAGTCAACGCTGGGAGATATTTGGCAGTAAAGTAATTTGCAGTGAAATGCAACAGATATCTGCATTTTGAGACAGAAATTTAAAACCAGACTAAATAAAACACCATGATATGTTCTGCAAAGAACAGTTCACCAGAAGTCGATTATTTTATACAAAAGCATTTCCAGTTAAGAGAGATACAGGGAGGTAGAATCAGATATAGGAGAGAGGAAAAAAGAATTGAGAAAGTAGTCTTCTTAGCAGATGGGAGGAACTGAGAGATTGCAAAGAAGTGCTTTGCTTCTGTGCAGGGTGGTAGCAGTTCAACACAGATGCAAATCTGTGTTACCCAAATCACCCATTACTGTATCTGATACCCTACGTTCAGATAAAGCCTTATGTTTTCCATATTTTGCACATCTGCAGAGTCGCTGCAACTCATGAGTTTACTCAAGTCATTTTAAGTGACTTATAGCATGTCAGTGGGCTAAGTTAATTGTGCAGTTTTTAAAGACATTGTGCATACTACATCCAGCACTGTTTGGGTTAAAAACCTGCCCATATAGCAGTAGTCACTACAGTACTTAAAATTGTCTGTGCTTGCTTAGTTAGGACTTGTACCTTTCCTAATATCAACAGATTTTGATGGAATTTTAGAAAAATGCTATCCTACAAGAATCTGGAATATTTGAGCAACAGATGAAATGGTCTGTGTATTTTCTCAGTCAAGCTGGTCATGAGCTGAAGCATTGACACGTTGAGAGGGACCCTCAAAGTGCATTTTCAAAAAGCAGTGAAAAGTTAAGATGTACAGGAAACTTAACATGGGGTGAAGCTTTCTGAGGATGTGGCAGTTGCCAGAAAGTTCCTAGGTTCATATTTCTCTAAGAAATCCAAATACCTTTACTTTCAAACCTGTGCTCTAGTGATTATGCTACTACCTCATTTTTTTTTCTGAGCTTTTGTTTGGTTAATTGGTTTGTTTTTCGTTTTCCTGGTTATAATCACAGTCATGTAAAAGATACTGAATGTCAAGCTACCAATTGAATGGTAATTTTATCTAGACAGTGGGTTTTGGATACTTCCAATGCTCACGTATTAAAGGCAGTTCAAATATAGATGACCCTAAAGACTGAACTATAGCAAATGTATTTTCAAATAAATATTTTAGCTTCCCATGAAAGCATTCTAAACATCTTCATCTAACTGAATATTGCCCTATAATTTTGAAATTAACCAAACATCTGGCATATGTTCTACTTCTTACACAATCTCTCCTTCAGACTGGTGCTGTCCCTAAAATATTAATGTCAAGTAAGTAACAGCTTCCCAGAACTCTGCTCTGCACAGTGGTAGAAGGTATTTTTGATGAGAACATTGACTCAGATTTATCTATTGATATCAAATCCAATCAGATGACTGAGATAATAAAAAGAAATTCTTGACAAATGAGACTATAAAAATACTATATAATTGAATTTTACATGTTTCTCAAATAAGTTGCAGCTAAATCAGAATGAGTGCAATACACTTAAGGAATGGAAGGTGTTGGAAAGAGGTGGGATAGAAATAAGTGGAGTGGAAAACACATATGAAGGTGTAATTCAAGTGCAGGATATGACTGTGGGTTTTTAATAGTCTTGAAAATATGGACGTGGTTAACAGTAAGCACCAAGACGTGCCTGAAACTTTGTCACCACAGTCTCATGGGAGGGTTGGGTTGGCAGGGTTTTGGCTTTTTCCTACTTTTTTTTTTTTTTTAATGCTAATATCATGGAGGCTTTATGAAAGAAATAAACTCGGTGAAGAGCTAATAAAGGTTAGGACATTGATCATTATTAGATTTGTAAATACAATTTATGAAAAAAATGTGAATGAAATAATTTTGAAGATCAAAGCAAATTTTACTGTTCCTAAATGCTAGTAACAGATTTCATTGCTTGCATGGTATGCACTGGGTAGAGAGATTATTAAATCCTGTCTAATCTGAAACTTTACAACATATGAACATTGAAGAGTGGTTTTCATAATTGTGATTCATTTGTGATTTGTTTTGCAAATGTGAAAAATTTTGTTCAGTCTTAGATTTATAATAAGGAGGTTTTGGCTTGCAATGTGATGATAAAGTAATTCATGCATTTTAAACTGAAATGCAAGTTGGATCTGCTTGTAACTCCTAAGTTATGAAGATTTTTTTTAAGAGCTGTAGCTAAACTTAAATCTGTAACTGTAAATTTAAAATTTTGTAATTTGATTTGTGATGCTTTATCTTAGATGCACAATATTTGAATGCTATTATGTAAATAGTACGGGCTAATAATACAGTGTATCAGTATAAATCAACTTGTTAATTTCTGTTTTTGCAAATAATTTCCTCTTCCAGCAGACAGTCCTTAACCTCCTTTAGTAGTTAGAGTATGTACTTGGATATTCATTACACAAGTCACATACTCCTCTCAAGAGTGAATCCTAAATACTGACATAATTCTAGAATGTAGAAACAGTGTTCATTGGGTGCTTGAAGAGCAATAGTTCACGATATGGCATTGGATTTGGTGGATCAGCATTTTTCTGTGTCATTATAGGAGGAAAAGTAGAACTTGAATGCCTATTGCATTGTGAGCTGCTTGCAAGTATTTAGTGTCCTACTGGAAATCCATAGTCCATTTTTTAGTCTAGCAGTGGACACGGGTTATATGGACTCAGACCATGTTGTGTAGACTCAAAAGATTCCCTGGAAAAGCAGTCCAGAAGAAATCACCTCTCAAGGGACCAAAGAGAAGCCCCCAAGCCAAGAACAAACAAAATTTGAACTATGCTTAAGCATTCCTTTGTAAATTAACTGTACATTTAAACATTAGAATGCCACAGATTTTAGTTAAACTAATGGAGTTTTAAAATTGTCATTTCTTATCAAAAGACTGAATGCCTTTTGTAGCTAATAAAGACAAAGCAAGACAAGGAAAAACTGCAAATAATCCCAAGGAAGAATTGTTCAAAATAAGCCTTTTGTTTACTGGTCTGCTGCCAAAAGCAAGACAGATTTTTATTCATTCAGATTCTTTCAGTAATGTTTCCTGTAAGAATGAATCCAGAATTAGAATTAATGGGAGAAAGTAAATGAGAATTTCTTTTGATTTACTGCATTGCTAAGTACTTTTTAGATGCCAGGCAATGGGTGAGGCAACTGTTTTTGTTTACCAGTTGTTTTGGTTGTTTTTTTTTTTTTTTTAAAAAAAAAGGAAATTGTCATGAAAATGAATTTCAGACAATCAGGTTTCTGTCACTAAATCCAAACAAGTCATTCTTAAAATTATCGGTAAGAAGTAAATTATTTATCTTTTAAAATGTTAGCACAGAAAGAAATACATTGTTTCACATGGTTTAGCACTAGCTCTTTTCTTTTGTTAAAATGGAATGTTGTTTCTCCTTTATCTGAGATACAGTTTATAGTTTGTCTTTCTTTTGTGGAGAAAAGTTACTGGTGAACAGTTGTTCATTTTACTCAGTGGTGAGAAAGGGCAGAATAAAGCTTTATTATAAAGAAGGCTGAATAACAGTATCTAAATAGAAAAACCCTCTTGGATTTTTTTGATGCTCGTGACATCAGATGGCCAACTCAAGAGTAATACTGATCTAGAAATCAGTGAAAAT
>JAOXXN010000287.1:1642014-1657033 GCA_026770055.1 Myrmophylax atrothorax
AGCTGCCAGGCTGAGGGCTCAGCTGTGCCCTGGGCAGCTGCTGCCAATGGGCCATTGGGAACAGTTGCTGGGCAATGAATGGAGGGTTTGGAATGCCCAGCTTTGGTCACCCCCACACAGGGACAAACTGGTCCCAGCTTGCTGAACTAGGAGAGTTCCATGTAAGAGGTTGCCTTGATTCCAGAGCTTCTCGAGGTGCTCTCCCACACGGTGTCAGAGCACAGCTCAAACCCTGGCACAGCTGCAGGAGCGGAGTGTGTGGGGCCATGGGGCTGGTTCCAGGGGCCTGAACACTCCCACCTCCACTTCTGAGGTCTCAAATGCAGTCAGGGTGTTATCTGTGGTCTGCACTGCTGATTGCACCTTTTTCCAGATGGAAGAGGTCCCTCCCACATGTGATTTCTTCTTCCTTCAAGGTGATCAGGAGAAGCATGAAAGGACCTTTGGTCAGGATTTAACAACCTCATGAGTGCTCTGCCACTGAGGGGGTTTGAGTCATGTAGGTTGGATTTTCAAAGCAGCCACAGGCCAGGTGTCTGTGGGAGCTGTTCCTCAGCCCTCTGGGATCTTTAAAAAGCCAAAGTAAAGCCAGAATTACAATTACCAAATACTGGTGTAGTTGGTTTGACCCCTTAGGACAGTGTGGTATCACCATTGCCTTCCTCCTGAGCTTCTCCCCCAAGAGCCACACTCCACATCCCATTGCTGTCTCCCTGACTGGTGCAGGAGCGTCTGAACATGCAGAGAGGGAACTCCAGCCTTCAGCTGAACCTGCAGAGTATGGGCACAACCAAACAGGTTAGTCCAACAGTTAGAAAGACCTCTTTGCAGGGATGTGAGGACTTGGAGCATGCAAAGAAGGTTCAGCATGAGTCCTGCAACTGGAAGGTGAGAAGAAGAACTAGGAGAGCCTGACATGAGGATGAACTAAGGACTAATCTGGTCCATAGATTTTTCAGCACTATCCTTCACCAAGCCAGGTGGTTTGGGTGAGGGCTGAGGATGAAGATCTGAAGGAGAGAGTGGAGCTGAGGTCTGTGGCACTACAGTTTCCTGAAAGCAGTAAGGGAAGAACACAAATGGGAGAGACTATCACAATTCTGGCATTTCAAGGAGGGCAATATCAGATAATTTTTTACTCTGAAGGTACTCACAGAAGTCTTTTCAGGCACTGGCTCCAAATGGAAAGTGTCCAGATAAGAGTTTCTAGAGTGATTCAAGGCCCAGGAAAGTTTGCTTATAGGGGTGCTACGACTGCTCAACCAAATGGTTTTAATAAAGAAATTAGATACAGCTCCTAACAAACATAGGTGGATAAATAAATACTAAGTTGATTTCTGCTGGGTTGTTAAACCAGTAGGAGAATATGTAACAGGATCCACTGGGTGGGAGCTGCAGCAAGGCAAAGTCAGCCTGCAGGTAACTGTTAAAGCAACCAAACCCTGGTCAATTCATCATGTCAGAGCTCAGCCTCAGGACATGGCTCTCAACTCTTTTCTGATGTCTCTGATGCCCAAATATTTGGTTGGATTCAAAGGGAGCAGAATCCAACCTGGCTGTTTGGATTCCCTGCTGCTGCTATGCAGGGGCCTGGAAAAGCTTTGCTGAGGCAGGTAAAAGCATCCTTGTGGCAATATAACTCAGAGTTTGGCCCTTCCAGTGAAAAGACAAGCAAGTTAATGCTGGCAGAGGTGTTTCTATGCCCAGGTGCAGTATATTTTGCTGGTGCAGAAATACTCCCAAAGCATCACAGTGTTGGTGCACCCAAGGAGGTCCAGGTGTGGGGAGGTCTCACTGTCCCCTCCTGGTCACTCCTGCCCCTGACATTCAAGGGTCAGTGGGTACCACAGCTCCTCTCCTGCTGTGCCACCTCCTCTGCTGTCCTGAGCCACCTGGAGCAGCTCCCCATGGTCGATCACAGGCAGATCCACTCCAATGGCCTCCTCACAGCAGAGTAAATCCTGCCAACAGCACACGGGCAGTGGGCAGGGGAGAGGGAGGCAGCCTGGCATGGCCTGTGCCTGCTGTCACCCCTGCTGCCGCTTCCCAAGGAGCTTGGCTGGTGTACCAAGAGCTCCTGCAGAGACACAAAGTGCTTGTGCTGGTCCTGCAGCTCAAGGTCATGGATTAACAGGAGGCACCGAAATTCCCTTGACTCGATGCCCTTTCTGAAGTAAAGTTGGAGGTTTGAGGCCATTAGTGAGTTTAGGGCTTGCCAATATCCTCTGCTGATGCCATCAGCAAGTCACAGCTCATCTGGAAGCAGCTGCAGGGCAATGGTCTGGGCTCAGGCAGGGTGAACAGGAGAGCTGTGCCCTACTTAGCTGGTGTATGTATTTGTCAGTAAGTGGGACACTCAATAACCTGAGATCTGACAGCCTTCAGATCCTGTATGGAGAGATGTCAATCATTCTGGCTTATATTAAACATCTTCCCAGGCATCTGGACTATATTATAATATCCCATCAGTGCCAAATTATGAACATGAACCACACATGCTAACCTCTTGATCCTGTCTTATTTCCCTTTCAGACAGTCCATGGAAGAAGGAAAAAAATGTCTTTTGTGAGCATGAGAAAATTCTAAACCACATGTGAAGGAGGGTGGAGTGAGTAGGCATCGCTCTCCTGAGCCAGCTGTGGATTTTTGCAATAGATTTGAGGGTGTGTTTATGGCCATTTTCACTCATTACCCAGGTAATAATCATAGTGGAGACATCCAGCAAACAGTAAATGGAATTACAACAGAGGAGATCCTTTGACATTTTGTGTGCTTCTCAGTTTGCTTTATGACATGGTCCCACCTCCCCAGAGATGGTCCCACCTCCCGAGAGCAGGACCTGCTGTCCAAGAGGGACAGGGCAGTGACCACGGAGAGGGCACTGACCATCACCTTATCTTGCTCCAGGGCAGTGGTGGGAGCTCCTCAGGAGACATGTGGAAATCACTTGGTGGCTCAAACCAACCAACAGGTGACTTTAACATCTTGAAGCAGCTTCTGGTTTATTTTTCTCCTGAGAGAGAATTTAATGAGAACATTTTCCTGACAGTCCTGGGAATGGGATTCTTTGCATGAAGACATGCTGGAATAACTCGCTCTTTTTCATTCTCCTGCTCTGCTCTGAGACCAGGAGCTGAGGTCAGTACAGAGGTGGGAATGTCCTCAGAGGTCCAGAATGTCCACAGCTTCATCTGTCTTCAGACTAGGACAGAGTTACTTGACCAAAGAATGCAACAGGAATCTTCTTGCACACCTCAGGGAGGTGGAAGAGCTTGGCAGCCCTTTCTGAGAGATGCTCAGCATCCCCAGGGGTTCAGGCAAACACTGTTATCTCTTTGGGAAACTTCTCCAAGGAGTTGCTTTTTTTCTCATGGAGCACCAGGAATCACCCACTGTGGACCTCAGTCTGAATGGGACCCAACAGGAGGACCTGGACGGCCCCTCCTGGGAACAGTGTTAAACAAGCACAGATTTGAGCCCCACTATGTCTCTTTCGCCACAATGACCTTCAGGTGACCTTTCTTCCCAGTGTGAGAGTAGCAGCAGAAGTGGTTTCAGTCCACTGCAACTGGAATGGAGTGGGCAGTTTGCCAAGTGAGTATCTGCTGGGTTAATCACTGTGCAAATCTAATCAGGAACTGGAATGTGCCAGGCTCATTACTGAAATTAAATTCACCTCCAATTAAAGAGAGAGCTACAAGCTTCCATCATGCAGAGATGCCCCCAGGCTGCCCCTCCCAAAACCAACATCAAACCCAGTCCTGCTGAACTGCAGGTTTGCTGAGTGCTGGAGGGATTTCCAGGTGTGAGGAAGTGAGCTGCTGCTTGTGCTTCCCCCAGGCTCTCTGAGGAGTTTACTGATGCCTTTAATAAGTCACCTTGCAAGTGAGGAGGAACTTCAATGGTAGGATTTCTAAGAAGTACTCACCAGGAGAAATCTGGGGACATGGTAACTGGAACATCTCCCATGGCAGGGGCTGTGAGCACCTTTACAAACTCTCACTGATTATTTCCCTGGGACCTACATACCTTCTGTCTCCACTTCTGTCCAAATTAAGAACTGAAGTTTGTGAGGAGAATAGCAAGGCTGCAAATCAAGCAGGTAAAGTGCAGAGGTCCTGCCTGAAAAGTTGTTCAAGTTTCATTTGCCAATTTGGCTTCTACCATCAGACTTGCACAGCCTAAGCACATCACCACCACACATCAGCATTTCCTCCTCCATCTGGGCTTTGTCTGAATTCAGGGGAAAACTTTTAATGTCTGGGGTCTAAATAAGTGCCTGTAACTGGAAAAATCCAGCTCTGGGGGCTTGGTAGGACTGCAGATGGAATTCCTGGCCTTCTTCTCTCCCCCAATACTGAAAGAAGAAACATCCCACAAAGATTAGGGCTTGGCTTTCACCTGGAGGTGGCCAGTGTGCGTGCAGAACCTGAAGGCTCCCTGCACACATGTCCTTGCTCCACTCACACCTTCCACTGCCTACTCTAAAAATCACAGTATTTCCAAAACTAGAGTCTAAACTCCTCCATCCTCATGGCCAGGAACCAGCACTAGAGAACAGAATAAAGAATCACAGACTAGTTCAGCTTCAAAGGGTTCCACAGTGTGCCATCTGGTCCCACCTCCCTGCTCAAACAGGGCTTTTGCTACCAGAGATTGATCAGTGGCCAAATTCAATGTGACTCTGCCCCGAGCCTGGCTTAACTAAAGTGGGATTTTATGGCCCTGTCAAAATCAGGGTCAGTAAACCAGTTGCTGCTCTGTATTCTCATAGAGCTGGGTGAGGAACTGATTCTTTTTTCTCCACTCGGATTAGCAAGACGTTGAAAAACAGTATTTCATTTGTTTCCAGTGTATAGGAAATTAAATATATATTGAAGAGATATATATATTTCATTTGACAGCCAAAGGATTTATATAAAACTGGAGTATTGGAGCATTTTGTTTTAGGAATACTGACACAAAATATTGTCCATTTGGGGGATTTTTATTAAAATGAACAACTTGGTGAATGCTACACACTTGCAGTAGGATGGTTCAGACTCAAGGCACATTTTATGGGGCATAAAGCTTTGGCTCTGGATGTCTGGGTGTTCCAAATCTCTGCAGGAGCTACAGGAACTGGGCAGAGCTCAATTCCAGCAGTGGCAAAACAAAATGCCTTTCCCTCCCTTCCAGGCTCATGAGCCCCAAGATGGAAGTGTCCAAATGGTCTGAGCAGTAACCACAGGTGGGTGTTCAGGGTTGTCCTCACCTTGATGTGAAGGATCATCAGGTCCTCACTGGTCCTGGGCTTGTTCTTGACCCACTTCCCTCCAACCAGCAGTGCTGGAAGCCAGAAGGATTATGGTGCCACCTTGTTGCAGAGCTTCAGTTGCAGAGTCTTTCTTTGGCACTGCCACATCCCCCTGACCTGGTAAGGTGCATCAGCCCTGAGATCTACACGTGCCTGGCTGGACAAGCACTGCACAAGCAAGACAGAAGGTGCTCAGTGCTGGCAGTGTTTGATCAATAAATCTCCAAAATCTCTCTGCCTTGAGACTTGTCTCTTTGAGGACCTGGCTCAGGACACTACTGATTTGCAGACTCAGGTGTAGGTAGTATCTCTGGATTACCTTCCAGATGGCCAAGGAAGTGTATTTGTCTGCCCAGAGAGGAGTGAACTGGAGTCCCTCCTTCCCTCCTCATGACTTTTTTTGTCCACAGTGTCCTGCATGCTATTCCAAGTGTTCTGGAGCTGTATTTTCCCCTCTCAGCAGACCCTGCCATGCTAATTCCATGAAGTCTGCAGAAGGATAAATTTTCAGATGCCTTGAAGGCTCCTGCAAAATCCCTCCCTCCTTCCCTCTCTGCTCCTTTGCAGAGCACCTTCCTGGGTGACTCTGGCATGAGGTTGGGCCTCAGCCAAACTCTCTTCTCTGACCTGTGTCCCTGCAGGGGGACTGCTGGGAGCCATCCCCTGCCACCTGCAGCCACCCTTCCCTCTCCAGAGGATCAGCTTGGACAGCTGCTGGTTCTGAGGCTGCAGGAGCTCCGGAGCTCCACCTGCCACATGAAATAATTTCCCCATCACCTCAGGGGCTCCTGGTGCTCCCTCAGCTCCAGATCACTGCAAGAGTGTCTGATGCAGTGGACATCACTGACACTCTTGCCTCCAGAGCTGCCCCAGAGAGTGTGAACCACCCCAGCTGCATGGGGCTCATGCCTCTGAGTGCCAACAGTGTCCAGAATGACATCTGTCCCAATTTAGGATGCAGACAGCCCTTCCCAGTCCTGGAAAGCACTCTGCCAGCTCCATTAACTCTGGATCAAACTCCACCTGTAGGCCCCACTCTGGTCACGGGAAGGTGACAGCATCTGTCCATGTGTTGCCAGCAGCAGCCTGGTGGATGGAGGTTCTCCCAAAATATTCACCAAACACGAGTGTAGAGCTGGGATGTCAGACTGTCCATCCCAGGGGCTTCAGCACATCTGCTTTTGTGTCAGGGTCTGGCTCTGCTGTCCATATTGAGACCCAGCCTTTTACCTAAGTTCTTGAAGGGAATTCAGAAGCTGAGTGAGTTCATGGGCTGATGTAAGGTGTAATTGTCTCCTTTGATGCACCTCACACAGTGTTTGTCAACTCCATCTTTAATTTGCTGAAATGTGGTTGGATTTTGAGCATGGCTGAGTCCTTGTGGAGATCCTCTGAGACTGTAGATCAAACTCTGTAGGACTGACTCCTGGTCTGTTTATTTCTGTTGGGTTATATCACATTCCATAAGCACCCTATCAAGATCAGCTGGAGTCATGGTGGAGAATAACCAGCAGATCAGATCTGGCCTTTAGTTTTTATGCCTTGTGGTATAAACCTTTGAATCCTGTTCACCATTCTAAGATCTGCCTCCCTCCCTCCCTCTCTTGGTGAATTTGAACATCTCTGCCAGGTTTTAGGCCCTTTGCCTATGAGTGAAGTTCCCATCTGTGTGTGGGTCACTCATTGGGGTGTTCCTGGTGCCTCTTCCAGCCTTTCCTTGCTGTCACATGGATTTCACTGAGGATCTCTTCATGGAGAGCATTAAGACACAAGTGCCTGCAGGTTCTATTCTCAGCCCCCAAGTTAATTGCCAGGATTGCCTCTCTTCAGCCCCAAATTCCAATGCCAGTCTTTCCTTAGCCCCGTTCCTCTGGGTTATTTACCTCTGAGTCTCAGTAGCTTCTTCCCTTTTGTGCTCTGGGTGGCTTTTCCAATGTGGGGACACTAATTCCTGCTGGCCTCTGGAAATCTGGAGATCCCCATCCTGACTGGTTATTGCTCTATTGGATCCTCTCTAGTTTCCAATCATAAACCCAAGCCCTGCAAAGCCATTGTAAATGTCAGACCTCGTGGGGGCTGCTGCTCATCTGCTTCATGAGTGGGTGTCTCAGTCGTGCTGGGAGCATTGAAGGAGCTCTGGTGGGACAGCTGAGAGTCAGGGCTGCCCCTGCTCCCTGCCTGCTGAAGGGACAGTCCTGCCTTACCCTGACGTTCTACTTCTGTTGCCTCTTGTATTAACAGATTCACATGAAATCTCCACAGTCACTGGAGCTGCTCAGGAGGCACAAGGAGCACCGAGGCAGAGCCGGGTGAGCTCCTTCCACATGTCAGCAAATAACCATTCAAAGAGCAGAGCTGCAGTGCCCCCCCAGCCCCGCTCCAGGGTGGGGGGAATGCAGAGGACATGTCTGAGGGGGAGCCCGAGGAGCTTCCAGGGGGCTGCAGGGGACGCACAGACCTTGTTATGGAGCAGAGAGCTCAGCGCTGCCCCAAGGGTTAATTAGCAGCATCCTTTGCCTTTGGAGGTGCTCATCTAAGCACTTCCTCGTGGAGGGACAGCCGTCTTTGTTGCCTGGATACTGCCTTGCCGGGGCTTTGAGGAAGATACCTGCAGCTTCATTAGAAGAGGATGTCGGTGGAATTTCCAGGTTTAGCTGCACTATGTAAATTATTACCTGGGGCAGCCCCGAGGCAAAGCGGCTGCCGGTTACCCTCAGCCACACATCACACCCCTGCTCTGACAAGACAAGTAAGGGTAATTGTCTCTCTCCCCTTAATCAGGGGGATGTGATTAGCTGGAGGAGGCCTTGGCCAAGTGCTCACCAGCATTACCCAGCTCAGCAACCTGAACACCCCTGCAGGCCCCTGGGCTGGGCACGAGGACCGGGCAGGTCCACAGCCCTCAGCTGTGGGAAGAGCAGGCAAGCAGCCACCTCCCAGGGCCTGGGGGAAGGCTGCAGAGAGTATAATCATCCGAAAACAAAGAAGACCTGATGAAATGGTGCTTTGTGCCTGTTTTCTTCCATGTTCCCTGGGCTGTACCTATGCTGGGAGAATGCGTGGACAGCTCCTGGAGCAGGGACTTTCAGTGCTGAACTGGGGGCAGTGGAAGTCCAGCTGCTGAATCGTTGAGCCAAATGCTAATCAGATGATTTGTGGGACCACCTTTTCTACTCTGATGCCTAACAAATATCTGAAGGAATTATTTAAATGAAAAGCCAGCCTTGGCCAGTGATGGTGTAGGAAATGATCTCCCTTCACACTCCCTGCAGCTCCCAGCAATACCAGCACAGATCAAGAGACATTCCAGCATCTCTGCAAGAAGACATGGAGAAAAGAAAGACAAACTCTGATGGCTATGGACTCATGGCTTTATAAAACTAGGTCCTCGAAGCACTGAGTAGAAGGCTGGTCCTACATACAGAGCAGTAACCCCTGATCAGTGCAGTTAAAGGTACCAGACAGAAAGGACTTGTCCCCATGTGTCCACTTGGCCTTCCTAGTGCTGAATTCATGTAGGACACTGCAAACCCCCTTAGCAGCTGCACCCAAAGGTGCAGCAACATCAGTGTGAGTGCAGATCCTCAACACCAAAGCACAGCATGATGTGTTGTCAGTGTCACCTGCCACACGTGTCACATCATCTGCCTCCACAGGGTCCATCTGGGAGCACTTCATCCCCACTGAGTGCACCAAGGGAGCAGCAGCTGCTTTTGCCTTGGCAATGCCCATACCAGTGCCTGGAGCCAGCCCAGGGCATGGGGGACCAAGGGAAAAGGGAGCCTCTCATGCATTTCTTATTAGGATTTTTTGGAAGGGAGAATTCTTGGAACTGCAGCAATCCCCTTCCTTGTTGAGTACCTTTTCCATGAAGTTGTGGACTTGTCCTGCAGCTCACTTTTCCATTGTGAGGTGTCTTTGATGTTGCTGATGCAAAGTGAAGAATCTCAAAGGGATCCATACAAGGCACTGAGAAGGACTTGCAACCAGCTTGGGAAACTGAGCTCAGGAACAGATTGGGGGAAACAGAATTTCTGAAGTGGGAGATGTATGTCCTTGGTGACTTTGTCTCACATCACCTCTCCATCATGCTGTCTGCACCCATGGTGAGGGAGATGCCCTGGAAGATTTTCCCTAGGTTATGGAGCAGAAGGGCACCCTCCTCCTCCTCCTTCTTCTTCTCCTCCTCTTCCTATTTAAATCATAAAACTCCAGTTAAACTGGGCCTGAGTTTCCTGGATCCTCCCACACTCTCAAGTCACCACTTCTACTCACTGCAGGACCCAAAGTCAGACAAAATGACATTAAGCAGAGCCATCAGTAAAATGAATAACCAGACACCCTTTCCCTTGCTGTCCTCTGGTGCCTGTGCCAGGCAGGACAGTGATGCCCACTGGGGTCTGACCCTGCTGTGGGTCTGAGCAGGGGGATGGGCAGAAAACAAGGCAGATGGAGCAACAGCCTTTAAATTGGAAGGCAGCACAGACAACTGTGGGGCTGTATGTCTTCATTAGAACAGAGGATGTTGTGCAGAGGCTGTGCCAGAGCATTTTGGAATGGGGAGAAAACCTGGGCATCAGCCTTTGCCACAGTGAAAGCATCTGCCAAGGTGAGACTTATCTTTGCCAAGGTGACCCTCACTCGAGTGCTTTCCAAAAGTGCACAACGTTTCTGAGTGTGAAGAAAAAGTGAAAACCCATGTGAATTCTAGTGAGACCTTGAGACACCTTCCCATGGTGGCTCCTTCCCTGCTGCCCCCCTGGCTCCTTCCCTGCCCAGCCACAGGGGTTTGTACTGGCCAGGGGGGATGCTGACAACCTGGGTCCAGCTGGGCTGGCTCCAAGTTTAAAAGCCCGGGAAATTCACCTGGAGATTACAGGACTTCTGAGCACTGATTTAACAATCACTGGAAAATGGTTTGATTTAGAGATGGAATATCTTGGTGCCATATTTAACATTTTGAAATGCGTTATGTTCTCTTGTTGCAATAGAATCATAGAATACAATCAGAGAATTACTAAGATTGGAAAATACTTCCAAGACCATCAAGTCCAACCTGTGACTGATCTCCACCTTTTCACCCAGACCAGAGCACTGAGTGACACTTCCAGTTGTTCCTTAAACACCTCCAGGTATGGGAAATCCTCCATCTCCCTGGCAGCCCATTCCAAAGCCTGACACTCATTTCGATGAAGAAATTCCTCCTGATGTCCAACCTGAACCTCTCCTGGCACAGCGTTAAGTCATTTCCCCTTGTCCTGTCAATGTATGTATGTAATGACTTTCATTATTTATGTAGCACAAGTTCTCAAAACTCCTGCCCACTTATGCTCATATACATTTCACCCACTGGCTTCATTAGAATATTTTGATGCAATTAGAGGCATTTCTGCTCATTTGCCCTGGAGAAAACTCATCCCAGATGATCCCTAGCAGGCTGGCTCGGCAGCTTCTGGTGCTTACAGCAGACACTGATGCTGCAGGTTGTCCTTCCCAGATGTGGTTGATGGTCCCTTTTGCAGCTTCCACACACTGCTTTCCTCCACCTATTCATGGTCTTTTGATTCCAACACAGCTGCAGCATCTCCAGCCCTGCCCCTCGGGACTCACCAAGCACAAGGCACAGAGGATGGGGGGCTCTGCTCAGCCCAGGAGGTGCCATCAGTGCTGGGCAGAGCCCCTGCATCCCCGTGCTGGGCTGTGTTCACTGCATGCAGCAGCACCACCAGGGACTGGAGGAGCTGAGACTGGTTATTTTGGGCCATGTGTCCTGTCCTCAGGGCAGAAATAAAAAACGCTTTGGATAAGTGTCCTTTAACTCTTAGAGCCTGGCACAGCCACACAGAACATCTCTCAGCACCTGCTGGAAGTGGTTGTGTTGACCTGTCTGTGGTGAGCAGGACTCTTCCAGCTCTGGTGTTACACAGCAAGTCAAGTTCCAGCCTTGCAGCAGCTGAGACAGGAGATTCCAAATGCAACGTGGCCATTGTCCTGCAGCACCTGGCACTGGCAGTGCTGCCCATCTTGCCTCAAGGCAGGGGAGAAACTCATCCTCTTGCTGTTTCACTTCAGCAGCGCCAGGTAATGGTGCCCTGGGGTTTGGCAATTGAGCGTTCACTGGGGTGAACCCCCTTTCCCCCTCCCCGAACATTTTGCTCCTGTCCTTTGCTGATGGATGCTCCGTGGGCAGTGCCAGGAGGAGCAGCAGGACACGGCTGTCACCTTCATGTGATCGTGAGTCCCGCAGAGCCCGGTGGGTCCCGCAGAGCCCGGTGGGTCCTGCAGGGACGGGTGCGCTGCAGCACTTTAGAAGCTGCCTCCCTCTTGTGGTGGCTGCGCTGCTCCCGAGGTCACACGGGCTCCAGACACAGAGATTTTTAATGCTTGGCCTTCCACAGAGAGAGGAGGAGAAAAGTGGCCCTGGTAGGAGACGTACCCAGATGACTCAGCTGGGACAAGCAGGGGAGACGAGCACAACTTAAATGCTGGCAGCAAAAAAACAGATCAGAGAGAAAAAGACTAGATAAGAGATGAAATGTGCAACTTTGGGGTTGAATCACAGAATATCCTGAGTTGGAAAGGACCCACAAGGATCATCCAGTCCAACTCCTGGCCCTGCACAGACACCCCAATAATCCCACCCTGTCCCTCAGAGCATCATCCAAACACTCCTGGAGCTCTGGCAGCCTTGGGGGGCTGTACCCACTGCCCTGGGGAGCCTGGGCAGTGCCCAATTGGCAACCAGTGCCCAACAAAAGGATTTCTTTGGAATGTTCAGTCCCAAGGACAATGTGCTGCCTCAAGCCCTGTGAGTTCAGGAGGGTTTGGTGGCTCTGGGGGTGGACAGTCAGGTCTCAGTTGCAGCTCCTGCTGGGAAAGCATCTCTGAGAGGCAGAGCAGGTTTAAAAGGGGTGACCTGGATGTGCCACCAGAGGATCTGAAGCAGAACCTCAGCACAGGCTCCAGAAGCCATCAGAGTGCTCAGGGAACACTCAGCTCAGAGCCTGATGCTGAACTCCTGCAGATGTGACACCTCCAGCAGCCCCGGAGCAGCTGGATCTGAGCACTCCCAGCTTGGGCTGCTGCTGAGGGAGTTCTGGGCACTGAGACAATTAGAGAGGCTCTAATTAATATCACTACAAAAATATTGCTGCCCTGCTCCATGTTAGAGCAGCAAGGAGAGGCTCAGCTCCCACAGGAGGATGAAGAAGGGCCGGGGGGTTCTTCCTGTAGGACACAACTTGTGGAAGGGATCCCACAGGAAAAGAAGGATCTGTGCTCTCAAACTGCAGCCTCAAGGTTAAGGAAAAAATGTTCTGTCAGGTCTCTGGTTCCAGAGGGAAAATCAGCTCAGTGAGGACCTACCCAGCCTGATCCAGAACCTCTTCAGAAACCTGGAAAATTGCTTAGCCCCTGGTTTGGATAAGATAAGAAAGAGAAATACCACTAGAGAAGGAGGACATTTTCAACCAGGAAGTGGTTGAAGTTGGAAGGAATTCTGCTCCTTAGACTCCTGAGCACGAGGTAACTGTGCTGCACATGGAATCACTGAGGGTGGAAAAGCCCTCTAAGGCCATTGAGCCCAACTACCAACCCAGCACCACTGGGAAGGCAGGGAAAGGGGTGGTCACAAAACAAGCAGATGGGCACCAGTTATGGCCTCAGCTCTGAAACTGTTTTTTGGGGGGGTGCTTTGGGCACAAAGTCCCAGCCCCAGCAGAGAAGATCAAAGTGAAGACTTTGCCTCCCAGAAAAGGGACTTACCTCAGGCTCTGTGACTTGTTCAGCATGTTCTGGAGAGTTCTGATCAGCTTCGTGCTCGGGCACAGGGAGCTCCATGTGCTGTGGGGGCAGCACAACTTGTGGGGGGCAGAGGACACCTGGCACAGGGACACACCAGGGGAAAGGAACAGCTGCCCCATTCCCAGGGGAATGGCTTTAACCTGAACGATGGAAGGTTCAGATGGGATAGTGGGAAGGAATTCCTGGCTGTGAGGGTGGGCAGGCCCTGGCACAGAGTGCCCAGAGCAGCTGTGGCTGCCCCAGCTCTGGAAGTGTCCAAGGCCAGGTTGGACAGGGCTTGGAGCAACCTGGGACAGTGGAAGGTGTCCCTGTCCAAGCCAGGGGGTGGGACTGGGTGGGCTTTACGGTTCCTCCCAACCCAACCCATTCTGTGACCCCATGACTCCTTGGTTCTGTGATTCCACATGTCTATGATTCCATGATTCTGTGATTTCATATGTCTGTGATTCCTTGGTTCTGTGATTCCTTGGTTCTGTGATGCCATGACTGTGGTTCTGTGCCACCTGCAGGCTCCAGAGATACAAATGCCAGTTGATCCAGGGAGGCTGACAAAGGAACCTGTGAAACAAGGAGGTATTTCTACCTTTGGCTCCAGACCAATAGAAGACTACAGAGAAGATGACTGATGTAGAGGCAGCAAGAAGTCTTAGGTAGCATCCAAACTTGCTGATTTTTAAAGGAAAATGTCCATGAAGTTTTGTCATCAGGGTGGTGCAGCCCTGGAGTAGATCAACAGAGCAGAAGTGAGTTGGTGGAATTTGAATTTTTCCAAGACTGGCCAAGGCAAAGCCATGACTTCTCTCATCTGGTGTTGCCCATTGTCCTTCTCCAAGTGTGAGGCCAGACCTGAGACTCCACAGGTCTCTCCCTACTTGCAGCCCTGAAATTCTGCAAAAGGATTAAAGAAATGACTCATCACAGTGGAACAGAGAAGAGAATAGAAAGGGGAGCAGGAAAGAGGAAGGAAAAGGACGGGCAGTTTGGAGAAGCTCCGCGGGATTTAATGTCCGATGTCACTTCTAACACAAGGACTGGAGAGTACCAGATGAAACTGGGGGGTTGCAGATCCAGAGCACACACAAAGGAATTTGGCTCTTCCCACAGGAGGTGGTTGGCTGTGGACCCTCTGCAGTGACAGAGAGCAAATATTTACAGGAGCTCAAAAAAGTCACGAAAAGCTCATGGAAGATCAGGCCATGGATGGCCTTTGAGCAAAAGGTACATCCCAAATCTGAATGGTCATGGGATCAACTCTGCACATTTGCCTTATTATTGAATTTTCCCCTGTGCATCAGAAGGTTTTCCAAATGTCCTGAGCAAACCCATCCCCAGCTCCAGAATGTTTTTTATCACATTACCATCCCCTTTTCCCAGATGGACCCCTCTGTGCTGGCACTGTTTGGAAGGATCCCACAGGGAAAACTGGGATTTTGAAGGTGAAGATGTTACTTCATTCTGCCTGATTTGCCATTCCCTCCTGTGCTCATTGTTGTGTCCCTGAGAGGCAGCACAGGCTCAGCAGTGTGAGGCTGCTGCGAATGAAGCACAGAGCTCCTCCCATGGCACTCACAAACCATATTTCCATCAGCTGGGACATCTGCTGGGGTTGTGCCTTCTCATTGTGTGGGGACTGACACAGGAATAGCAAAGTGGGCCATAAAAGGAGCTGCCCCTGCAGAGAGCGGGGGCCAAGGGCAGGAGTTCTGCTCTGGCCAGAAGTGCAGAGGGCGAGGGGAAGTTACAAGAGAATACTTTGTGTCCCAGTTCAGCAGGTGGGACCAGTTTATCCCTGGGTGGGGGTGACCAAAGCTGTGCATTCTAAACCCTCCATTCATTTCCCTCTGCAACTGTTTCCAATGGCCCATTGGCAGCAGCTGCCCAGGGCACAGCTGAGCCCTCAGCCTGGCAGCTGGCTGGGAA
>JAOXXN010000287.1:1657133-1672852 GCA_026770055.1 Myrmophylax atrothorax
TCTGGCAGCCTTGGGGCCATGCCCACTGCCCTGGGGAGCCTGCTCAGTGCCCACCACCCTCTGGGGGAAGAGCCTTTTGCTGAGATCCATCCTGACCCTGCTCTGGCACAACTCCAACCATTCCCTGGGTGCTGTCGCTGCTCACAGGGAGCAGAGATCAGAGCTGTCCCTCATGAGGAAGCCTCAAACTCCACTGAGCTCTGCCCTCAGCCTCCTCTGCAACAACTGAACACACCAAGTGCCCTCAGCTGCTTCTCATACAGCTTCCCCTCCTCACCCTTCAGCATCTCTGTGGCTGTTCTTTGGACACTCTCTAATAACTTTAGATCCTTTCTGTATTGTGATGCCCCAATCTGCCCTCAGGACTCAAGGGGAGGCTGCACACACGAAGAGGATGTCCTCCAGCAGTCAGAGCAGACTGTCTGAAGATGCCCTTCAGCTGCAGACTCTTGTGGAAATGCAGCAGCAGTTAAGTAACAAAACAAAGGCAGATACTCCACGAGGGCAATGCCAACACAGGATGTTCAAGGTGCACTCAGGGGAGATCACAGAGAAAGGCAAGCAAAACTGGCACCAGTTTGGCAAAAAACTCAAGCCAGACCTTCACTTTATTAACTGAGGAGCTGAACATCCCTGAATCGTGTCCTGCAAACAGGGAATTGTGACCAACTGCCACAGAAAGGAGCATTATGCAAATATATGCAAAGTTATCGAGGCTGTGTAAGCACAGACACTGACAATGCAGAGAGCAGGTGAAATGTTCCCTCTAACAATGTCCTAAATAAAGGAAAGAAAAGAGTGGAGGAATTAAACGACAATACACACAAACTCAAATCAGCCTCAGACAGGGTGCTCAGGTGATGGGTGGACAAAACCAGGCAACTCAGGAGAGTGAGAATGTGACTCAGAGAGTAAAACAAAGCCCTGAAACACCAATTCATAGATAAAACACAGAAGTTCCCACAGACAGGAACATATTTTGCAAAATATATGATTATAAAGGGTGGGCCCATTTGGATGCAGGTCACTTTGGGGACTAAGAAGATTTAAGGCCAACCAACTCTCAAACATTTGTTTACTCAGTGAGGCAGATGATTGGGCTCCACCCTTTGCACTGAAGAGATCAGGTTTTGCAGGAACTAAAATGCAGAGGGGACAGCATTGTTCCATGGCTGTTTGGTGGAGGCTGGATACCTGCAGTGATGACATCAGGAAAGGGTTGTGGCCCTCAAGAGCAGCCTTGTACAGGGCTCAAAAGATGCCCACTCTGGATCACTAAGGCTGGGAAGAGCTGCAGAACAGCAGCTCATGCTTCAGAAGTCCAGAAAATATTCTTTTCTTATCAAAGTACCAACTCCCCTACAACTGGTGGCTTTCATATCCTGAAGTGGTCCCAAGGTGTCCTATTCACCTGTGCTTCAAAATCAGAACCTGAGATCTCCCCAAAAACACTATTTTGGAAAAAAATTGAAAAGTCCTGTAGAGCAATACCAGTGTAACCAGTCACCAGCCAAGGTCCTTGGGACTGCATTGCACAGGGAGGAGGATTATGAATTAATCATTGTTTTATGAAGAGTAATTAATTAATTAATTGGCACCCTAGAGCCTGGTAGCCCTAATCTTGGCCAGGGTGCCATGACATGAAACTCTCTATAGACAGCAACATGGAGCAGAGGACACACTCTGCCCAGAATGCAGCCTGTGCAGGAGGCAGGAGATGGGGCATCTCTGCAGCTCAGCACCTGTCTGGGGAAGGAGGTTGGGTGGGAATGTCACTCCTGGGCAAGGCACAGTGGGGCAGGACACCGTGGGTTTGTGTTTCCTGCCCTGCTGTGAGGATCAGAGCCCAGAATGGGCTGTGGGGGTAAAACACAATGCTGTGGGAACCATACCTGCTGCTTCAGCATGGCAAGAGCTGTTGGAAGATGACTTGATGCCAGACAAGCTGGAAAGGCTGTGTTCTACTTGCTCCATAGGCCTGTGAGTCAGATGGAGGAGTGGAAAGGAGATGCAAAACTGGAGAAGGAATTGCCTGCTTTGGACTTGCCTGGTTTTTCAGCAGTGAAAAGATGAAACCTGTGTATAGAAAACACCAGGAAGAGAGTAGGAAGGGGAGTGATGCAGTGTGGGTGCTGAAGTCCTGGAGGCAGTGGGAAAAGGTTGAAGCCTCAGCACCAGGGACAGAGATGTAGAGAGACACCCTCGTCCTTTGTCTCTGGTGCCTGAGTGGTGCTGGCTGACTCTTTGTGGGTTGTCTGGTTCAGGAGTAAATGTTGAGCATCCACTGTGTCCTTTATGATCTTCTCTAGATCAAGTTGCCAGGAATGATCCTTTGATTGAAGATATTAAAATTAAAGTTTTCATCTCTGTATTCTGTCCTGCTTCTTCCATTTGCAAGTCCAGCATGTTTATCCTCCAAACCAAATGCCCTCAGCTGTGTTTGTGGGACCAACCAGACAGACCTGAAGCAGCAGAGGCAGATGAGCTCCATGACTTCATTGACAGTGACACGGACAACAGTATCTCCCTTCCTGCTGCAGGAGTGGAAAGGGAAGAACTGGGTATGACACAGAACCTCCCTGTACAGGAGAGGGACTGTGCACTGAGAAATCCAACCACACATCCTGTCACCTTCTGCATGTGATAAACCTGTGACCTCCCACCATGGTGTGAGCACTCTGAGCCTTTTCACAGTCTCCCTGTTTCATGCAGCACAAGTGTCACTGGAGACTTCCCAAGCAGACTGCCAGGGAGACAGAGGTGCTGTTCCCCTTGCTGGTCTGAGAGCATCTCGGATCAAAGGCAGCATCCTGATCGTGTGTCACTGGGGGATTCTCAGATGTCAGCCCAGGAGCAGCTCAGCTAAACCCACTCCAGAGCTCAGCAAGGAGCAGTAAGTGATGTGATGAAGGACCTGGTCACCATCCCAGAGAGCACCTCACAGTTACCCTTCCTAAGCCACAGTGGCCTCTCCATTTCATTCATTCAGCCTGATGGTTTCCTTGAGGATAACACAATGAACAGGAGCCAGAGCAAAGTAGGCAGATTTAGCTCCATCCAGGTGCTCCTCAGAGGTGAGGATTGATGGATCAATTGTCAACCACCACAGCAGCCAGGAGGCTCAAACAGCGGATCAAGAGCAGGGGTTTTTGCAATACTTTTTGTCAATAAGGCCAAGGTCACCATGGGCCTTTTCAGGTTTGCCACAACTGGAAGTTCATGGAGGTCTCAGCAATAACAGTATGGATTGTGAATGTGGCTTTTCAAACACTTCCCATGAAAACACTGGGCACAATCCAGGCAGGTGCTGAGCTGCTTCACTTCTCCCTGTGCTGAGGTTGGCTTGGGGCCATCAGGAATGACTTCACATACACACTTCCTTGATGTGTCATCAATAAGGACCAAGAAACTTTCATCAGGAGTAATAACAGAGCTTCCTTTTAAAGCACATTTATGGGCAGAGCACTCTCATTTGTCAGTCAAAATGGTCTGAACCATGCAGGTAGTTTCTCCAGGGATCAGCCTCACTGCTTTCAGTTGAAGCACATCTCAGACTGGGACTGGGGCAGTAGTTTTCACAAGCTGGTCACTGAAAACAGGCCAGTTATGGAGAACTTCCTGTCCAAACTCCTAACCTGGAGGTGGACTGATGAGATCTGGCATTCTTCACACCAGCCAGCACAGTGCACCAGCCTTGGCAATCAGTTCTCCTGGCTTATAAACACGTGTGTAATCACAGCCCTTGCTGCAGCACTCGTGGCAGCACATCTTTCCAGGTGTGCTCTTTAAGAGAAGGACAAGAAACTTCTTTTTAGCCTGGCAGATTTTGATTGCAGCTCCACAGTCGTGTGCAGACAATGCCTGGGTTTCATTTAGGGCTTCCTCCCCCATTTGTCCCTGGCAGTGGATGGCACAGTGACATGTCCCTCTGACCCACCTGGCAGCACGTGACTCAGAATGCTTCAGTGCCACAAAGCTGCACAGGGCAAACACATAGTCCTTTATTATCCCTTTTCACCCAGATGAATGAACCCTGAATCAGATGTCAATAACTGCTTGGCATTCCTGGAGATCTCAGCATTGCTGATGAGTTTATCTCCCTACAATTTCCCTGTTGAGAGAGCAACAAAGGGCCTCAGCACCCACTGCTCTATGCAATAGGAAGCTGTGGTAGAGGTTGAGCAATTCAAGGAATGCTTGAAACACCCACTTGAGTTCTGGCTCTGGAGCCTCATGTTTTGCCTTTTCTCCATGTTCTCCTGGGCAGATGTCTCAACTTCTCAATTCCTGCCACTTGGCCTCAGTGTTTGCAGGATCCTCCTCTCCTTGCCAGAATCCCAGTGTTGTATTTTTAGAGCAGAGTGCACAGGATGAAAGCAGAGGGACAAGCACAGAAACACTCATGAACACATCACCTGCTCTTGCTGCAGCAAGAGAAAGGCAGGGAGGGGACTGTGCGTGACATGAAGTTATCAGGACAAATAGAACTACATCCTCTGCATGACACAGTGTCCTGGGATCAAAGCTTTTACCTGCACACCTCACTTTTGGTTTCTGCTGAGCCCTGGGAGCCACATGCATGGCTGTCTCATGGCTGTACCTTCCACAGGAGCAGCTCACCCAGTCCACCCAGAGCTTTGGTATTGGCCAACAACATCACAGGTGGCAGGTGTGGCACCGTTTGAAACCACGACCTCTGCAGAAATGGAAAATTTAGGCAGTTAAGCAGTTCCCTCCTCCAGTCTGCCATGGGAGCAGCTCTGCAGAAAACTGTGTGTGGCTCTGGCTGCTGCAGGTATCTCAGCACAGAAACCCCCACAAGCAGAGACTCCACCTGCAGGTGGAATTGAGGGTCGGTGGTTTGCAGTGATTCACTTCATTGCCACCCTGGGGGGCTACAGAGCCACCACTGGGACACACCTTTCCACAGGCAATGGCAGGCGAAGAGTTACAGCTTGTGATGGGTCCCCACAGTTACATTTTGAAATCCTCATGTTGGAGCCTAACCTGAAACTTCAGGAGTCTCCCTGTGTAATTGTGCCCTTCTAAGCCATGGCCTCACCACCAGACACAGACAGGATGGGGCTGCATGGTCCTGACTCCAACCAGCATAGTGAGTGTGCAGGGTGTGTCATGCTCTGAGCTGTACTGGGGTTGCCACAAACCTGACTTTGGTGCTGTGAAAAGGGACTTGTTCCTGATGGAGACACAGTAGAACTGACTGGTGCTACAATTCCCCCCGGAAGGTTCGTGAAGTCCTAGCAGTGAGAAGTTCTAGCAGTGTCAGTGTGAGCTGAGTTATTGCTGTAAGTCCTTGTACATCCTTCCTCTCCTGCTGCTTTCTCAGACAAGCACCTTTGACTGCCCATCACCAGACCAAGACCATAACTGGCATCAGTAGTAATGGAAACACCATCCACAGAGGGGATGGGAGCACCCAGCTCTGTGCCCTAGAGAAGGTTGCAGGTGACAGACATGTGCTATGAGCTCCAGGAACAATTCCCTACTCCCCACACTGAGAATACCTCCTAGCACCTGGTCTGGATGAGATGGAGGAGCTTTCTGCCCCTTTCTCACCTGCCTGTGCCCTAAAGCAGCCATGGCTGTGGTTGCATTCCTGCTCTGACCAGCCTGGAGGACCCCCAGCTCTGCCTCTCCCTTCACACCGAGGGGCTGCCCTTGGGTATCAGAGACGGTGAGTGCTGCACTGACACACAACACACAGAAAACTCCTCAGAAGAGCACATTTTGCTGCCTAAATGGCTTTTTTCCTTCTCTCCAGAGCCCTGGAGGGGCAATCTCCAGCATGCTGGGTGCCTGCAGCCTCTCCAGTTTCCTGTTTTCATTCCACTATTTGCAGTGCTAACATACCACATGCCTCGAATTCCAGCCCTGACACAGCAGGAAAAGGGGCCAAGGGCAAATTCATGGGATTCTCAGAGCCTCTTGTGTCCTTTCCTCAGCCAGAGGATAGTAATAACTCCCTGACTCCTTCCTTCCTTCTTCCTTTTCCTTCCTTTCTCTTTTCTAATTCCTGGAGTTGCTGTTATCCCTCAACACTGCAATGCTGCAGTATTCTGACAAGAAGGGCACTGATCTGCCCTGGCTTCCTAAGAGCAGCAACTGGGAAGCTGTGAGAAAATGTGTACAAAGGATTGCTCTGAGGTCCAAGAGCTGCTGGAAAAATGTGGCACAGCCACTGTAATGCCATTTCCCCACTGCAGCAGGAACTTTCTAATTCCTCCCTCCTAATGGTTAAATCAGGAGTAAAGCTCTTAAGCCAGTGGAAGGATTGTCTTGGCAAATATTTGATAACAATGCTTGGAGCACAGAGCCAGCCAGATCCATCCCTCCTGTGCCTTCCCTCAGGTCCCAGCCAGCACTGACACACAGCACCAAGACACACAAAACTTGGCAATTTGCACTTAAGGGCCAAATTCTGTTCCTTTTAATTCCAGTGGTTAGTCAAGGCCAGATGTTGACAGCAGAAACAGAAAGCTGTGGCCAGTCTGAAACCCCAGCAATGTGCAACAGCACAGGAAGGCATTTCCAGCCCTGTGTATGGCACCTGCTGTTGGCAGGACCCACTCCCATCCCACCTGTGCTGGTGCCCACAGGGAATGATGGATCAGCCATGGCTGTGCCCATGCAGGACATGTACCTTCAGCTGCAGGGACCAATGGCCCCACCCAGGGGGATTTCTTCCCAGGGCTGTGCTGTCCTGCAGTGCCTTCCTCACCCAGGAAGGTCTCAGGGATTCAAGAGCCAGCAACGCAGAACCACCAGATTTCCACCCCACGTGGAGTTTCTCCACAAGCTCCCCAGCCCTCCCTGGACCTGCAGCCTGCAGCTCTCCCAGCCCAAATGAAGCACCTCCACAGCAGCAGGAACCTCCTGGCTCCCTGTGCTCCCTACCTGTCCCCTCTGCCAGCGCAAGCACCTGTGGGTGGGGAATGGAGTGTGGCCCCAGCTCCAGTGTGTGAGCACAGAGGGAGGGACATGCCCGAGGCACCAGCTGGGAGCCAGGGGGGCAGAGGAGCCCACCAGGCTGCAGGGCAGTGCCTCCATGGGGCTCCAACACCAAACCTCAGCCCACCAACAGCGCTCAGGATTCCAGCCTGGCATCAGCTGGCATCCGAGGGGCACTTCTAAGGAGCCTCTGAACGGTGAGGCAGCACATGACCAAAGGCTTCAGCCCCACAGCAGAGCCCACAGAAACCTCCTCCATGAGGGACAGAGCAGAGGCAGCTCCTGCCCATGGGAGAGGTGCTGCACCCACTGCCCCTCCCTGGAGAGGGCCCCAGGCATGGTGGCCAGAGCTTTGTGTGTTCACTCCAGTTTCTCTGAGCATTTCAGAGTCCATTTCAGCTACACTTCCTTTTCTTTGGGCTTTTGATGAACACTCCTGGTTTTGCCTTGTTTTAAAATCATATTCTCATCCCACTGAAAGATCAGCTTGAACTGAGAGGTTTAAAAGACAAACACTCTCTCAGCACATTTTAATTATTTAATCAGGGAATGAGCTGTACTTTGTCTTATTTTTACTCACTTGAAGACCCAGGTAGCTTAAAGTGAGCACACGATTATTTAAAATTGAAAGTGCTACTTCATCAGGAAGTATTATATATTTAAAATATTGCTTTTGCTAATCTTTTCTTTTAATCCCTTCACCTTCCCCCTCCTTGTTTTTCATCTTCAATATATCCCATTCACACATTTTTCTAGTGAGGAAAACAGGACAGTTTTTGAAAAATACGAAACTATGTGAGAGACAAAATGATCAAATTGCCTATTTTTTCCTGTATTTAAAGCACAGAATCACTGTGCAAATTTCTCCAGCACTCTTGCACAGGTCTAGGAGAGGCTTGTTCTGAAAAGTCTGTTCTAATGAAATCTCTTCTTCCATGACAAAAAAATGTCTCTGAAAACACATCCTGACAGCCTGCTCTTGGCTTTGCCTGCTGGCTGGAGATGGCTCTTTTTCTGTTATTTATGTAAATGTTGTCAAGGCTGAAGTGCGGGAAGGGGAAGCTTCTCCTGTGCCTCCCTCAGCTCTCAGCCTGGTTGGCAACCAGGTTCTCCCAGGTTATCACTCCAGACAAGGACAAAGTGGTGCCCGTGGGCATCCCAACCAGCAAGGACCTGAGGCCTCAGCATCTGTGGAGGGCAGTCCCTCCTTTCCCCATGTGAAGCTTCTCTGGGGCCAAAAACAGCCCTGCTTGGAGGCCACGAGGCTGCTGAACTGGGACCAGCCACAGATCCATAAAGTCCATCCATCCCTCTCCCAGCCTGGAAATGTAGCCACTGCTGAAGCAGCAAAGGCCAGTTGGAGGTCACCAGCACATCCCTCAGTCTGGTCCCCTCTGACCCACCTCCTTGCCAGAGGCACCTGCACATCCTGCACTGGTGGCTGAGCCCAGCTTGGCAATGCCTTCATGCAGAAAGGAGGAACAAGTGGTGAAGGATTTCACACAGCTCCCCTGATGCCTCCTTTGTGTGTGTGTCTTTTCAAGTGACCTTTCCCACCACATTTTTTGACATCACTCACCAAAGAGGCATGTCTTGCATTTTCTCACCAAAAAAGGTCCCATCCTGAGAAGTTTAGTTCCTGATTGTGATTTCAGCAATTTTCTGGAAGCCATTAAAAATCCCATCTCCTTCTGAATTTTACTTTTCTTTGAGGACAAGAAATTAGGAATTCCTAAGAGGAAGTGAACATTTTTTTGCACATGAGGAATATCCTGATGTGATAACAGACAGCAAAGGAAAATATAGCAGGGATGTTCAGAGGTTAAGCCAACCTCGTTTAAGCTGATCTTCAGAGATGGGATTGGAGCTTAACATAGAAGGAAGTGTCTGCATCTGCTGCTGCAGGGCTCTGGCACTTTCTGCCCACTCTCACCTGGAGGAGTAGCGGCATGTGTGGCACTTGCTCTGTGTGAGGAGCTCCAGTGCCCTCCCAGCCCTCAAGGAAAGGCTTGAGGGCAGCAGGGCTCCATTTCTGGACACCCTGGTGCTTGCTGACCATGGTTTTAACAGCACAGCACAGCTGAAGGACTAAACTGACTTAGGTGACTGTCTAAGCCAGCAGTGCTGGAGCCCTCAGAGTTGTTCCCTGCAGGATCTAATGCCCATGGGCAGCTCCTGGTCCCTCTGACATGCTCACCATGCTGCTGTCCTCAGCTCAGGAAGTCCATGAGCACAAATCAAACGCAGGGGTGAGTCCCCAGGTGGCTGTGGGACACACTCACTTCCTGGGCACACAGGCCCTCTACACACCCCTGGGTGCCAAGTGGCAAGACTGGGGTCAGCAGCACCATCTAAAAGGCTTTTTCCCACAATGGATCATCACATAGTGTGGCTTTCCCAGTAGGAAAAAAGAGCAGGGCAGGCACAGTGTAGTGTGAGCCACAGCTGCCCTTAGACCCACAAACCTCCCTCCATCCCAGCCTTGGCCTCACACAGTCCTGCCCTCCCACTGCTGCCTCTCCTTCCAGCCCAAATTCGTGTCCTGGGGAGAAAGGAGGGCAGTGCTGAGGTTTGTGAGCAAAA
Organism: Myrmophylax atrothorax; assembly: GCA_026770055.1. Classification (NCBI taxonomy): domain Eukaryota; kingdom Metazoa; phylum Chordata; class Aves; order Passeriformes; family Thamnophilidae; genus Myrmophylax; species Myrmophylax atrothorax. The sequence continues at coordinate 1,666,686 of JAOXXN010000287.1, forward strand.
TAAATCAGATCCTGGAGCTCCTGAGCCATCTGTCTCTCCCTGAATGCTACACCAGGCAGAGCCCAGCCAAGCCATTAGCCCCTCTGCTGCTGGCAGGACTCCCAGATCCCTCCATTTGTGACCAGCCAACATGCCCTTCACTTGTTCCTCTCAACCTTCAGTTAATGCATTCAGGAGTCCAGTCTGAGTGTTGCTTCCAGAAAAAAAGCATCTGCTCCAGATAAAAGCATCAGCTGGAGGCATCAGTGGGATTTGTAAGTACATGAGGAACAGAAGGCGCCCTCAGAGTGGATCTGACCTTCACAGGCAGGAGCCAACAGAGCCATCAGTGGGTATGGCATGGGGCAAGGCTGGAGGATGGAGGCAGAAGAGGCACAGAGGCCCTTCCCTTCTGCACAGCTGGGCCTGAGAGGCTGTGAGAGGGATTGATGAGGGGCAGGTCACCACAGCAGCGTGGGGGAAAGGGTGTCACAGAGAAAAAAGGGAGAGTAGGTGGAGGAGATGAGGCAGGGAAAGGCCAGTGGGAGCTGGGAAATGTCAGCTTTGGGAGTTAGAGATGGCTGTGGAAGTGTGGGAGGGCAGGAAGGCTTCTGCCCAGGTGTCTGACCTCTCATTGGCACTGTGGAGTGTCCAGCCCTGGTGACTCCAATGGGAAGGCAGATCTCCCGGCCCTGGGGTACCCTCTGTGTGTGGCCTTGGGAATGAAGCACTGCTTGTCCCTGCTTCAGAATCTCCACCTATAAACCAGGAACTGGCCTGAGACTTCCCCAGCCTGGCACACCATGAGCTCCATGGCTGGAGCAGTGCTGGATGTGACCCCCACGGCTGGTGCTGTGCCCCAGCATGGCCAACCAGGGCCTCTCCCCAGCACAGCTGCTCTGGGGGTGATAAAGGAGATGGTGCTGCACAATGGAAGACCCCCTACATTTTAGAGGGAGGAGAGCTCTGGATTTGTCATTGAGATGTGGGAATGTGCCAATTCTGTGGTATCTGCTGGCTCAGCAGATCATCAACACTTGGCCCTGCCTCTTACCTGTAGCAGCACCAGGGTCCTGCAGCAGAGTGCGGCAGGGATAGCTCTTTTCTTTCTTTAGGTCTTTCAGATTAATCCCACCCCTCTGCTTCTCTCCCAGCACTACACAAAGACATTTCAGGGGGTGAAAAACAAAATCCAGATTCCCTCTCCCAAGACACAGTTTCTGTAAAAGCCCAGAGAGTTTGTTGGGAATTAGGTAGTGACAGTTGTCCCTGAGAATCATAGAATCATAGAATTATAGAATGGTTAAAGTTGGAAAATACATTTAAGATCAACAAGTCCAACCATCACTCCAGAACCTCCACCATGTTCACCACTGAACCTTGTCCTCATTCTTTGAACTATTCCAGGGATGGCGAATCTGCCATTGCCCTTGACAGCCTGTGTTAGTGCTTAACCACTACTCCAGTGAAGAAAGCTTTCCCAAAAGCCAACCTAAACCTCTCCTGGCCCAGCCTGAGGCCTTTCCCTCTCCTCCTGTCCTTCCCTGGCTCCCCCCTCCTGGCAGGGATTGCAGAGAGTGAGAAGGTCCCCCCTGAGCCCCAGGCTGAGCCCCCCAACTCCCTCACCTGCTCCTCATCCAGCTTGCGCTCCAGACCCTTCCCAGCTCTGTTCCCTTCCCTGGACATGCTCCAGCCTCTCAGTGTCTGTATGAGGAAAATATAGAGAAAATATAAAGAACCATAGAAAACCTATAGAAAAAAACCAACCAAGCAGTGCCAGGTGAGTGAAGTGACAGATCTCCCCAAGTGACAGTGCCACCATCACACCAGAACTGCAGAGGGGCTGGACACTGGGACAGACTGGGGACTGCCAGCCACAGACTGATCCTGGAAAGTGCAGGAAAACAGCAGGTAACAGAGCAAAGAAATGCCACTGCAGATGAGTGACCATGAATAATCTCCATAACATTTTCTTCTGTGTTATTATCCTTTTTAAAAATTATAGATGGTAATAGATTACTGTAGTTGAAAGTGAGATAATGGGGGATTTTATGGAGATAAAATGATAGTGGTATCCAGGGAGGGAAGGGGATAGGGAGAGAAAATTGAAAGGGATTCATTATAAACTTATCCTCACTTATAAATATTCCACTAGGTTAGGACTTTTGGTGTTAATAGTTAACCAGAATCTTAGGAAGGCTAAAGGAACTACAACATGCACAAATCTCCTCACTTCAGCACTCACCATGAGCACAAGCCTTGCCCACCACTCACCCCAGTTACTGTGGCAACAGGACATCTGCTTTCCACAATATCCTTCATTAATCATTTACACCCAGGGATAAAAACAAAGTCTTGGGGGAATGATGCCACAGGAGCTACTTCTGCTCACCTGCCACTGGTGAGTGGGGGTAGCTCTGAACTCTTCAACTCCTGTTTACAGCTCCCACACAAGGCAAAGGCCCACAGTCCTCACAGGCACAGTCCCAGGTGCTGCAGAGGTATCTAAAGGGAGTGAATGCTGATCAATCACATCTATCAACTGAAAGAAGATATCTGTGTCCTGAAGTAGAGTCCATTCCTTGTCCCAGACAGATTTCAGACTGTTCTGGTTCCACAGTGTTTATCTCTGAAGCACTAGAAATTGTGCCTGTGCACTGTGGTCCCTCTCACCAGCCTTTCTTTCTTGCTGCTTCATGGTTCTCATCATACCTGTGCTGCTGGGAAGGGGCCTCCAGTCCAATTCCCACTCGGAGCAGGACCATTGCCAGCACTGGTCAGTCCCCCTGGCTCTGTTTCTGTCCATGAAGACACCCAACAAATCCCAGGAGTCAGTGGGAGGAGGACCTGGAGGGGATAAGAAAATTGCTTTTTTGGCAATTGCACTGCCAGAACAGCAGTGGAGCACTTGCCATTCCCAGGAGGTGAAGTGCCATGTGCACAGAGAGGGGAAGTGCCATGTGCACTGGGGGGTGACAGCCACCCTTCAGAAAAGCCCACTGACACCTGTGGAGGAGCCCATCATGCCAGCAGTGCCTGGAGGAAGTCCTGATGGTGTGGAATAAAGGGACAGCAAATGTCCTAAAAGGGTAAATCTTCAACCGCATTGTGGCTCAGACCAAGCTGCAGGAGGTAGATCATAGAAGCACAAAATCACAGAATGGTTTGGGTTGGAAGGGTCCTTAAAGCTCATCCTGTCCCACTTTCCTGCCATGGGCAGGGACACCTTCCACCAGCCCAGGTGGCTCCAAGCCCTGTCCAGCCTGGCCTTGGACACTCCCAGGGATGGGGCAACCACAGCTTCTCTGGGCAACCTGTGCCACCACTCTCACAGAGAACAATTTCTTCCCAATATCCCATCTAAACCCACTCTCAGTTTGAAGCCATTCTCCGCTGGCCCATCATGGTTGTGGGTATCCCTGCCCCAAAGGAAGAGCTCCACAGGTCTCACTGCCATCTCCTGGCAATGTCCAGGATCAGCACAGCACCACAGCACCTCCAGTGTCCCCAACAGCAGCAAAGGCAGGACCCCTCTCCCCCATGAACTTCTGTACACTCTGCCGTGGACAGCACAGGTGGATAAACAGAATCCAGTAAGTGTCCTCATTAACAGGACATGCTCTGAATTTCTTAGTTCTGAGGAGAGTGAACCCGTCCCTGCAGCCAAGTGCAGAAGGTGTCAGTACTGAGTCACTTTGCTCACAAACTCTGTGCCACGAGGAAGGAGGTGAGGAGGGGTTGCTGCAGAGGGCACAGCAAAAGGGAATTAGTTGCACCTCGCAGGAGCTGGACTTTGATGACTCCTGTGAGTCACTTCCAACTCAGGATACTCCATGATTCAGGACATTCTGTGATCTCCATTCTCAGCTGCAGGAGTGTGCCTGCAGAGGGGAGATTGCCAGGAACTGGGTGTGTAACTCTGGGAGCTCACCACTTCAGTGTTCCTCTTGGAGACACCAGGCTGAAGGCAGCTGGGCAGAGACACCAGGGGAAAGGCAGCAGCACACTGCCACTCCAGGAAAGCCTCGACTTCCCAGGAGCATTCCAGGAGCACCATTGAGCCATGGGGACCCAGATCCCTGTAGGGGGTTTTGGAATCAGTGGGGGCTCATGTTGGAGTGATTCAAGGCTTCTCTGCAGCACAGGCAGAGTGCTTTGAGTGACAGTTCAATGACAGAAGAACTTAATGGCAGAAGGTGTTCTGGGCTGCCTGTCCTGCAGCCCAGCAGGGCTGTGTGCTGGTTGTTACAGTCTTTCTAATGTTTTGGAAGTGATTCAACAATGAGAACTGAGGAACCCCTTCCCTGCCACAGGAGCAGGGAGTCTTGACCCCACACCTGGACAAGTCACCCTGGGCCTGACAAGGAAAGGACACACAGAGCAGCCCCAGCCCAGGAGCACAGCACAGGCTCTGCACAGCCCCACCCAGCCCCTGGTAATGAGGACAGCAAATTAGAGCTCTTTAAATAACCAGGACCTCTTCAGGAAAGGGAGTAAGGTCCTCAGATGGCCTGATCTTCCCTTAATCCCTGCAAACAGACACCTCTGATTAGGAGGATTGGTTTCTTCTGGAGGGGAGCGGATTGAGGGCTTTGCCTGGCATGAGCAAAGGAACATCTGGTGCTGTGTTTCCTAACCCCAAATAGGCCCTGACTTCTGTCCCCAATTTAATCCTCAGCCTCTTTGCTTTTCCTCCCCATCCCAGCACCAAACCCCCTTCCTCAGCATCTGACCTGGAGCAGGAGCGTCCACATCTCCCCATGGGTCAGCGCAGCCTTGCTGGGACCAGAGAGGAGCCCTGAGGCCACGGGAGGGGCTGGCAGGGTGGGCAGCATTGGCAGGAGTTGCCCTCAAGGATGCAGTGCCAGTTTTGTGTCAGGGTTGGGTGGGCAGTGGGGCTGCTCCACAACCCCTGCACCACTGACACAAAGCAAGGAGCCACCTCAGTGACACAGAGGTCTCAGTTAATGAGTGGGGACACTAATGAATCTGTGTGTTATCTGCATGTATCTTCTGCCCCAGGACAGCCCCAGGGCACCTCAAGCAAACAAATGAAGGAAACATGTCTATTAGTGCTTGCCAGCTCTGGGGCTGTGCATTCCCAGCAATGTGTGTTCACAGAAGCAATTTATACAGACTCACAACAAATATTTTTGCTGATGATTTTCTGAGAGATTTGACAGGGCTTTTATCAAAACCAAAAGTGAGTTTTCTCTTTTTTTCTTTTTTCCTTTTTTTAATTTTATTTTTTTATCCCCCCCTCCCCCTTTTTTTTTTCTTTTTTTTCGTTCTTTTTAGTTTCAGGCTCATTTTCATAATGAGATTCTGAATTTTTGCCCCTCCCTCAAGACATACACTGTTTTCTGTGTTGATGAAGATCAGGTTTGGCTGGAAATAATTTTGATGGAAAATGCTCAGCTGTCTCTCCAGCAGGATAAAGCCCTGCCATGAAGTGCTGGAATGACCGACTGCCTTTGCTTCAAGAGGCAGCAAGAGAACAGCCCCTGGCAGAGAGGGAAGAGCCCTTTCAATCCCAGCTGCATCCTTGGAGAAGCCTGGAGGAGACCCACCAAAGTGTCTCAAACACCCACCTGTCCTGATGAGGAGCCCATTGGCTTCTGGTTGTTCTCTTTCCATCCTACCCTGTTGGGTGGCTCTGAACACACCTCCCAGCCTGAGCAGAAATGCAGATGGGCAGAGGATGCTGACAAGAGAGGAAAGGTTTGGCACCTGGGCAGGCTTGAGCAGGCAAGGCACTCAGACACTGCCCAGGATTAGGAAGGGGCATGAGGTCTTTATTTTGCTAACTCAAGTCTAGGGTGACAATTTTGTAATGGTCCAGTGTCACATGAAAGGGAGGAGAGAGAGAGAAATGCAAAGATTTCTAGCCTTAACTGTATTAATAAGAAATTATTAGCAATAAGCCCTTCCAGACAATCAGATCCTTACGTTTCCAACACTGCCTACAGACTACGGACAGCACACAGGCTGGAAGGGTTTCTGACCTCTGATATGAAGCCACACTTAAGCCGGGGAGAACTCATCAGCTAAATAAGTGCTTCCAGGAAATTAGAGCCTTATGAACCCAGCACTGCCTGCTGAACTGCTGGGCAGAACACAGGCTGGAAGGATTTCTAACCTCTGCTTTGAAGCCACACTTAATAGCTAGAAAAGAACTTTCCCCACAA
>JAOXXN010000287.1:1678782-1698037 GCA_026770055.1 Myrmophylax atrothorax
CCAAGTACTAACCGGGGCTGACCCTGCTGAGCTTCTGAGATCTGACGGGATCGGGTGTCAGGGAGGCATTTAACTGCCTGGGAGGCATTTAACTGCCTGGGACTCTCCGTATTGTTTCAGCATCTCTCCTCACAGGTCTGGAACACAGGAAACCAAGAGATGCCCATTCACTGCCCTGCTTCCTAATGGGTGATGGAAATCCCATGCCAGCCAAAAGCAGTTTTTCTTCTCACATCTGGAGCCAGCCTTGGCATGGAGCAGAGGAGAACATCAACCCTGCAGCCTCACTGCCAGGCAGGACACGAGATGGGTCACAAAGTCTTTGAGTTCCCCCACCCAAACACTTGCAGCTACACACTAAGGACCAGGCAGGGTTTGAATCCAACTGCCACTCCATGATTTGGCCTTCAGAAGATCCAGATGTTGCCACTGCAAGCTTGACATCCTCTCCATCCCCTTTGCTCTTCCATCACCCCCTTCTGACCTCCTTCTGCTCCTTGGGTCTGATTTAAAGAGAAGTCATGAAAGCTCCTGATCTAATTCTCTCACATTCATTAAGTTTTGACGGGATTTGCTGAGCTAAAAGGCAGGAGGTAGGAGGAATCAAAAACAGCTAAAGGTCCACAAGTACAGACAACTCCAGAGGCACAACCTGGAGTAAACATGGGAACATGTTGGGAAACCATAGAATCACAGAATCACTAACGTTGGAAAAGACTTTTAAGGTGATCAAGTCCAACCATCAACCCAGCACCACCACTACATTCACCACTAAACCATATGGTCAAGTGCCACATCCCCACATTGTTTTGAACACTTCCAGGGATGGGAGACTCCTCACCTACCCTTGGCAGCCTGTTCCAGGACTGGACAACCCTTTCCATGAAAAAAAATCCTAATATCCAATGTAAGCCACCCCCAGTGCACAGAGTTACATATTTAGCTTGTATCAAAATTAATTTTACTGTCAAAGAGTTCAGCCCAAAAGCCTTATTCCCCTGAAACCCCCTTCATGTCTTCTTCACTGACTTATGATGAGGTAATAGGTCCAAATACAACACTGAATCCTATGTGTGAGCAGTGCAGGAGCTGAGGACAGTTTGCACCCACCTGGGTTCCAAGGCACAGCTCCTGAGCCCTGAGCCACCACGGGAGTGTGGGAGCAGATGTCCTGCTCATGGGATGTGCCTGCTGAAGTCTTTGGTTTCACACTGTAATGAATAAAAGATCAGATGCACCAGCTCACCCACACCATCTACAACCCAATTCACTGGGAGAAGGGTGTTTCCTCTGAGAGAAAAAAAAAAAAGGCAGTGAACTAGAAAGAGAGCTTTGAATTAATGGCTACATAATTTGGCAGTGGGGTTTGAAAGTTCCTGATCAAAGAGAGATTAATGGTCCAGATAAAAAAAAATACTAGAAGAAACAGATGCTTCATGTTTGCACACTTGACAGAGCAATGAAACAAGGCAGGAAGAGCTGGATCAGCTCATGGCCTTGGTGGGGGACTGGGTCTACCACAGCCTCCACCACCAGCAAATCAACTCAGTAGTACCATAAAAAGTTCAAGCAGCACTTCTTTTGTGTCCTTTATATCAGAATTTAGGATTAGTTTGCTCTCTTAAATTCTTCACAGTTTCAGGCCTATGGGAAATGAACAAATGGTAGAGGAGACTAAGGTGTCCTCCTGAGGTGTAGGAGGTGCCCAGCTCAGTCCCTTCATGGCCTGTGCTGAGCAGACCTGCTGTCACCATTGCTGGGGGTGTTGGGCCTCATCACCACTTCACAGCTGTTTGGCTTGGGAAGTACAATTTTTTCTTTGCTGGTTTTCTCCTCTCTGGCCAAGTATCCTTTAGGGGGAGCCTGTTGGAGTGTTTTTGTGAGCTGGGCTTGTGAAGGTCTGTGTTGTTTGGGTGGGCAACTCGGTGGTTGTTGCTGCTGGCTTGGGAGGTTTTTTTCTCACATTTCTATATATATATGTGTTATATTCTGATTTTAGTTGTCTGTCTTTTGTATAAATAAAAAGAGCTTGCTGTTTCAGGGTTTGGGGTTTTTTTCCTTTTTTTCTCCTCTTCAGGTTCTTTTTCCTCCTTCCTCTTCCCTTGGTGGGGGGGTGGGGGTGGATTCTCTCGTTGTGTTGGGCAGTTGACATTTTGCCAGCTCAGCCCAAGACACCAAGAGAGGCAGGAGCCCTGGCCCCAGAGCCCCTCATCAGGAGCCATGCCTGGGGTAGGTCATGTGGATCTTCAGGATCAGCGGTGGTTGACGCATCTTTAGAGGTTCCAAAACAGAAATCCAGTGGCAAAATCATGAAAGAGATTGTGAAGTTCCTCTGTGTTTTCCCACGCCTGTCACTGCCACCATCTGTGAGTGTGGAAAGCACCGTAAGGCTTTGGCTGCACCGAGGAAAAGTCCAGACCCACAGGGTAGTGACACAGCCAGGGCAGGAGTGTCACCCTCAGGAGGATATTGCTTCACTTGGAAGGGCCTCAACACTGGAAGGACATTACTTCAGAGTTTCTTATGAAGTTAGACTCTGACTTTCAAAGATAAAATACTCAAAAAAATCAGGAACCAGAACTTTAAATACACACAGAATGTCTGAAGTGATGAAATCACAGGGAGAAGCACAAAATCATCAACTCTGACCAGTGCTCTTGCACCCTCAGTGTGAGTCAGAAAGCTCAGGGGGCCAAGATGATTTCATATGTCACATCATACCCAGAGCAGCCAGGCCTGTGGGCCACCTCTGCACTGCTGTGAGTCACTGCTGGTGACACCAGGAAAGGCTGTGCCATGGCTCAGGCAATCTGCCTTTACTCCTGATGTCAGCAGAGATACTTGCAGGATGAGCATGGCTTTCTCTCAATCTTTATGCAGTCATGGATTGCAGAGCCAAAGAAGACCGGCCTGGCCAGGCAGCCTGACCTCCTTCTGGCACAAGGTCACAGCTTTCTGGGGTTAGGTTTGATGATCTAGAGAACTATCCACACTTGAGTTACAGCTGAGGACCTGAGGTGCAGGGGCCAACTGCTCTGAGAAACAATTGGGAGTCCAAATGGATGTGAAGGATGCAAAACCCACTGCTGTTATAGCCACAGAGAGGGAAGGGGAAGGGAGGGCAAGGCAAGGCAAGAGTGCCTTAAGTGTGTGTGTTGTGTTTATGGGAGCAAAGCCGCATTTGCAGGCTGACACAAAGGAATAACTGCGGCTCTTCCCTGTGCTGGGTGCCCAAACCCCAGCACTGCCCTGTGCAGGAGGATTTCCCCCAGCACTAGGTCAGTGCCAGAGCCCTATCCCTGTGCTGTTCAGCAGGAAAGGTCACTCAGTCATTAATCCCAGGGCAAACAGTGGTAAACGTGTCTGGGGCACTGAGTGCAGCTTATCTGTGTTTGGGAGGAGGTGTCACCTTGCGAGTCTGGGTGTGTATCAACAGTGAGTACTGGATATACTTGGTGCATTTCCCTCCTTTCTCTTCCTTGTTCACAAATGCATTTGTTAAGGCAGGGGGGAAATGTTTCCCTCTGCAAAATTAAAGGGAGTCTGAAGATTTGCAGAGCCTTTCCCTGTGTGCCACCCCCCGCTCAGGATCCTCTGGCACCACGAGCCCAGGCTGCTGTCTGTTCACACCAGCACTGGGAATGTGTCCCCACTGCCTGCCCTGTACAGGGAGAGCTCACTGCCTCTTTGTCAGGGCAGAGAAAGAGAAGCTGAACTCTGGCAACCGGGCTGGGGCTGTGCAGAAAGCTGATAAATCCTGTTAGCAGATTGATTCAAATACAAAAGATTGACACAGGAAACCCATCCATTGATGGCGGTTGGATCAAGCTTGGCTCCAGTCCTGGCCCACGGTATCCCACAACCTGAGGTCATTCACTTTGGCACAAGGAGAGGGCAGAACATGCCATGCTGAGATGCCAGGAAGGAAGCTGGCAGCTGGAGAGCTGAGGGCTCATCTGTACCTTCTCCAGTCACAGTATTTTTTTTCTTGAGGTGTATAGTATTGGTCAATATGACTTTGCACCTTGTTGTCCTTGGCAGAGGCAGCTCAGGTCATGGCTGTGTGCACACCTTCTGTGTACCCTGGGCTCTGCAGCAACCAGTGGAGGAGGTGCTGGGAGATCAGCACAGCTTCAAAAGACCTCCTGCTGCGATAGGAGACTGCCACCACCTGAGATGGTCTTTATGTTAAGCCTCTCTCTTAGCTGATGGATGGGAATGTGGCAGGGCTGGGCAGATCCCTGCTGATGGGCTGCAGGATGCCTGGCACTTGTAGGGATGTTCTTGCTGTGAGCTGGCACAGTAACTGCCTCTTATTGGGGTGGCTTCAGTACAGAGACTCACTGGACTGCAACAGGACTTTACTCTGCCCTCTGGGCCCAAGAAATCCTTCTCCTGTCCCACTTCCTGGTGTCCTCTGTGTCCCCTGACAGAGCGCAGGGAGGAGACACCCAATGACACACACCGTGTTTCTGACCCCACGTGCTTCTGCTTCTCCCTTCTGCCCTGAAGAGCAGGTCAGAGAGGTCTGAGGGACAGGTTAGTCCTCAGAAGAGACCTGGGGCACAGTGACAAGGGTGGCCAGTGATCAGCTGAATGGTGAGGGTTTGGGGTAACTCTGCTCAGAGGACGTGGTGGTGTCAGGTCACCATGTGTCCTCACAAGATATCCCAGCACATGTGTTAGTTGGGGTCACTGCACAGTGCCCTGGGGCTGGACAGGCTCACAGAAACAGGAGCATTGGGGTGTCCACCGAGGTTAACTTTGGGTAGGTTTGAAATGCTTACTTTAGTCAATCAGGAGTAAGTCTTTCTTCTCATGATTAAATTTGGCTGAATTTCAACAGATCAAAGTTGGAATGACTACCATTTATTTAAAAATCCAATTTTTAAGACCTTTTGGTGGCTAAGAAGGGCTTGAAGCCCTGAAACACTGGTCACAAAGTCCTGTGTGAAATAAGGGTCATTCAATCCCTGCCTTATCAGGAACAGTCTCAGCTGGCTGCTGACTCTCAGCCTGGATACTGGAAACACCTTATGGGTGTGGGAAAGGTGGTGTGGACTGAAGAAAAATCCATTACGAGGATGCATTCAGCAGACTCCAAATAAATTGCAATTGAACAGCCATGAGGATAAGGACAAGGACCTGGAACTGGTGAAGTGTATCTAAAACAAATACACAGGCTGAAGATCTCACAGGTCCTTTATTGGGTGGGAAGGACTGGGTTGTGTCTAGGAGTCTACTGGGATTAAAACAGCTCCAAGGAATTCACAAACTGTTTCATTAATATCGGGGAAGACAGTGGGAGAGGCTTCCTCAGCCATCTGAGATAACACAGAAGTGTCTGCCCCACCGTAAGAGAAGGAGAGTGTTAAACTGCAATCAGGAAAACAAAGTTTGCTTTGTTTGCTTAGAAACTTCAAAGTTAAACAGCTCCAATAGTCTGCAGCCGAGGGTCTGGGAGGGGATGGTCTCATGGGATGATGATATTTTTAATAAATCTAGGAATGCCATGAAATATTTACAAGGCTGAGAGAAAACAAATGCTGTGGCAGCCTCCACATGGGATCAGCGGGGAGGCACAAGGTAATTAGGGAGCTGCCACCCTGCTCCAGACACCGTGGAATCTCAAGGAATGGCTATCACATCCCCAGATGCTGCAGAGGTGCTCACAACCCATCGTTAGAAACAGTCGGTTAATGGGGATTTCAAAAGAATGCAGGAAGGTCTAGAAAATCTGTCTCATGGTGAAAAAGGTGGGATGGTGAGTGTGCTTAATTTATTTGTGAGCAGGCTGAATTCGAGAGAAACTGAGACTTGCCTTTGAACCGACGCTGGAAAAGCTCAAAGTGGAAATAAGTTGCAGTTAAGGGGCAGATAAGCAACCTTAGCTCAGGAGCACTTGATTTTGGCATGGGATACATTTTCCAGAAGGTCATATCTGTGTACAAGGATTGCAAGGCTTTAGAAAGCGTTTCTGATGCATTTGGCTCAGGGAAAGAACAGAGGAAACCCATGAGCTGATATTCAGGCAGTCACACAAGCAACTGCAGTCACCTCTTCGTGTGGGCACTGCTGTAGTTTGGGGCCAGCTGTTTAGGTCACACAGGGACATGGGGCTACCAGTGCTGCAGGGCCAGGGAGCAGCAGTGGGGCAGCTCAGCCCTGGAGCAAAGCCCCATCCCTGCCCCACTGCAGCCTGTTGGTACAGTAAAATCAAAGGTGAGCAATTCGGATCTATATGGACCTTGTGAGAATGAAAGCAGAGATCTGCTAAGACACAGCAAGGCCACAGCTGCTGTTGATTGTTAAAGGAGAAATCACTCCCCAGGAGCTCTTAGCAACTCCCCAGAAGTTTCTCATGAGAACTCCTCAGGTTTCCCACAGGATACCGGAGATGTTCCTGAATACAGTCAGGATGAGTTCATCAAAACATTGGACTTGTGAGATATGGATTATAACCTATTGGGATTTGCAGTTAGATGGTGTGAGGTTCAATTTAGTCAATGGAGCATGGCCTTAACCCCATATAAACCATGTGCAGTGTGTAATAAAGGGCATTCACTTGATCACGTTGGTCTGTGCGTGGTGTCCTTATTCCTCCACGTATTTATTGTTTACTTTAGCAGCCAACTGGGGCAGCGCTGACTGGGGACACTGGGACTCCTCCAGGTCCTGGGAAACAGCTGGGGCTGTTTGTTCTTAGCAGTGATGCTGATTGACAGCTGTCAATCTCACAGTCTCCCTGGTCAAAGGAAATGTAAAAAGTTTCACCTCCAGTCCACTTCAGAGGGAAACTAAATTTCGACTACCCCAAATACTCACTTTCTTGGAACTCATGCTTTCCAACCAAGTTTCAATTCCCTTTTTTTAGGAGATGTCTAAGGCTGTGGAGTTTGTCTCATCAGGGTCAGTGAACATGGTTTTGCCCATGGCTGGTGCTGCCCTGGCACAGAGACCATGAGGTTTCTGAGCAGGTGGAATTTAGAGAGAGCTCTGGCTCCTACATCCACAAACCAAAATATTTGCATAAAATCCAATTCCCCTCCACCTGTGTTATTGCTGCCCTGGATGATGAAACACTGCCCTATTTCCATAACAATCAAAATGCCTGAAGAAATGGCCCAGAAGTGCTCAGGACTCAACACTTGTGACAGCACTGATAGGATCAGCAGTACAGAGAAACCCTTGAGGCTCTAAGAGAAAAAATGGAGCTTTTCTATACATATATTTATTTCTGTTACTTCTCATATCTTTGCTGCATTTCTCTACCATGAGGAAAGAGCTGTTAATGCTCTTAAGTCTTAAAAAATTAAACTTAAAATCTTAAAAAGGGATTCTAAATCCTACTCATTACCTGCTCCTATGACCAAAAAAAAAAAAAATTCAAAACCAGGAGGAATTTGGTAACTCCAGGGATTCCCTTCTGATGTCATTAAAGCTTGAGGGTAAAATTATTTTCAAGATCACCTGAGAAATATACAGCAAGGAAAGAAGAACTCAGTTTAAACCCATTTTTGCTGGAGGTGCTGTAATCCATGATTTCTGGAACTGTTATTTTAGTTTATACTGTACTAATTCATTAGCTGTTGTATCAGATGTGCAGGCATACAGAGTTGTGAATCTCAGGAATGGTGCCCTGCCTGCCTCTGCCTGCCCCTGTGTGTGCCAGCAGCAGTTCCTGTTCCTGTTCCCCTGCCTGGCCTGCAGCTCCTTCCCAAATGGCTCTGTAACTTTCACCTCTCCTTTCTTATGTCCCTGCCCCAGACCTGCAGCTGGACACTCTTGGGTGCTGCATCATGGAAAACAGTGTCAAATTAGCATTTTCAGATGTGCAAAATCATGTCAGTGACAGAATAGTTGCATTCAGGGAAAAAACCTGAACCACAAGAGCAATATAAGACCTGACAGAGTTTGCAGAAACGGTTTCAGTTCAGCTGTCTGGACAATGTGAACTTCCACTTTCCAAGAAACAGGAAAATGTCCTTGTTTTGCCTCTCTGCAAGGGCATTATGATGCTGCTTCACCTCCTGAAGACCCTGTTTCCTGCCTCTGAGTTGTCCCTCTTCCAAAATTGAGCAGCTAAATACAAGAGGATCAATAGGAAAGAAAACAACACACTGCTGAGGCTGCTCCACAGATGCCCTTGGCCAGCCTTGTAGGGGCCACCAAAATAGGAATTAAATGCATTTACTGCCATTTCTACAGCTGAGCAGTGCTGACAAACAGGTCCATGCTGCCATGCTCCTCTGCCCATGCCAGTGACAGCAAGGAGAAAGGAGCTCTGCTGCAAGGCACACCCTTGGGGAGAACAGGGGCATTGGCACCTCCCAGCCATGAGTAAATCACCAGCAAGGGAGGCCCTGGCAGAGCCATCACAGCTTGGCCAGACCTAAGGGCTCTGCTCTGCCCCCCTGTCAGCAGCACCAGTGTGGCACTGCCCAGTGTGGCACTGCCCAGCGTGGCACTGCCCAGCGTGGCACTACCCAGCCTGGCACTCACCCTCATGACATACAACCGTTGCACCTGGGGCAGTGTTGGGGGCAGTGTTGGGGCAGTGTTGGGGACAGCATTGGGGGCAGTGTTGGGGGCAGTTTGGGGCAGTGTTGGGCCCAGTGCTTGGGGCATATCCAAGCCTAAAACGCTATCAGTGAAAAGACAGCTTATGTCCTGTTGAATGCCATGACTGAATGTTCCACTCCCAACATCAAACCCTGGTCCTCTTGGTTTAAAGGGTGGGTGGAGGGGACACTGCCTTGCTCAATGCCTTGTAAATTAACTCAAAGGAAGAATAAATGAAGATCCAGAAGCACATGCTTTTGGGTGGACAGTCTGATGGACACAGCTTCAGCTCATAGCTTCAGTCTCTGGAGAGAAAACACACCACTGCTCTGCAAGCTGGGAATGTCAGGGCTGAGAAGGATCATGGGATGCACAGATTTCCTTAGGAGAAAGTCACTGAGGCAGATAAGGAGGCACCCACCTCCTCAGCACATTCCCTGCAACCCAGGTAGGGCACGTTGATCTGCATTTTCCTTCGGGAAAACAAATGCATTTGGCAAAACTTGGGTGTATTTTGCATATGGCAATGTGGGTTTATGCAACTAAGCCCCACTCCAGAGCACTTCAGTGGAACACTCCTGAATAAGTACATAAGCAATAATGTTTATTTATCAGGCACAGCCCTTCTGTGAGATAAGCACATCCCATCTAATGCTGGCCCCCAGGACAGACCTGGTCCTTGCAGCTCCAGGCTCGAGGCAGGGCCATCAGACAGCCCTGAGTGTGGAGGTACACTCAGAGCACCTCCCTCACCCCCTCCCTTTCCTTCCTTTTAACTAATCAATTTAGGAAATTTTTGGTATTTACAGCTTGGGATCTCTTGTTTGTGGCAATGCAAATGAACCCGTGTTGGAGCTGTCAGGGCTGGAATACACAAAGCCTCTGTGATGTGCTAATTGCTCACACCAGGCTCACCCTCCTGCCAGGAGACTGATTGAGTTGCCACCTTCCCAACTCCTCTTTTCCCAGGCAGCTGAGGGGTGTGGTGACACCAACATTTCTGTAGTGGCAAAGCCAGTTTGAGAAATTGCTGCCCTCACCCCTTCCCTTGTGTCAATACAGCTGGCTGGGGAGCTGGGTGGTGATTGGGATGGCTCACACAGTCACATCCAGGGAATAACTGGGGGGAAGTATTTGTATCCACCTGGCTGATGTCAGCAGTGTGGTCAGAAGGAGCCCTGCACAGCAAAGAGGAACCAAGCTACAGCAGGAATGAGCAGCCAGAGGATGGAAAATCCTTAAACTCACTTTGCCACCATTGAAAACCTCCTCAGCTGAGCCCCCCACGGCATCTCAGCCCTCCATGGCTTCATGGGCACCTGTGGGTCTGTGCTGGCTGAGCACCACCTGTGCAATGGCCAGCATAGCTCAGTAAGGCTGGGCTGGGTAAGGCTTCTTATGGGCACGTGGAGACCCCAAATGCCTCCAGAGCAGGCTGCCATTTCATGGGATTAATAAAAGAGGTTTCTAAGTGTTGTGAGTCCCAAGAGAAGTTCAGAGGTAGGGTCTGATGCACCTTTAGGCTCCAAGAAGACTTGCCCTCTGAAAACTCCTGGTCAGTGAAACTGCAGCTTGAAAGAAGCACGAGGTATGAGTCAGAATGGAGTGAAGAGTGTCCCTGGAAAACCCACATGGCCCATGGCCCAGGATGAGATGGATATGCCACATCCCTGACACACCACAGGAACATTCAACTCTCTTGAAGATACCCCAAAAAGATGGAAATGGAGGACAAAAAGACTCAGTAGGCACTAAAGATAGTGAAAGCCAGAAGGTCCAGGAAAGGTAGAGAGTCCCCTGCAGAGACCTGGCCATCCTGGAGAGAATCTGGTGACAAGTGCAGTGGGGACCTGCTCCCACTTTGGGGGGACCAAGAAGGAAGGAGAGAAGTGGATGCTCCGCTCCGAAAGACTCACCCTCAGCCCTGAGCAGCTGGTTTGTGTTTATCTCAGAGAAGCAGAGATTGCCCCACATCAAGGAGGGCTCAGGGTACAGTGGTTAAAGGATTTCCAAGTGAAGGAGGTGTTTACAGAAGGGAGTTGGTTTAGAAATGTCCTCTTTGTGCTGAGTCTCTGGTAGTGTACGTGAGTGTCAGACTGTGTCAGACTTGGCTGCCACAAACACGAGCACCTTGGCACTGGTGGCACTGTGTGGCAGCTCTTGTGGCTGGACCCATTGCACAGGTAGTTTGGGGTTTTCATTTTGAGCTGGACCATCAGCCTCACTGGGTTTCCTTATTCCTGGGGCCAGAATGTCTTCCTGTTCTGAAAGGTTTGGGGAGCAGAGGAATTGTGTCTTTCAGTTTCTCAGGAATTTAAGCAGTTTCTAATTATACTGGAGGAGACAATTGCCTTCCTAGATAATGATCAGCACAGTGTGATGAAGTCCACCTGCCCCATGCCCCTGGAGAGGAGCAACTGTGATGGCTGAAGGCTGGAAGTGTGCAGAGATGAGAGCACATCAGCTTCAAACCAGCTTTGTAAGTCTCTGTGTCAGTGACACAAAGAACAGCTTTGGTCTCAAATGGATGGTTTACAGGTATCATTCCTAGTCGAGTTCTCCACAGGGTGAGCTAAAATCAGTTATAATGGAGAAGGGGGCAAGAGTTATCAGAGTTACCTCAGACTTTACTGCAGGTGACAGCAAACCACGTTTCCTTGCTGGTGGTCAGAGAGCCAAGGGCTTGGACCTCGGATCTAGCAACCTCAACAGTTGCCCACTCTCCTCTCCATCCATTCCCTCTCCTGCCTGCCCACCTGGCTACAGGCATGGGAAGGGTCCTGAATTCCAGCATTCTGCAGCCTTGAGCACTTGCTCAGTGTCCCTCTGTGTCAGTCCCTGCCAGCCCCTGTAAAATGATGTGAAAGTGATAGCAAACAGGTCAACAACAGCAAACAAGAGCAGAGCAGTAGTTATCAGGAGTGACATTTGGGAAACACAGACTAGTGTTGGCCCAGTGTGAGCAAGAGGCTGGACTAGAGATCTCCAGATGTCCCTCCCAACCACCACTGCCGTGACTCTGAGTCACTGATTTATGAATTCAGAATATTCCCATTTTTTCTGAGACCTGGTATCATCTAGGCCTGGTTCCCCAGGACATCAAACAAAAGTGAATGTGTTACTTCTCTCAAGAAGTGGCACCAGCACAAAGAATGAAGGTCCATAACTTTTCCAGGAGTGAGCCAGGAAAATAAACCTCTGATCCTGCTATAAATCATGTAACCTCAATCTGAAACCATGAGAACTGTGAAGGTGCACAGGAAAAAATCCCATATGTCATGGAAATAATCGTTCCACAGCTGTCAGAGAAATAAGGGAAATTAGAAGGATAAAACCACCATCCTGGGGAACAGCAGAGGCTTCATGAGCAGATAAGATGACCAAGAGATTCAGGCCTGGTGAAACCAATGGCCAGGCCAACAGCTGACTTGTCCTGTAGACTCTAAAAATTGTGCTTGTAATAAATTCTGAGAGAAGCAGTTCTGCAAGAAAACCACACTGAATTAGGTTGGGTTCCTCATATCTGAGACTTTGGGATTGTTGCTCTGTTCTGAATTCCAGGGGGGTTTTAGCAGAATTCACAAGATGCAGCAGACTAAACAGTTATTGGACTGATAACAAAACTAATCTCTGCTTTTTGTTGGCAAGACAGGTACATCCTGATGGATAACTGGGAAAGGACCTCGAGATCAAGATGCAACCGAAGAGTTCAGTGTCACATACATGTGTCAACAGGATGGGATTTGCTCAAACCAATGGGTTAAAAAGCTAATTGGTTTCTCCAGGGACCAAGAAAATGGTGCCTGGAGTTTTGAAATTAGCAGTGAAGATAAAAAGAGAAAGATGAGTGAATATGAGAGAATACTGCAAGCATGAAATGAGCATCTTCAGATGGGACGTTACAAGGAGTGTAACATTAACAAGTGAATGTAACCAACAGGTTTGTTGATGAGCTTTGGGCTCAGCTGCCCTCTGAAATCCTGCTTGGTTAAGGTTTGGCAGCAGCAAGCACTTGGTCAGCAATGAATACTGTTTGATCTCAGGCAAAAAGCAGCAGAGACAGGGATGTTTCCAGGACACAGCCCATAACAGAGACCAGCAGCTTTTCCTACTTGGCTACAGCTGAAAATGCCAAAAATTTGCCAACACAGCCCTTGTTCAGCTCTAGGGATGGCCCCTCCTCATAAGGGAAGGTTCATCACAAAAAAAAAACCCATGAGACTGTAACTATTTTTAGCTCTGAGCTGGATCTGAACAAGTGGTTCTCAGTTTTGCACCAGACCCAAGTCAAGGGTCCCAAGTGAACCCTCAGGTCCTTGAAGTGTGCCCTGCTCCCTCGAGGGCATGACATACCTTTCTGATTGGTGCAGTATGTGCTGATAGCTTTGCTGACCATCCTCACACACCACCACACATGGTTTTGCACCTGAAAATTAAACTGAATCTGCATTTTATTTCAACCCTTGATAGGAAACAAATGTTTTACAGCTCCAATTTTTGAGACAGAAAGATAATGACAATTTGGGGATTGTATTTTTAGTTGAGATCAAAAGAGTTTCAGTCCCTTGTTTTTCAGAATTCCCTGCCAGTGACCACATCTGCTCCACAGTTCCAAAAACCAGGTCAGATTGGAAAATGCAGACAAGCCTGGCAATCACCAGGCCCAACAGAAACATCTCCCAAACAGCCCCTCTGCACAGCAACATTTGCTTCCAGATTTATTTCCCATTGCCACTGCTGGCTCTGCTGATGGGCAATCGTTTCCATTGATTTTTCTTCCTATTAAACCCACAAGTGCACGATCCTGCCTTTGGAGGCACATACAGCCTGGCTGCTTCCCAGGGGCTGCCTGCTCAGGCCATGGTCCCTGCTGCACCCTCCTCGCTGGGCAGCACAGGTCTCCATCCTGCATCACCTCCAGATCCTCCTCCTTCCCTTCTGGCCTCTGTGATGGGGCTCTGGAGAGCCCAGCCTGACCCTCAGACAAAAACATGGCTGGAGGTCCTGCTGCCCTCATCCTGCTGCCCTGAGTGCCACAGGCACAGCACCAAGGGCTCCTGGGCCTGTGTTCATGCCACACACATGGCCTGCAGTACTGTCCTGCAAGGGACATGGTACTGTGGACAGGGCATCCCTTGGGATGTGCAGGGCTGTTCCCAGCACTGACAGAGGCAGGCAGTGTCAGCATCCCAGCACAGGACAAACAGCTCTTATCAACCATTCTGCTGTCCCAGGGACTGGAGCAAAAGGCCACTGGTTTTGTCAGTGCTGGATGTTTCCGTCTGGCAGCAAAGGTTATTGAGTGCTCATTGAAGGGTGAATGTGCTGAAGAAACTGCTCTTTGTGAGTGGCTTCACAAAACCTCTACCCACATCTGCCCATTTCTGCTCCAGCAGTCGCTGCCCCACAGGGCTGACCCAGGCTGGGACCTGCTGGCCCACAGGGCTGGCCCAGGCTGGGACCTGCTGCCCCACAGGGCTGGCCCAGGCTGGGACCTGCTGGCCCACAGGGCTGGCCCAGGCTGGTCTCAGGCTGCCCAGCTCACTGCCCAGGGCCCTTTACCACTCTCCCACCAGCAGCAGAGGGGTGTGGGTGATTTTGCTGCTTGTCTGTCCCCAGTTGCCAGCACATTGAACACAGGTCATGGCACTGGGAGGAGTCAGCCCAAAGCAAGCAGAGCATCAAAGCTTTTCCCAAGTCAAACACGAATAGTTTGATGAGAACCTGAAGATCCCAATCTTACCAATGGCCTGAGAGATGGAAGTGCCCAAGGCAGTGCAGCCCATGGCTACCCACACAACCAGCTGCCTGGGGCATATCTCCACCTTCCCCAACCTATCTCACTTCCCAATCTGTCTTCTGAGAGCCCACACCATTGGCTCCAGGCACACAGAGAGCAACCTCAAAGACTGACAGGGCCAGTGCCAGCCCCACCCTATCTCTCCAAGGAGCCCCAGACATCCTTCTCTCCTGCCCTAACATGCTGCAAGTTGGTCTCATGAATGGTGATCTGCTGAAGGCCTGTCAGATGCTGAGCAGGCTCCACAAGAGCCATGTTGACTTCTTCATAGTAGTTAGAAGATGCTGCCTCCTCCTAGCTCCCTGCTTCATACCCTGTCCTTCCCCAGCCTGGGTGGGAAGGAAATTCCTTGGTTCCACCAGTGTGGGAGCAGAGAAGGATGCAGGTGAAGATGCAGGTGAGGATGCAGCTTGCATGCTCAGGAGCAGTGTGATTGAGGTCCTCAGCCCAGCCAGTTTCAAAGTGGTTTATGGTAGAAAGAAAAATACATGGGTTGAGAGTTTTCAAATGAGCACAGAGATGACTTAGAGTTGTTCTGCTTCTCATGAGCATTAGGAAGGACTCTGCTGGATTCTCCGTAGTTCAGGGAAGTATTTCCTCATATCCTGAATGATTTGCAAGATGACATTAAACTCCACAGACCTCATTCTTTGACAACATTCCCTGTGCATGCACCTTCTCCAGTTGGTAGCTTGCAGTTCGTGCACAGAGTCCAGGTCAGACATTAAACATTAAGCATGGCATTTAGAAATTACCAATAATTTATAAATTATGTGGCTGTCAATCTGCCCAGCAGTGCAGACATTTAAGAAAACAGTCTTAGTTCTTCCCATCACAGGGAACTCTCAAGGTCTGTCCTTACAAAAGGCGTCTCAAATATTCTTCTTTGCCTTCTTCAATGAGGTTCCTCAGAAAAATTTTGGAGTCTCATTTCCTGAAGATTTTCAAAACTCAACTGGGCAATGCTCTAAGCAACTGAGGGTCCTAAACAATTTGAAGTGAGCCCTTCTTGGAGCAGGACACTGGATCACAGACCTCCAGACACCTTCCTGAACTCAAATAATTAATGACTTATGAAATCTGCTAATTGAGAGCTTTCTCCCAGGGGACAACTGGAATGACTTCATCTTGGCCTGAACCTCACCCTTCCCAGTAAAATGGGGAAGCCAGTTGTTCTGAGCACAAGAGACTCCGGCCAGTGGCAGAGATTCCAACCCCTTGTCCTGCTTTGGCAGCTCCCACGTGGAGGCAGACACAGCAAAGTGCTGTACAACACTGTTGTCATCTCCTGTCCCTTCCTTATGTGCATCTGTCCCTCACACATGGAAACTGGAGGATGCTCAGTTACACTGAGGCAAAGTCACGTGGTGGCAAAATCATTACCCAAGCTGGAAATGCCTGGATATGAGGTCTGTCATAAAGCCTGTACCCACCAGTATGCTACAGGTAATGTGATCCCAGTGCACCAGCAGAGATATCTCCAGTGAAGAGAAAGAACTATGTAAGATGTCATATAAGACCACCAGCAAGAGCAGATCTGCTCAGTGAAACACAAACTCCCAAGGGAACCAAGGCATGGGAGTTCTGCAATGAAGGCAAAATAAACACTTTCCTGAAGGCAGGTGCTAAAGGGACTTGGCCTCTTTGCTGGTGAGATGAAGGCTGCAAGGAACTCCAGTTGACTGGAGAACATGATGGAGTCTGGGAGGGAAGAGATAAGGTCACATTTCAGCTGTTAACCAGAAGGTTCTCAGGTGGGTTGTGCAGCACTGGAGTGTTGCCAATGGATCTGTTGTGCCCATCTGTCCCACCAGGATTGCATCAGAAATTATCTGGGTTAAACTGGCACCTGACACCAGTAAGGTGCTCTCTCCAGGAGCTCTATTTTGCCTCCTTGCCTGCAAAGAGTGCAAACAGCCACCTCAGGCAGCTGCCTGGTGTTTTCACAGGTACACTCAGGTCTTCTGCAGCCAAACTTCCCCAGCATGTGCTTGGCAGCACGGGTTGGTTTAACCCGTTTAACCAAAACGCCCAGCACGTCAGTGTTGGGACATGCAGGTGCATCAGGCTGGTAATCCCAACCATTCCCAGCAGGCAATGAGCCCTCATGGGGTGCAGGGTGCAGCCAGGCAGCAGCAGGTCCCTGCCAGGCTGTGGAATCTGGCATGGGCAGTGCTGCAGCTGCCCAGGCCTGGGCATACCTGGCAGTGCAGGAGGGGGCTCATGGGCCATCAGTATTCTTGTGGTGACCTTCTTAGCATGTAAGCACAAATGAGAAAGCACACATGGGTTTTGATTGGCAGCCTGGAACCAGCCCAAACAATCAGAGTAATGTACTGCCTGCTGGAGAAACCAAAACTATGGGGGAACTGTTGGTTTGGATGGTGTTTCCACATCCTGCAAGATTTGAATGTGAGTAACCCTCGGAATGTGTTTTTCCACCCATTAGCTGTGCTTTACTACCCCGCTCTGGATGTTGGTTTCTCTTGGAGCCAAGCTGAGCAGATGTGCCTGCACTTGTTTTACCAGAATCCTTCTGAGCTTTGGCTGAGATCTCAAAGGGCACAAATCCCTGCCAAGGTTTCGCCTGAGAAGGCACCTTGCCCACCTTCAGCAAAGCTGAACAGAGCACTGGGGTTTGCAATGTGAACCAGCTGCCAGGAGGAGTTACATCTCCTGCCCTGATGGGAGTGGGAAGAGATGAGCCAGCGAGTATCTATCCAAACAAGTTTGTACACACAAGATTTTGTAATGTGCTGCCTAGAAGAGACTTTGTAGCCATGGTGTGGAGGAGCCCAGAGAGTATGATGAGGATCACAGCTCTGCCCTCAGGGGAGGATGGGGCAGGCATGCACAGTGCTCTCCTCTGCCATTTGGCCACCCCAATCCAACCTCTGAGATGGTTTTAGCAGCAGCACAGCCTTGAGTGCTGTGAGGACACAGAACAGCTCAGACTCGGTGAGTTGGTGTCTCCTTTGTTTACCTGGCCCTGAAGGAAATTCCTAACGAGGTGCCAACAAAGCTGCCAGATGTCAGTGGTGCATATGGAGGCTGTATTGGCTGCACCCAGCAAGGCAAGGGCTGATTTCAGAGTGAAGCTGTTTTATGGGTCCATATCTGAAGAGCAAACCATGCTCTTTTGCCAAGAGGGAGACAGCAGGTTTTGCTAGCACCAAGAATAAACAAAATGTCAGTAATGAGGGTGGTTAGGTCCCAGGGAAATGTTGCTTTCAGATATGCTTCTGGATCATTCTGGAGAAAAATTAGGGAAGTGCTGGACTCTTTACCAGAAATTAGAGTCTATCTCAGGGCATGACTTCCCTGGAGCAACTCCCTCTCCCCTGACCAAGCCACACTACTGCAACCAGAAGTGTGAGCAGAGACCACCTTTAAAGGACTTGCTGGGAAATTGTCAGGTACCAAAGAAAATTCTACCATTAAAAAATCTCCCTGGACAAGGGAAAGACAGAAGCTGATTGACAGTGTTCACTTTCTGGGACAGTCACATTCCCATTGGGCATGACCCAGCAGACCAGAGAGCAGACAGGCAGCCTTGCTGGGCACCAGCACCCCCTGAGCCCACGTCCCTCCACAGCCCTCACTGGACACCAGCACCCCCTGAGACCCCGTCCCTCCACAGCCCTCACTGGACACCAGCACCCCCTGAGACCCTGTCCCTCCACAGCCCTCACTCAGAGGCAGCGTTGCTTCTGCACCCCAACAGGGAAACACCTGCACATGGTGGCACTCAAAGGACAAGCTTGCTGCTCACTTCAAAGGAGTCTCCTAGAGAAAATGGGTTTATTTGTTATCATAAGTTGTGTCTCCATCACCTGCTGTGCCCCAGAATGGTCCTGGTCCACACCCTCCAGTAACACCGTTGGTCTTTCCTGCTGACTTGCTGGCTGATGGGAATCTCATCACTTCCCAGTGCTCCCAGCCTCATGTGTGCCATGAACTGCTCCTGGGAATCCCCATGTTGTTCCTGATGTTTAAAATGGGACGCGAATGCATTCAGGAGATGAGTTGACTGTGTAATCAGAAACAAGAGATGAAAGAAAACATGGACTTGGAAGGTCCCTGCTGCAACGTCAGCTCCTCTCTCCTAGATGCCACTTTCTGCCAAAGCTGTCCAGGGCAGTAATGTGGGGGCTGCCCAGTCTGAACATGATGCTCCCTCCACTGGGAAGTGGGTCTTGCTCTGCCTGAAAACAGATCTGCAAACAAACCCTTGAACACTGGACCAGTTCCCAGCCTGCTCCCCACAGAGCCAGGGGAGCCACACACCCAGTCAGTGCTGAGGGAGACACAGGCACCCCGAGGCTGATGATGTGCCACACCCTCAGTCACAGCTTCTCCCTGCCTTTTCTTCAAAGTAAGATCTCTTGCTCTTTGTTGTGTGATTCCCAAACTCTCTTCCCACTCCCTTCCCCTGCAGCAACCAACAGCCTTCTGGCAGTCTGGGACACCTCAGCTTCCTCTCCTCATTTTCAGAGCATCACATGATGGTACCAAATGCAAGAATTTCCAAAATACTTCCCTGCCTTGTTCCCCAGTCCAAACACAGCCTTGTGGGTTTTCCAAGCTTTATTAGCATTTTCTGTATCACACAATTTGAGAAATGGTGACTGTGCACCCATTGAGAGTTGTCACATGCTGGTAGCTCAGTTCACCTCTGGAGAAGAAAACCAAAATCAAGGATCATAGAATTACAGAATCATAGAGAATCCTGAGTTGGAAGGAACCCATAAGAAGCTTATTGTTCCGTTCCCTGCCCAGGACACCCCAATAATCCCCCCTGTCCCTCAGAGCATTGTCCAAACCCTCCTGGAGCTCTGGCAGCCTTGGGGCCATGCCCACTGCCCTGGGGAGCCTGGTCAGTGCCCACCACCC
>JAOXXN010000287.1:1698137-1761035 GCA_026770055.1 Myrmophylax atrothorax
GAAGCAACTGACTAAGCCACACCCACACACTGGA
Organism: Myrmophylax atrothorax; assembly: GCA_026770055.1. Lineage (NCBI taxonomy): Eukaryota > Metazoa > Chordata > Aves > Passeriformes > Thamnophilidae > Myrmophylax > Myrmophylax atrothorax. The sequence continues at coordinate 1,698,172 of JAOXXN010000287.1, forward strand.
TTTTACCCCTTTTGAGGTGATGTCAATATGGTATGGAATACAATTACATTGGTTAGAAGAAGTCAGCTGTTAGCTCGCCCAGCCCAGCTCAAGTCACCTGACAATTCCAGGCCTAATCTGAACTTTAAAACCTAAATTTAGGCCCACCTAGGTGAACTCATAACAGATGGTCTCTTCATGAGGAGATTTTGCACCATCCTGGGTCTAGGATGTGACACCTTCTGAAGAGGCACATCTGAAAACTACTATAAAATGCATTTGCCCATGAGGCTCCTGCTAGGACCATCTTTACACAGGCACATCTGCTTGATCTAAGGTTTACAGAGACCCTCAGGTGTTCCTGTCACCTCTTTTAGTCCTGTCCATGCCAGCTCATTTCTTGTTCTCAGTCACTGCTCTGATCATCGGCTTCAGGACTATGGTCTGGCTGCCTGCTTTGAGCAAGAGTCTGTCTCTTGCCAGGATAGGGGTGTGGTGTAGAGATCTGTTCCCATGGGGTGTCTCCCAGTGAGTCAGGTGTGGTTGAGTCTGGAGTGCCCTGCTGCCTGGAGATTCCAACAAGGATTGGGGAAATTCTGTTTCTGGTGCATTCAGGGATGTGATGGGAGGACAATGACCAAACTACCACTGTGGGAACCTTCCAGCAGTTCCTGGCCTGTGCTGGGAGATATCCCCAAGTCAGGCATCAATGGCACCGAGTTCGGCTGCATCCAGAGGAAGAGGCTTTCATATGGGAGAGGAGACAAACTCACTTGGAAGCTGCACTTGATCCAGGCTGATGTACAAGGAGAGTCAGGACACAAGGAAGGGCCAGGATGGCATGTGCAAACATCACACATGCAATTCTCCAGAGCCCTCTAACACATGTGCTGCTCCTGGATCGTACATGGCCGTGGGGCTGACTCAGTGGCCCATGTCCCTCCACATGGCACTCATGTCCATTCCTCACCTTTCATGCCAGTCTTGGTGGGCAGTGGGAGGGCTTTTATCCTCTATTCCCAAGGCATTTACACTGCTAATCGCAGGCATATACTTGTCACTCACCCTGGGGTTTTTGATGCTGTTGTGCCAGCTATTGCTGGTCATGGCAGAAAGAAGGCAGGTGCTGGGAGATAAAGGCACTGATGGAGCACTAGCTGTGATTTCCTGCACTGAGGAATGAAAGGGTGGTTCCATGGAGGAAATCTCCTGCTGCCTATGCTTCAGAAATTGTTAGACCTGCTTTAGGCAGAGGCAAGTGTGAGGGATCAGAACACTGAGGACAAGCTTACATGTCTGTAGTTCAGTCAGCTCCTGGGATTTAAAAAACATAGTTGATTTAGGAGCAATTGCTTCCATGATAGCCAGTGGAATGCTGGGAGGCTCTTGGGTAGCAGAATCTTGAGTTACAGAAGCTGTGATTCTTCACATTTAAAGCCCAGTAGCCTCCAAAGTGCCTCACTGTTCCTCACAGATGCCAGAAGAAAAGGGCTGAAAGCCTAGTTTTAAATGAGGACACTAAAAAGCACATCAGCCACCTGGTGCAAGGAAGTCACTCTGATAGTGGAATGCACAGTATGTAACACATCTCCAGTGTCAGTGCCATGTGCTAAGGAAACATTAGTCAAATAAGTGGCTCAACAAATAACACAAGGCCCTTCTGAAATGATGGTACAGGCCTAAAAGCTAACGGAATAGTTGGAGCTGGCTCAGGACACAGAGGGACATCGGAAAGGCTGAAAGCAGGAAAGGGGATAGCAGAGGAGATTTTGATTATCCCAGTAGGGACTGGATGTGATGCTGAAGCTGACTTTAGGGACACCACACACAACTGCTTTGCAGAGCAGAGAACAGATAATGTGCAAAGAGAAGTGACCTTAGACAGCCTGGTTGAGCACAGGGTTTGGTTCACCTGTATTTAATATGGTATTTGTGCAGGGGCATTAAAATGGCAAAGGGCTCTGCAGTAGTGTTTGATGACAAATAAAAATGAAAAGTCTTGTTAAAGATGTAAGAAAAGAACAAACCAAATGATACAATACTTGCAGAAGGTGTGAAGCCTCCTTGAAAATAAAATAATGAAGTCTTCTTTTAGGAAAGCCCCAATGGCTACTCAGCAAGAGAGAGCTGCTGTAATTGAGGAGCCATCAGTGTGAAAAATGTGATCCTGATTTTGCCCAGACTGCAGGGGCTCTAAATTGGAGTCAAATGCTAGAAACTATTGGAAATGTGCTTAAAAAGAACTCAAGATGTGTTTGCAATGCTCTTTAAATCCCTGGCCTGTCTGTATAGTGATGCAGCCTACAGCATCCCTTCGAAGGAGGTAAACTGGCAGGGAAGAGTTCAGAGAGGAGCAGCAAAGATAACAGAAATTGTGGAATAACTTGTGTCAAAGTGACTGAATAGATCAGGACAGCTCAAACTGCACACAAGATGCCTAAGGAGTGTGTTCAGGATAATCCCATGTAGATTGGAGGGCTCAGATCTCCCATTTACTTCTTTCTGAATAAGAGCTGAGGATGTCAAGAAGAAACTGGTGGATCTTAACCAAACTACAACTAGTCCCTTCTCCCCTTGGCAAACAGTGAAGCATGTAGTCGTGGTTGGTTGTGGTAGTCCGAAGGGTGAGGGCTCATATGTTCTCACAAACTGGTCTGAGGAAAGAACCCTTTTACACAGACAGTGGCTCCATCCCAGGGGCCCCTGAGCCCCAGATGAATTGCAGAGCAGAAGAATTGTCTGGGGAAGCATCACTAAGTGCTGCCTGCATGATACAAGCCACCTGAGCTGCTTCACAGAGGCAGAGGATGCTGTGACCCACCTCATCCCATAAGAACATTGTGCCTTGAAAGCTGACCATGGCCAGTGGTAGTGGAAGCAGGAACCTGTGCAGCCATGAGCCAAGCGAGAGACCTCGGCCTGCTCCAGCTGCCTTCTCTCCCAGCTAATGGAGGAGATCAGGGCAGCATCGGAGAGGGGGGTCTCCAAAGCAGCCTGTGTGCTGAGGGAAGGTTGCCTTGGAGAGAAGTGGATCATGCTCTTCTCTGTGATTAAGGGGCCACAGCCCAGCATGTTGTGGGGCATGATGCCTAAATGTGCAGTGAGGACTGGGAGAAGAAAAACTTTTTCAGGGAGTGCAACCCCAGACCAGGTCACCAAAGAGATGGGGCATCTGCAACCCCCATCAGTAGCTGGGTTAGACAAAGCCATGGCCAACCTGAGCTGCTTTGGGGGATAGCCCTACTCCACATGGGAGGGTGGGCCTCCAGGGGTTCCCACTGCAGCACTGATTTAATTCTGGGACCTGTCCCTTTGGGTAAGACATTGGCTCAAGGGCTTCTCAGGCATCTTAGACACCACTTGGTGTAAGTGTATGAGGGTGTTTTCACACCTGTGCCCTGCCAGGTGTCCGGTTATAACCAGCTCTGAGCATGTCCTGCAGTACCAGACTCGCCTGCAAGTGGTACCCAAGGTGTGTTATTGCCAGGCTGCAGAGATGTGTGAACCTGCTTCTTACCCAGAGGACACCCCAACTCTCATGTCTCACTCCTTCAAAGAGCAGCTTTAACTGGATGTTTTCTACAATGTTCTTCTGTCCCAGACATCTCCAGAGCCATAGGAAGTTGGTTCAAAGATGACAATGTGGATAAATGAAAGTGTATCGTAACCACACCATGTTAAATAATGCAGCATATGGACAGCATGGAAGTTAATTTTTAAAATGTTTATATGCACTAATTCCTGATTGCTTTCTCATCTGTGACATATCCTCTGACCCTTCGCCTCTCCATGTGACTCAGATGCTATTGTTTCCTGAGAATTTCTTAGAGTTACTGGTACTTTAATGTACTTTTTCCCTGTATATAATCACTGTTTATTTCTTTCTGCATTAAAAATAAATTGTGTAATTTTTCAACATAATGTCTTGGCTTCTTGTGAAGGAACAATCATTGATTTAAATTATTGATGAAGGTAACATTACTTCTAGAAATAGAAAGTGCCGTGCCATGGCCGGTGAGTGTGTCTGAGTTGCTTAGAATCGATACACGGTTTTGCCATGTCCTCAGTGTTCAGTGCTGCCCTGGAGCCCAGGAGCTGTCCCTTGCAGGGTGACGCCATGCAGAGTGTCACTGCAGGACAGCACCAGCCCTGTGGAGCAGCAGCTCTGCTCCCATCACATCTCCATCCTTAAGGTTTGTATTACCACCCCAGGGTGGGAAGCTTCTGAGGGAGGCATTGGGATGAAAGGAGGCGGAGTCCAAGAGCTGCACCTTGGGGATGAGCAAAAGGGGGAAAGGAGTTAACATGGCCCGGTCAGCTCAGCCATCCCAGTCCCTGCTCTAGCAGGGTCAGGTGCTGCATCTGTTTCAGCCCTTGGTCAGGCTCTTGGTGGGAAAGCTGTTTTCCAGGGGTGGACACTCACTGCCAGAGCAGAAGGGTGCATGGAAAAGGGCAGTCTGGAAGGATTCATGCCTCATCTTCTCCCATTAATAATCTGTGCCATTGTGGAAGAAGGAATATGGAGCAGGCAGAAATTTGAAAAAAGATGTTAAGTTATGAGACATTGTAAGGACAAAGTTCAAGCTTTGTGGCCAACTGGAGATCTGTCTGAAAGCAATGGAATGCTCTTTGGTAGACATGCTCCTTATTATCTTCCCATCACTGGAATAATCAGTGCATAACGACAGAATAGGAAACACTGGTCTGGGGAGCAGCCTGACAGGAAGTACAGATGTACTGTAGACTTCCAGGTGCAGCTGAAACAGCTGGGTCACACCGATGTGGAAAGGGCAGGCACAAAATTATCTTCCTTTGCAACCAGGAGGGAACCTGGGAGCACCCAGCTGGCAGCTGACTGTGCACAAGAACATGGCCCAGGGAGCTCCTCAGCATGCCTGGGAGTCCCGTGACTCTGAGGTGAGGGCTGTGGCTGGAGGCCTGAGGGTGCCTCCTCAGTTGAGCTGGTGAAGGGGTAAGGAGGGGTGGGTAGTTGGATCCAGCATGTCCTCGCTGAGTTAACTAATCTCAGTCACAGCCCCCAGGCTAAAGGACTCCAATATTCTTCCACTTGTAAGTCCTTCTCAGTGCACATCTCAACACCTCAAAACCAGGCCAGGGTTTGCTGCTGGCAAAGCACTGTTTCAAGCACAGTGACACCAACTCCATGAAGACTTCCGTTTGTTTCATTGAAATATAATATCCATAATATCCAAATTTGACATCCATTTACTGAGTCAGAGGAATAAGGATTTTTGAGGAGAGACAACAGTGCTGGGGGGGGGTGGCTGTCATGGCTGGGTGTGGGCAGGAAGGGAGGGACAGGGCAGGGTGTGGGTGCTTTGTGCACAGCAGGGGTGGAGAGCACAGCCGTGCCTGGTGACAGATGATGGGCCAGCAGGGGCTGGCTGGTGAGCCTCAGAGGGCGGACCCACACAGGTCGAGGACAGGAAGCAAGTGAACCCAGTGCTGCAGTGCTGCCTCTGTCACTCAGAGACAGGAAGGAGCTGATGGAGATCAGCCTTTACAAACAGCAGTGGCAACCCTGTGGTCATGAAGTTTAACATCCTGAGAGAAGGGAGCAAGGCAAATACAGAATAACAGCCATGAACATGAGCCCAGTTGGCATAGTTTGGTCACAGCAAGTTCTTTGGACTCATGTGACTAATCAAGGAAGAATTTATTACTTGGGATGAGGTCCCTCGTCTTTCTCTTCGTGTCTCTGATTACCTGGAACTGTTTGTCTAGGAAAGCCTTGGCTCTGGTGATGCTCAGGTGTAACAGGGAATAAGAAGCCCAGAAGGTTCCAGGCAGGTGTGTGCTCCCAGTACTCGAGGCACCCCTAGATGGAACCTTGGGCCTTGGAAACAAATGAAACATTGAGCAGTTGAGCAACTTCATGTTGTGACATTCAGCAGCTGCAGGTGCTGTCCAGTGTCTGACCACCTCTGAAACAGGACCAGATGCCGCCTCTTTGGGCTTGAATATGGCATTTGCAGTGGAAAATGGTGATCCTGGAGAGGCAGTGGAGAGGTGGTGAAGTGATGAGGAGAGCTCATTTAAGCTCCAAGTGGGTTAGCTCTGTCTCAGTTTGCCCAAAATAAACATAGCTAAAGTGTAAAAAGCACCACTCCTCTAGTGCTCACATCCCCTTCGCTCCCAAGGCTGTGCTGGGTCCTTCAAGTCCCACAGACCACTGTGCTGTTGGTGGGCTTGCCCCAGGCTCTGCCTCACAAACTGTGCTGGCTTTGGTGTCCCCAAGCCAAATCTGAGCCTGGAGAGCTTGGACCACTCCCTCAGTCCCCATATGCTCCAGGCTTCTTTTGGGTAGAAATTACTGTTCTTCAACCCCTCACTGCCCCCCAGAGAAAAATTATACCCAAGGCAGCTCTAACCACCCTGATGGGAGAATACAAGACTGTGTCTTGTAGACAGTGGGGAGAAAACCCCTTGGCATGAGTTGCATGGGTGAATCCAGGGAAGAGGAAGGAGTGTTCTAGAATCCTGCCCTCTTCCTCCTGAGCCAGCATCCCAAAGAGGCTGGAGCAGCCTCTGCCCAGGAGCACTGCTGCTCCTGGCTGGGGTCTGTGGGGCTGACCTGCACTGGGCTGTGGGGGGCTGTGCAGTGGGCAGCCAAGAACACAGTCTGAGTAGTAAAGACAGCAGATATATAAACAACCCCCCAAAAAACTGTTACAAAGAGGGAAAAGGGTGCTACCTCTCACAGTCTAGTACTTGAAGGGAACATGTGCTGGTTGGAAGAAATGTGGAGATCCAAGCATGTGCAATAGCAATGGGGCCAGAAGGTGCAGCTTCTGGAGCAGGTTACAGGCAGCATCCCTTGTGAATTCAGTTGGGCAAATCACCGAGCCCTTCTATTGATGACTGGCAAATAAAATTAATGAGAGGCAACACATAAAGAAGCAGCACAACATAAGTATTGAGAAAGCTTGTGCCTGAGGGGCATCTGGAGGGTCCGATCCTGTGGGCAGAAAGGGCAGAGAACATCCCAGATGTTCCCCCTGCTGTAGTAACCCAGCTCAGCTCAGGGGCAGTGCTAGCAGGATTGGGTTAAACTCATGGGCAGTTTAAGGTGTATCTAAGTCACACACACATTTTTGTGAAAACCAGCTGAAAAATAAATGTGTGGTCCACACTGACCCTCTGACCAGCACTATCAGACCCAGAGGGAGGCAGCACCCCACACCCTCCAGGTGCTGCATCAGTTCTGTCCTCCTCTCCACACATCTGGGCTGGCCAGTGGTACCCCTGCACAGCTGTGAAGCTTGTGACACTGTGGATTTATCCTCATTCCCTTGGCAACACTAACTATAGCAATTAATGGTGTTGGACTCACCGCAGCCGTTCCTAATGGAGGTTTAACTCAAACCTTCTTGCAAACTGGGAAAGATGCCTGAACCATCACCCCAGGTATGGGATGGGACTGCTTCCAGAGACCTGCATCATGTGCTGAGATTTGAAGATCTGTTATTGCCTGGTAGTGAGGATGGTGGTGTCTTTACTGGAGCATGAGGAAGAACCTGGTTAATTTGCTAAGTCTAGCTGAGGGTCTTTCAAGCAGAGAGGCTTGCTTGGTTCTTGCCACATTCTGACCTTGCTGCATGTTACAGAAAATACTTTGGCATATTATTCATGCTTCTGGCACTCAGAAAGTGGCAGAAAACTTATGGCACTGCTGCACCAGACCCATCCCTCTGCAGTGTGAAGTCCTGGCCTTCAGCCATGCAGGAGGTGGCTGTAGCTGCCATGGCCAGGTCCCTGGAGACAGAGCTGCCCCTGCCATCAGTGGGAGACAGATGAAGTCACAGCCCTGTTGCAATTACAGTCATGTAAAATGTTACAGCTGAGCTAGTTCTATTCAGCTCCACAGGACTGCAGAGAGACGAGTGGGGAAGGGAGAAAACCTGGGCTACATGCAGGAAGGTTAAAGTAGGTGCCTGCACAGTGGCACAGTCAGGGGATCTCTAGTGGCACACCTAGTTCAATTCTAGCAGGCACTTCTGAAGGGCTGTTTGGAGTTCAATCAAGTGCATGGTCATGGTGGGTGGGTCACTGGAGCTGCATAAGGAGCCAGCCTGCAACCTGCAGCACACACAGCCCTGCACAGCTGGCCAAGAGTGATTCAATGTTTCAGAGGTGAAGGGACTGTTTCCACCTTTGATGCAAAAAAACCTCAAAGGATCCTACCAGGCAAAGGAAAGAATGGGAACATCAGAGTAGGGAGGACAAAGGGTAAGAAGTGCCAGATCTGGGCTGGGGACAATAGCTGACTGTGTGACAGGGCACAGCTCCCTGCAGGTCTCTGCAGTTGAAGGGGGCTGAGCATCAGCACTGAAGGTGTGCAGGAGTAGCTGGACAGAGCTGCCCACATTGACCTCTGGGATATGGAGCCTGGCCAGGGCTTCACAGAGCCTCTGGAAGGAACAGTAAGAGTCAGAGCGTTGCAGGAGGATTCCCCCTTGCTGCAGGTTGCCTTGTACTGCTCTTTCTCCACCTGATATCTGAGTTTTGAGGTGTAATAAGAATGAATAATTTTTGCAGCAGAATGTACCATAGAAAATTACTATGTCTCAGTTGAAAGAAATGAGCCAAGCAAGGTAAGGAAACAATGAAGAAGGGAGCTGAAGCAGCTGAGCAGACAATGCTGGGCTGATGTATAACCAGAAGTATTGTCTTAAAGAAGCTCATAAGGTAGTCACTAAGAACTTTGGGGGCTCCAGATAGAAATGATCACCAAAGATTCTCAGTGAAGCCACTCAGAGACCTTATAAGTATATGTATATCAGCTAGTAAGTGCTGGGAAATGTCATAAATACGTAACAGGAATGCAGGGAATGAAAATGAACAATCATGTAATGCAGACACAAAAGCTGTGACTGAAATGTCTCGGGGTGCACTTTGGCAAACTGATTCCCATGGCACCCAACGTGCTGCAATCATTCCAGTGTGCTGGAATAAAGAGTGCCTGGCTTCTAAAATGCACAGACTGAGACTTGGAGGGTGTTTTTAGGAGTCAATCTCAGGCAACAAAGCCTGGGACTGCATCCATCCAGTACGTCACCTCTTGCTACCTGAGTTGAAGTGTGTTTCCCCCAGTCCTCCAACACCAACAGCCAGTCATGACTTCCTGGCCTTGAACTGAGCATCTCTGCTCTAACCTGCTCCTGCCATTGGAGAAGACAAATGCTGCAGCCAAGCTCATCACCCCTTGTCCTCCCAAACTGCCTGTACCACAGTGTGGGCTTTTCTTGGGTAGGCAGAGGTGCTGCAGCACAAGGCTGCTGCATCATCTCTGCCACCACAGGGCATCTCATGACCTGTTGAAATATCGAGTTCAACATGCTAAAGCACAGACACTTTATGTCTTCCCATACACTAAAATCCAGGACAGAATACAAACAATCTGACAAAATGTATTTTTGCATCCTTTGGTGCTTTCGCTGGGGTGGGAATCTTTGGGGTTGAACAGAGAGCTCACACCATGGTCAGTGTCACATGTAACCAGCGTAGCGAATATGTCTTGGTGGTGTTCCTTGATTCAGGTCCTGCAGTTCCTCTTAAATCACACTAGGATGGACCAAGCAAGGTCTCTGGACAGTAACTGCAGTGCCCTAAGAAAGGAAGCTTAAAATGTGCCCTTTTGGCCATTGTTGCAGAGTGTCTGTTGTGTCCTTTTGTCTCTCTGATTGCTCAGGGAAATCACAGGATGTACAAAATTAGATACAGATTTTTCAACACCAAAGGACAGAAGCAACAATGTGGAGGCAATAATAGCACAATACTTAACAAAATTTTCCTCATTTGAAAACAAGATTCAATTCATTATATTTAAAACTTACAGACAAAAAAATCTGGAGAGAGTGTTTTTGGGATTTGTCTGCGTGCAATCTCTATTATTACAGGCTGACCAGCTCTCCAGTTGACCTTCACATCTTCCAGGAGAAACTGCATACACTAGGCCAGAATTTGTAATGAAAGAGGGAGCAGCAAGAACAAGCAGAAAAAGTATTGATCTTTCTAATCCTTTCAGGTCTTCTTTAGAAACAGAGTAGTACACAATTTATTTATTTGACTCTGCATTTCATTAATGATTGTGACGTATTTAAAGGCAGTAGAAGAAAGATTTTTATGGTAGGACACAGTTTTGTCACTACTTATAGCACAGTAGCAGACACTGAGTTTCCCCCAGACCAGCTGAATGCTATTAAACCCCACACTTTGTAATGATGACATGGCCCTATGCAGGTTCCAGGGGTCCACACTGAATTGCTGGTGGTTTTAATTTTAATCTATAAATGTGAAATGGAGAGAAGTGACTTTCCAGCAGAGAAGTGCAGAGGGTTCAGCAGCACCTCCACATCCAGCTTCCCCAGCTTAATTTCCAGGTTAGAATTACAGAATCACAGAATATCCTAAGCTGGAGAGGACCCACAAGTATTGAGTCCTGCTCCTGTCCCCACCCAGGACAACCCAACAATCCCACCCTGTCCCTGAGAGCATCATCCAAACCCTCCTGCAGCTCTGGCAGCCTTGGGGCCATGCCCACTGCCCTGGGGAGCCTGGTCAGTGCCCACCACCCTCTGGGGGAAGAACCTTTGCTGATATCCAGCCTAAACCCTCCCTGATGAGCAGGGGGAACATCCCATGCCTCCCAGAGAGTGTTGCCATCCCTGCCTTCCCTGCCAGCACCTGTCCCCAGTCCCATCGCACAGCCTGCAGCAGTCTGGACTCCTTTGCTGTGCTCTCCAGGGCAGGACCTGCTGCTACTTCTGTGATCACAAAGTCTGAGCACAGCAAGACCTTGTGCTGCCCAGGGCCTTGGCAATGGCAGCCACAGGAGGGGAGGAGGAAATGAAGGCACCCCAATGAAGAGGACATGAAGGCACCCCAATGAAGAGGACATGGGCACAGCCATCCATTGAGCTGCCCCAGCTCTATTTGCAGCCTGACAGGGCCATAGCCCAGGAGGAATCAGCATGATTGGGAACTCGGCATTGCTCCCATGGGACTGGCTGCAGCACAAAGGGCTGCTGCCAGGTTCATTTTCCTCGGGGCTGTGATCTGCCTGAGCTGCTGTGTCCAGGGGCATTTGTTCTGCTCACAGGTAACCCTGGCAGGGGGTGTTCTCAAGCCGCTTCTGCCACAAAGGAGTGCTCCCACTCTTTCCACACTGGTGCAGAGCAGAGTAAATCATCTTTGATCAATGCAAAATCAGGTGTAAAACAGGAGTATCCAGCCCAGGCCATTTAATTCTCCAAGATAGAAGCAGGCTCATAATCTTCATCAGCGTTGCTTCCTGCTTGAAATGCTTTTCATTAGCTGCTCATTCAGTGAACACAACCACTTCTGCTGCCTCAGCAAAACACATGCCACACTTCTTGCTCAGCAGCAGAAGGCAAACATTTTATTGCATTTTAATCACCAGCACTTTCAGCAGTTGCTTCCTGCTCTCTGTGTTTCTTCCACCCATCCTACTCAAAAGCCTCTATAAATTTTGATTGCTTGACCAAAGCAATCCGGGACCTTCACAGCCTCCAAGTGGCTGCAGGTCCTGGGGAAGGTGAAGATTGAAAGCTTGGTAATCTCAGAGGCCTTTTGATCCCATTCTGCAAGAAGTGAGACAGGCTGAACACAGCTGTTGGGTTGCAGAGGTTGGCTGCCCTGCCTTTGCCATGTCATTGGCCCTCCTGGGAGATCTCACGCAAAATTTTTCTTCTGAAAATAATGATTTCTTGGAGCTGAAATGTTTCAGGGGAACATTACAATGATCTAGAGAAAAAAAAAAAGAAGTTTTGAATGGCAAAATGGAGAAAACCCACTGATGGGGTGCCTTCTCACACCCCAGCCATCAAGGAACCAGAAATGCTCTGTGGCAGCAGTGCAGCCCTCTGTCAGGAGAGGGTGAAGGATCACAGCCCACTGTCACAACATGCTTAAGACTTACTCTGACCCTGCAGTTTCAAGCCAAGAACTGTTGAGCAACCAGAGAAAGGCCCAGTCCCAACCCTGGCTGCTTGGGTCCAGCCCAGTGGCCCAGGATCTCTCTGCTGCTCAGTGCCCCTGGCAGTTCTGCCAGATGATGCTCAAGGCCAGGCTCTCTGGAGATCAGTTCCCCTGCAGGACTCTCCTTTCCTGTGGGCAGACCTGCTGCTCCTCTTCCAGGCTCAGTCTTCCTGTGCCTCTGAGTCACATGGAATGTTTCAAAGAAAATTTGGGGGCCTCATTTCTTCATTTTCCTGTGTCCAGCGGTTTTCCAGTTTCTGATCCACACCTTTCCTGCTGCAGTGGAACTCACTCTCCTTGCTTGGGCATGAGCCTTAGTGTGCCCATAATTCACTCACAGCCCCTGTGTTAAGGTCAACAGCCTCTTCCTTTGTTCTGCTGCTGCATCCGTGGCAAGGCAGACAGGAGATGGGGCAAGGAGTGGATGTTAGAACCCCCACCAGCTGCTGATGGGCCACAAATGGGCTGGGTGAGGGCTGACAGAACCCATCACTGTCCAAGGATGGGACTCAGGACTGCCTGGGGCAGGGGCAGTAGGACCACCAGCATCCCTCAGCAGCATCAGCCTTTTTCCTGCTTGGACACTGCACTTGGTTTCAGCAAAGCCCTCCCTCACTGAGTCCCATTTACCCCACAAAAATGAATTACAGGATCAGGCCCAGGTTGTGGCCATCAGCTGTGACTCACCCTGTGCAATTCCCTAAAGAAGAGGATAAATTTGGCACAGAAACCCCAGGAGAGCAAAACCAAAGGCTTTCCTTCCCCAGATGGCATTCTCTGAGGCCCATCCCTGCCTCCAGTAACTCCATCCCTGCCCTGTGCCCACCAGGCCCTGCACAGTCATGCTCCAGCTGTTCTGTTTCAGAGTATCTGAGTTGATCTCTGAAGCCCCACAGGACTCTCCAGGTGGCCCTTTCAGCAGAGGATCTTGCTGAACCTGCAAAATAATCCAGCATGGGGAGGGGGTTATTCATGGACCCCCAAACCTCCGGGTTTTCTCCTCCAGTCCTGACTTCCCTGACTGGGAGGTCTCAGGTTGCCCCAAGACAGTCACTTGCTGAAACTGCAAATTCAGTATTTTCTCCTTTGCCCAAATGTTGCCACGTTTTCCTCCTCCCCCACTGCACCCTGAAGGTCACACCAGTAGGTTGTGTGATCTGATGAAAGGAACAGGGAGGGAGAGAAGCCCAGAGAGATGAAAACTGATCCCTGCTCCAGCTCCAGCTCCAGCCTGTCCCCTCTGCCCCTCGTGGCTCCATCCTCTCTGCCCTGGGACGTTCACTCTTTGCTCCTGGGACACACTTTGGAGTTTGTTATGAAAGAAATTGTGCATTCAGGTATTCTAAGAACGGGCAAAGCCTTTTGTCCAGGGAGTGGATGGGAAAGCTCCTTAGAGAAGGGTTGTGTAACCCTGGCATGCTGCAGTGCTCCTGCTGGCAGGTGATGAGAAATTGGGCAGAAAACAGCCTTGGAAATGCCCAGCTGGACACAGAAGGGCCTCACTGGGGCCCTGGCCCCACCTCACCCCACTCATAACCTGATGGCTGCTTCTCTGCCCAGGAGGAGACGCCCAGGGATTGACCAACAGCCCAAGTGCTGCATCTGTACCAGTAATATAAATATGCCTGGCACTGTCCTTGGCCCTGAGGCCACTGACACTGAGGACTATTCAACTTTCCTATACCCCAAGCCAGAATGGGTGCAATCATGTCAAGGTACCCTTACACACTTTTCAGGAATTATTTCTGAAAGCATTAGTTGCCATGACCCAAAATCACATGCCAGGGACTGGCAAGCACAGTGAGACCTGGCAATGTACCTGATGACCAGGGAGACCTTCCAGCCCTGATCCTCATGGTCCAACCCTCTGTCAGGGCCAGATCTGAGAGGGCTGGGGCAGGCTGTGCAGGAGAGGCAGCCCCAGCAGGAAGCAGTGACTTGCACATCCTCACCCAAATGGCACAGGGCTGAAGTTTGTGCCAGTTTGCCCAGTCCCAGAGCTCCCACTGTCCTGAGCTGAGATCTGTTGGGCATTCCCAGCCCACTGTGCAGCTTTCATTGCACAGCCCTTCCCTGCAGCACCTTGGTGATGCCTCAGCCCTGCCTCAGGGGCATACAACTGGAGTCCTACCCCCACCTGCAGTCCCTCTGCTGTGAAGGATTGGCCTTTGGGGCACCCCTGCCTGGCCATGTGCACCACTGAGAGGGCTGTGACAGTGTGATGGGGAACAAACACAGAGGAGGAAACACTGCTTTGGCTCTGAAATTCCAGGGGAGAGCAAGATGCAGCTGCACTGGGACACCTGCTAAAACAGAGCTGAGAGCAGGAGAAAGGGCTGTCCTCTAAACCAGGGCTGGGACAGAAAATTGCTGCCCATCACTGCTCCTCACTGAGGCCAGGTGGGCAGAGGCACACAGGTCCCTGCTGTCCCCTAAACCAGGGCTGGGACAGAAAATTGCTCCTCACTGAGGCCAGGTGGGCAGAGGCACACAGTCCGTCAGCTCTGCCTGTTGGGAAGGGCAGATGCAGAGTGGGGGAAGGGATGAGGTGAGGACACCTAAAGTCACTGGCAAGGCTGTACATGTCCTTGAAAATCCTTGCTATTATTTGAAGTTCTCCCGAGCACCAGTGGGATTTTCCTGCCTTGTTTCCTAAAATCCCCACCATGGTTTTCAGTGTTAATAAGCAGAGTTTTTGTAGTAAATACAGGGCAGTGGGACTAAGGAAGCTTCAGGAACACTCTGTTCTTCCTATTGCTGATGGCAATGGCATTATGGTCCCCAGCAAGGTCAGCTGAAGGTTATTTCCCTTCACACTGTAAACCTGAGGAGCTCCTGACCTGCTGTGACTGCACTGCCCAAAGGGGCTGGCATACCCAGCCCCAGCCCCTGTATGAAACAGCCCCAGAGAGAGCTCTGCCCTTCCAGACCTGCCCCTTCCTAAGGCAAAGCATATGGCAGGACAGTCTTCGCAGAGAGAAGCTCTCTCTTCCCAGGGAAATCTTTCCCTCACGCCCTGTGTCCGTGCAGCATGACTGAGCTCCACAGAGGCCATCCAGGGCTCTTTGGAAGTTTGAAGCAGCACCTTCAGTTCATCCCCACCACTCCCTGAAAGGTCAGGCAGGGGTTAACCTACACCAACCTCAGGAGCAGGAGCATCCACAAGCTGAGTTTCAACTCCAGGTCTCTGGGCTCCCCTTTTCTCAGGAGTGCACTGAGAAGCTCCCTTGTTTTTACCATTTGGATCCATGTTTTCTGATGCACCAAATGCAAGTGCTCTGCCCTGGAGTCATGTTCCTGGGCCTGAGTGCTCAGATGAGCCACCCAACACACTGGAAGGGTGCCAAAGTGCTTTCTGCAGAACTGCAGAACTTTTTTCCAGCAAATGTCCTGTCAGTAGCTGGACTGTTTGAATATTGTTTAAATATCCAGGGAAATCAAGTGCAAGCTGCAGGTTGGCCAGCTGTGTTCCCAAGAAAAAACTTTACCAGGAGTTTTGGCAGAGCAAGCACCTGTTTTGACAGAACCTTGACAAGGGTGGGCATGAAGAGCAGCACCTTTGTTTGAGTGAAGTCAGAAGGTGACTCTGCCCCTCCTTCCCAGTGTGAGCCCCAGGCACAGGCTCCAGAAACAACCATCTTCATCAGGAATGTGTGTGGAAGTTCTCACTGGGCCAGGAGAAGGCTGGTGTGCCTGGTGCCCAGGACACCCCTTCAGAAAACTGAGCTGCTTCTTTCCAGGGTGACATCCTAACCACAGGACTGTCTTCAGCAATAAGGTTCCAGATTGCATCTTCTCAAGCATGAAATGAAATGCTGAGGATTTCATGCTGCTTATAAATCAAACAATTGGGGAAACTGTAGGGTTGCTTTTTATTGTTTTCACAAACAAAACTTTGATTTCTCATAAGAAGTTTGAGCTTCCTGAGAACATCTTCACATTTTTTGGTTTGTTTTTTCTGTGAGACATCATCAAATAACAACACACTCCAGAGTGGAACAACACACTCCAGAGTGGCCACCACACTGGACCCTGAGGAGCCAGCAAGAGGTGTTTAACTCAAGCAGCAGGATCAAGTCCTGCACAGGACCACTCCAGGAACTGCACCAAGGACATGGTGTGATTTTTGGGGGTGTCTTGTGCAGGACCAGGAGTCTGACTTTAGGGATCCTTGTGAGCCCCTTCCAACCCATGGTGTTCTGTGGTGTCAGATCAGCAGTTCTATTTGCAGTCCAGGACATCCTAATGCTTGGCATCAGGAAAATCACACTTCTTCCTGGCTGTTGAAATGCTATTGTTAGCAACAGTAATCCTGTGGTACAGGAGCTGTGAGGGATTAGGAAGGAAGAGCATTCTCCCTGTGTTGTGGGGACTGCACAGTAAATTTCCACAGGTTGGTGTGCACTGAGATGAGGGTTTCTCAGCTATAGCAGTTCTGTGATTTGTGGGCTCTTTAGACAATAAAAGAGTCAAGAAAAAGTTGTACCAGTAGCATGTAACTGTCAAACCCCCAAAATAGTTATTTTCTTTCAGAACAGTGGTAGGGCTCAAATCTGCTTCTATAATAATTTTGTTGCTGTTGCTTGGATTTTGGGCAAGTGTCCACCTCAGGACTGCTTTCCTGGGACCACAGGGTGGCTTATTTCTTTAACAAGGAGTTTCAGAGTTGCCAGTCACCAACAAGCCTCAGAAGTAGGAAACCACATTAAAATAAAGATATTTAAGAATTCAAAACCACATGTTGGATCCTATTTTGCCTACTCACCTTTGTTTTCAAGCTTTTGTCTGCTTCAACTCACCTGAAAATAAAGAGGCTCAGATGGGTCTCCACAGTGGATTTGAGGTGGGAAACCTGTGCCTGCACTTGTAGCTCCTTCCCTGTCCCACAGCACCATGCTCTCTGCTCACCCCCTGCCCTCAGGCATCCCCTTCCCACTGCAGAGTCAGAGCCTTGGCTTTCCCACAGAGCCTTGACCATCCAGCTCTGCCATGCTGGCGCCTGAGGGAGAAGAACAACACCTCTGTCTGTGGGCCTGGCTCCCATTGCTCTAGGATGTGTTCAAAGCCAGGCTTTGCCAAAAAGCAACAGTCTGCCCATCACCCAGAGTCCAGCCCAGGCTGACTGTGCAGTGTCTTCATTTGGAAGCAAAACCTCACAGGAAGAATGGGTTTTTTCAGGTTTTGCTACATAAAAGTAATTTAAACTCTTCCACATATGGTAAGTAACTGGAATTAGTGTGCTTTCAGAGGCACAAGGGAGGGCACAGACTCAAGGAGACACATCCTCCTGCATACCATGGAGCTTCTTCCCCATTCCCATGGGTGTCAGCCACAGCCTTGCCCAAGTTTCCCCTTGGCAGCACGACTGGAGCTGTTGTCTGCAGTCCATAGCACTCCAATTTTCCACAGGGCTATAACAGGAGATGGAGTGGTGACATGTGACAGACTGATTTAGGCCCTGCTGAGAGGATGTTTACAGAACTGGGACACTGGTGACGTCTTACAGAGAAGCAGGATGTCTTTGCTCCTCTAACTCTGTGGCTCAGCAGAGCTTAACCTGTTTGCTCCTTCCATAAATGTCCCGAAGAGATCCATGAGGGGCTCCAGGCATTTCCCACCAATGTTCAGGTAATGATGTTGCTGGGGAGGGGTTACAGGAAGGCTCTGCTCTGGGCCAGTGCCATGCCTGGTATTGCCATGATGGCAAAGAACCACATCCAGAGACTGAGGCAGGTGTAGCACAACATGAATTCCCATTTCTTTGAGGAATTTCAGTGGCTATGGGAATGCATTTCTTCAGAGCCAGAGACTGCTTGGAACTGCAGGTGCTTCTGTCTCTTGCCTGGGCAGAAGTAGAGCCCCTCTAGTGAGAAATGCACCTGATCATCCTCATGTTGCATTCCCAGAGTCAGAAATTTTACCTGTGAGAGTGTGTGTGAGTGCTCCAGCCAGTGCTAGTGGAAGCAGACAGAGAGGACTGAGGCATCCAGTGACCCCAGAATAACTCTAAAAATGATTTGCCTTCCCACTGAATATTACCTGGTGCCTGACTGCTCTGAGCACAGCCTCAAGAGAAGGCCGTGGGGTGGCCCCTGACCATCTCTGTGTGGCTCCTGAGCTGTGCCAGGTCAGAGCAGGGCTGCAGGGGCAGCAGTGCTCTCCCCAGGAGAGGGATTGGAAGCTCCCAAAGTCTGTGCTGTGGTTGGGTCACTTGGCCAAGGCCCAAGTCAGGTACTTTGTCCCTGTAGTGAGCAAGAAGGCTCTGAGGTCAGGACATGTCACAGCCCTCACAGACCTGTTACCTGTGCAGCCCAGTTGCATCTGTGAGCCTGTTGGGTCCCATGTGTCCTGAAATCCACCCTCCTGACATGAGTCCTGTGCAGCCTTTCCATGACATCTCATGTCTTGCAGATATTAACTCCAGAACACCTGGACTGTAAAGCTCCCATCAACTCGATCAGCTCTGTTTGCTGCCTGTGAGCAGCACAAGGTGGGAAGGAAGCGGCTGGTTCCCCTCTCAGAATCTTTAATGCTGTGACTTGCTCCCCTCAGGTCAGCACACACAGGCTGTTTGGCCACACCTGCCCTCCTCTAGATTTTTCCCAGGGGAATTTGCTGATGGGAACACATAAAAGGCGGGAAATGTAAAAATTCAAGATGTGCTAGTGAGAGAAAGCCTCTTCACCTTGTCTATCCAAGCATCTCAGCAATCCCTTCAGGAGCTGTGGGCCAGGGCATCCACATGGCACAGCCAGGAGCTGTGGGCCAAGGCAGCCACATGGCACAGGGCTTAGTGCACTGCAGTCAGGAATGAGAAATATTCACGTGCTGCATCTGGTACATGAGACTTCCCTGCCAGGGGGCCATTGCATATATAAATAGTTTCCTGAAAGACCTGTGATATCTCATGTCTGGTTTTCACCACTGTCTGGTTTGTTTTGAAGGAGAACAAGACACTGCAGGTCCAGTTCTGTCTCCATATATGCTGCTATATGCTCTTGCACATATGCTGGTGCTCAGCACCTGCCAGCAGCCCCTTTGTGGTCCCCAACCCAAGTGCTCGACCTGCGTTGTGGAGCAAGACAACACAAATTGTAATGGCTGTCCAGAATCTGCTTTGTTGTTACCTCCTGGGATTGTGGATATTCCTGTTGTTCTAGAAATAGCTGATAAGACTTCAAAGCTCCCTAAATTGCTAACTCCAACCTCATGAATGCCACAGGCAAATGTCAAGCTTAGCTTCCACTGTTTGAGCTGCACTGGTGACATCTTTGTTCTAGAAGATGTTTCCCAAGTAACTCACTCCCAAGTAACTCACAGAGGACCTACTCAATAAGCTGCTTTAGAGGATCTCTTGAGCTGTGGGCAAAGGAGGAGGGAGAAGACAAGGCCATGTTAGTTACAAAATGAGTACAAGCTGCTTACACAATGTGCCATGGAAAGGTGAAAGGATGATAAAACAGGTCTGGGGGACACAGCAAGATGTCAGCTAATCCCCTTCCTACACAGTGGTGCTTCTGGCACTTACGACACTGTCTGACCTGGATTTAAAATCCTCTCATGCTGAAGACACAAGATTTTCCCCAGACATTTTCCCAGCATTTGTCCGTCCTGATGGTCAAAGGTTTTCCACTTGTGTTGAACCAAAACACTCCTATTTATAGTGTATTTTCACTATTTCCCCTCTTTTTGCCCATGAACACTTGTTGCCTTTTCCTTTGTGCAGATTTCTCTCTTGAAATCTGTCTCAGCAGCTGTAGAAGCTACACCTGCCATTGTGAAGACATCAGATTAGTAGGAGGAATGTAGATGGTTTCCCAAAGGCTCCACCTTTCGTGAGCACACCCCGTCCCCCCCTCCACATGGGAGCATTCTCCTGTTATAATTTTGGGAAGTGCTCTTGTTCTGGCATGGAAGGAGAAGATGAGATCTGCCTGCCCCAGGCAACATGACCTACTCTCCCCAAAGTGAAGTGGGGTATGAAGTGGAAATAAGATGTCAGAGTCCAAAACTGCAGTGGGATGCCGTTCACTTCCTGTGTGAAAGGGCTGAAAGCCAGGGAACCCCATGTGAGGAAGTCATCCCCAGCTCCATTTATAAGCACTGGAGGGGAAAAAGTCCAAGTGATTCGTCTGGTTCTGACCTATTTGTCAGGTGAGTTGTGCCCCTAAAGTGCTTCATTCCCTGTATTGACCCTGAAGCTGCTCTAGACAGCTCACTCAGAGGAAGGCAGTGACAGCATCTGCCACATCTCTGGATATGAGAGGGAAAGGGTGTGAAGCCAAGTCAAGAAGCTCCAGCACCAAAGTGTCAGCCTGGGCAGTCAAAGGATCAGGATTTTTTCATCTTGTGACTTGGAAAACATTCCTCTGCCCCTAATTTTTGCTCCTTGTTTTCTCTTGCAGTGTAACCTCTTTATATGGAGTCCAATCACCAGGTCTCTGCAGTTTTCAGATGTCCTTAAGCTGTAGAAAATTATGATGGAATGGAACAGCATAGAATAGGACCAAATGGCATATTTCGGTTGGAAGGTACCTACAACAATCAGCCACTGTCCAAATGCCTCCTAAACCCTGGCCTGGGGCACCGACCAGCTCTCTGGGAAGCCTCCTCAGTGTATGATCAACTTCTCAACAGAGAAATGTTTCCTTATGTCAAGTCCAGAGCTCTCACACATCCTGATACCATGTCTATGCCATACCCTGAGCAAGACTGGCTCTTGGCTGGCTGTACTGTGATGAGGGCAGAAGAAAACCTCACTTCCAAGTCCCTCAGGGTAACTGGTGTTCCCAGACATGGTGCTGGGAGGAGAGCTGGTGAGGGATACATATGTGAGAGGGCCATTTGCAAAGCTGCACTGTTGAAACAGGATGGCTCTCAGCTGGCAAGGCCCTCACTAATGTGCCAGCCAAGCTCTTGGGCACTGGAACTGGTGCCAGCACAAATCCAGACTGACTACTCTTTAAGAAAGCCAATGTCCTTGATGGGGAATTTTTATGATACCCCTTGAGGCAAGTTAAACACACATTTGTTCTTAAGTATAGAAGAGAAATATAATGAGCACAGGATTGGGCAGAGTCCTACTGCAATACATGTTCTACACAGAGCCTGCAAAGATGCATCACAAGCAATTTCCTTACATACCTTTGCTCCAGCACCAGTCCCTTCCAAGGAGTCATTTAGTCTCTGCCATCTCTGCTTCCAGTCAGTTTAAGCGCTTCTTGTATTTCGCTCTCTTTGCCTTCTCTGTGCCAGATAATTCCTTGAACATAAATTCCCACTGCTGAGCAGTTGCAGAAGTATTTCCTTTATTCCAGATAAGACCCTGGAACCAAAAATTAAGCCTGTATGGGTGTAAAGGAGAGCAGGCTGCAGTGATGTCCTTATATCCTATGACTAAGTTTGGCAGGAGGTGACCAAAGTGCAGCTCCCACAGCAGTAAGACAACTCTCCAGGAATCTGCCTGATGAGGAATCACCTCCAGGTCCAAGCTGAGATGATGATTCAGCTGGAAAATCCTTTGGGTTCTGTCCCTCAACTCCTTGGCCACCCATAGTCTAAGGTTCGTTTGACAGCCCCTGGGGTTGAGTGTTTTCATCAGAACAGAGCATTCCACCAGGAGTGCAGAGCAGGAGCACACAGTGGGCAACAAGAACAAGAGCTGCTCTCAACCCAGGCCTCAACCAGAGTGGCAAAGCCATGCCCTGAGCTGGTAAGATCTGCCCCCATGGCATTAGAAATGAGCTGGCTTAACCCCACCTGATAGGCAAGAAAAGCTTAAAAACGGGGGTTCAGTGAAGTGTCCTAGGAAGCATATCCTGGACTCCAGAGTCGTACCTTTGGGAAAGGGAGTCCCTCCAGTGTAATGTCAGCAAGTCTTTCAGGAGATTCTCTCTCTGCATAACATCCAGCAGGATGTACTGGCCAAAGAAGCTATGGCCGCCCCATGCCTAGAAATGTTCCAAGTCAGGTTGGAAGGGGCTTGAAGCAACCTGGTCTACTGGAAGTCATCCCTGCCCATGGCAGGGGGGTGGAACAAAATGAGCTTTGAGGTCCCTTTCAACCCCAACCATTTCATGATTTTATGATTTTATGTCCTGGTGATCTCCTCCCTCACACAAAGGACTTTTGGCAACTCTTGAGGGGCAGAGTGTGCTTGTCCTGTGTGCTCCAGGCCAAGGCTGCAGGTCCAAGCTGAGGAGCAGTGGGCAAGGCTGTGGCCAGCCAAGCTCCTGCTCATGCAAGAGTCATTTCCTGTAGGGACACAGCAGGCTCTGGATGGTGGAGAGTGTGCAGCCAGTGGGCTGAGAGAGAGGTGGGATTCAGACTTGGGGAGTAATCTGTGAGTCATGGGAAGAGAATACATAGGATCTGCCAAGAAAGTGAGTGGGGTCATTGACTGCCAATATTGCTGCTGAGCCTTGCAGAGCAGCACCCCAAATGAGCACTTAAAGAGCAGATTTGCAAATAGCCCAAGAATCCAAATTACGGCTCAACAAACACAGCCAGATGGACACTGCTGCCTTCTGGACACCTGCATCATTTATTGATGCTCTCAGGACTCAGCCACACTGCCAAAACTGGAGGCACAGGCCCTTTGGCAAGGCTATGCCCAGCACATCCTCCTGCTCTGCCGCAAGGACAGAACAAGCTAACCAGGACTGACATTGTGAGCTAGAGCCTGGCCCTGCTGTGCAGCCTTCCTGGGAAAACCTGCCCCAAAAGCTAAGCTTTAGGAAAACTCTGTCCTGCCTGTTGAACCATCTGTCTTGCTTCAACTTGCTAATGAGCCACATTCTTACCTTTGCTTGTGGGGGGTTTCAGTTCTGCTAATTCTTTTCAAGCAGCTTTGCTTTAGCTTTATGTTGACAAAAATACTACCCTGGAAATCTGTCAGTGCCAAAGATGCCCAAATCCACAACCTTTTCCAGGTCTTCGTGAGTGAATTAAACATTTTCCAGAGCACTGGCACAAGATCAACCCATCCAGACCCACACACACAACCTTGCTATGAAACTCTGTGAGCCTCCAGAACAGCAGGATGGATGCAGTCTGTCTGATGGGCCCAATGGCACTCTACAGGGAGCCCTGAACTGTCCCCAGAAGTCATCTGGAAGAGCTTCAGTTGGCCCAGGTGAGCTGTGCCCACAGTGCCTGGGCTGTCTCTTGGCACCATTTACTCAACCACTGGAATGAGTCAGAAGAGATTTTTAACAGCAGCTCATCATTCACTCCAATTTTACTCCACTTGGAGGCTGTTGCATTGGCCAGGAATAGAGGAGCCTTCTGCCTCCAGAACCCTTGTGGAGTGCTTGCTGGAGGCACAGGGATCTCCAGTGCTTACATCTCATTAGTGATCTCATACAGCTAAATATAAAAAGAAAAATAATAACCAGCCAAACCAAACAGTTTAAGCCTGTGGCACAAGGAAGGAGGCTGCCCCTACGCAAATATACCCAGAAAATCCCCAGACCATATTCCTGGAGGCTCTATAAAAGGTGGCTGAACATAAAAGCTGGGGCTATTTTCTTCCCCCTTTTCAGCAGTTAGTTTTGTCTTGTTGGATTAGCACAGCTTTGAACATGTCAGCTAGGTACAAAATTGTTGTCAGCACTAGAAAAATCACTTGCCCTGTGGACAAGCTTAATACACAATGAGCTGCTGTGGTGAGGGCACAGATTCGGCACGTCCGAACACGGGGAGCGAGCAGAGGAGCTGTATTGCTCCTCTCTGTGACGAACGAACTGCAAGCAACAGGCTTGGTTAAAGCACCACAGAAAGCTTTGTCTCTCGGTACGAGTGGGCATCTGATTTACACTAATAAAAACGTGGCACTGAGTGTGCCCAGAGTCCCAGACAGTGTCAGCTCGTCCTTCCCACCCCACGCTCGGCACCGTCACTGCCGCATTAGCGCCGCACACAAAGACGCGTAACCTGCTTGAGAGGGGAAAAGGGCAGCAGCGAGCAGATGCCATCTGCCAGGGCACTGACCCTGAGCCACTCTGCCCTGCAACAGGGACTCCAGTGTCAGAGCACAGCTCTGCTTGAAAGGGTGAAACACAGAGCAGTTGACCTTCAGGTGGCAGTTTGCAGAGTGTCGGCTCAAATGACACTGTAGAGAGGGCTGTGGGGTTTATTAAGGTATAAAATATCACTCACAAGCAGGAAAATAATAAAATTCCCCTGGGGAAAAAAAGTCTGTGATTTCTCCCTCCCCATGTTAGACTTCTTGGCTCACTGCTTCACAGATCCTCTGTGGGAGACAAGAGTTTATCACCGGGAGACCTGCATTTCTCATAAGCAGTAAATTGCCTTTTAGCTGCTTTCCATTGCTTTAGAACAGTCCTACTTAGATCTAATGATGTGCAAAAGTTTACAAAGCATTTTCCGATGACCTGGAATGCTTGGCAGCTTGTGAGCAGAGCAAATAGCTTAGCTGGGATAACAGAGAGGAAATCCACTGAAGAGCTCAAGTCATTAAGATGTTTGTATTTGATGAGACAACCAGTACCAAGGGCCAGAGCCAAAGAAATGAGCCCATGGTGCCCATGCAAGGTGCTGCCAGGCTGTCTGCATCCATCACCCCCTGCCCAGCACCGGGGCAGCCCGGAGCTCTTGGCACAAACCTTCGCCCAGTGCACCAGCTTGATTGTTTTCTGCCCAAAATCTTGAAAAGTTACAACACACAATTCAGGGATTCTACACAAGGAAACAGACAACAAATTAAGTCCCACAGTTACCTCGGCTGTATCACTCCAAAAAGCTTCCAGGGAAAGGGCTGAGCAGGTACTTCACTGGAGCTCACTTTGGGAAACATCATCAACCTGAAATTATGAGGTGGAGCTAAAAACTTCATCGTTCCCAACCTCCATTGTTGAAGCTTTCATTCATATTTTACAGGTTTAATGAAAATTTTCCCCCTTCCTCGCAGAGTGAAATGCACCCTTCTTCCCACAGGTAACTGGGCAGCAAAGTGCCCAGAGAATGGGGAGGAACATTGCAGGAGGACAAAGTGCTGCCACTGTGAACTCTGGGGAGTCAGGAGGGAGGCAACAGCCTGCAGACACCAGGGCCCTTGAGCTTCTTTTGGATACATCCATTCACACCACACACGTTGGAAAGGGTAGCTGAGACAAACACAAGTTTCTCAAGAGCATCAGATGGAAAGGAGAATTTTATCTTTGTCATTCAGCCTCAGGGACACCTGCAAAGGGAGGCAGGAGGGATCAGGATTGCAAGCAAATTTAAAAAGCTGTTTCACTCTGATAGCTCCTGTGAAGAGGCCAAGAGTCAGACACCTTCATGCCATGTGGTGCCAGGGCCTTTGGTCCTGCCCAGTTCTCAGCTCCACTGTGGGAGATCCTTTGATGCCATCACAACTTCTGTCCACCTGCTCCAGGACACTTGATCTTCCTCCTTCTCTGTCTCTTATTATTTTGATTTCTGACTGTAGACTCCAGTTTCTGGAGAAAAACAAACAAACAAACAAACAAAACAGAGGGGTTTCTTGGGCTCAGGTGGGAGATGTCACAATGGGGCTTGTGTTGCACCCAAACTGATAGAACATCACTTGAGGGTGGTTATATATGAACTAATCCAGATAAAGGCTTTGCTTTTTCTCTCCAACTGACTGGCAACTCAGCATGTCCAGGTGGGTACCTGGATGGGCAATGGAGACTCTCTGCCCTTGCTAGAGGGATGTTACAGTAATCTCTAGTTTGGCTCATTATGTGCTGAGTTCCTGTGGGTCATTTCAACAGCTCATGAGAACCAAATTAGGTCAGAGCAATGTACATTGCACACAGTTGCATGGAATCCTTCCCAAACCTCTTTTACCTTTGAAGGGATCACAACAATGCTGAGGTTTTATAACTAGACAACACTGTGACAGCAGCAATTGTCTGACATAAAGAAATGCCAAGACAAATTGGATTAGTCAGAGGTACAGTGATGCATTTCTGCACAGGGGAAGCTGTGTCCCCTGCAATGTCACTTCTTCCAGACATGCCCCTCTTCTGCTGCAGCACAGGTACTGTCCCAGGGCTGTGAAGCTCCTCTCCCTATGCCAAACAATGAAGTTTTCAGCCATGAAATTGGTGGGATTCACCTAAAGCTGTGTTAGGAACAGTTCAGGAGCACTCAGTGAACGCTTGGTTCAGATATCCCCCTCCTCACCATTCATGAATGTGTGCACAGGCGTCGTTTTATTCAAACAGATTTTGGCAAGAGGCCCACTGAATTCAGCAGAGAGAAGTCCATTGACTTTGGTAGACTTTGCACATTGTGGGTGAGAACAGATGGAGGCTCCATTCACCAGTTGCCACTCGTTAGTTAAAGCTTAATATTGCTAAAGAGTTTAGTTTAATGCATTCCCAAATGGAGCATGATCCGAGTGAGGGAAGCACTGCTGAGTGCTGGGGAAGGGCAGGAGAGCTCTCCCAGCAAGGATGGAGTGGAGAAAGGACACCTCTGCATGCACAGGGCTGACAAACTGCAGTTTGCCTCGACCTTCAGCAGGGAGCAGGTTTGCAGCCAGAGCTGTTTGCCCACAAGGAAAAGGCAGTTTCCAACAGGCCAGGTGTGAGACACCACAGACCTGGCATGGGAGAAGGAGAAAGCAGCCCCCTGTGAGCACAGGTCCTCTGCTGCCACCAGGAAGGTCCCATGGGTTTTTCCAGGACCTACACTGAACCTTCCCATAAGATATAGCCAGGCAGAGTGGAACCTCTCCTTGCATTATCTGGGAACAAGTAACGACATTTCCTGAGCACAACCAGGGGAAGGAAAGTCTTTCAGAGGAAAAGATCTCCCTCCACGTGGCTGCTGCAGTTTTGGCCAGGATCTTTCCTCCAGGGACCCACATCATTGTATTTCTCAAAGATGAATCTCATTTCACTCCAGTGGAGGTGCAGAACTCCACGTAGCAAAGAAGGTATCGTGGGGACTGGCCACTGGCATTTGCAGAAAGCAGAATTCACATTGCCCATGGAGCCATGGGAATATAACAGCCTGAAAATCAGAGAAATGCAGAATGGTTTGAGTTGCATGGGACATCCCATTCCAACCCCCTGCCATGGGCAGGGACACCTTCCACCAGCCCAGGTTGCTACAAGCCCAGTCCAGTCTGGCCTTGGACACTCCCAGGGGTGGGGCAGCCACAGCTTCTCTGGGCAACCTGTGCCAGGGCCTGCCCACCCTCACAGGGAAATGTACCAGTAGTTCAGAAATTTCTAGCATTAATATATCAGGGAAGCCAGAGGCTGTCCCAGACAATCTAGAAAGAGAAGCTAAAAATCTATGTTGATTTTACAGGGTAAGATTAAAAATAATAAAGAGTTGTTGGGCTACTCTAGAGGAAACACTAACAACTCTGACATGGGAGTGGTTGGACAAAGAGGAATGGCTTAGTCCAAAGTGAGAATGCAATCAGTAAAAATGGACCACTGAAGAGCAAGGAATCCTTTTCTTGCTGCAAGCTGGAGCCTGAGCCCATGGGGCTGCTTCACCAGGAAGTGGTGTGAGAAACACACCTGGCACACCCAACCCAGAGAACATTCCCTGCTGCAGGTCAGCACTGAGCTGCTCTGAGCAAATCAACCTCTGAGACAGGTACAATTAGCATTGATCTATTCAATACCCCAAAACATAGCATTGTGCACACATGAGGCAAGAGGCAATTAATCTCAGCTCTCAAATATCTGATAATATTGGTGTCAGTGCAGCCTCCTCACAGAGTGGCATGTTCTGCTTGTCAATTATTAGTGTGCCATGGATGGAGAACCTCTTCTGCCATTTGAGCCTGGGTCCTGGGCAGCCTCACAGCTCTTGGGGGTGCTCCAAGTTTCAACTACACAGGATCAAAGGTGAGTGACAGACATGTTTGGGACCTCCCCTGTCCCTGCTTCTCACCTACAACTGAAACCCAAACTTAGGTTTCATGATTTTGTCTTCTTTTGTGTGTTCACAAAGGTGGTAGTGGGACTGTGTTAGAGCTTTGGGGCTCTTACTGCAGCAGGAAAGTAATTTATGGTCCCAGGAAACAGAAATCCTCCCTAGAAACACAAACATAACTTAGCTGTGTCCTCAGTGGGCTTTCATTTCTGTGCTGGTCTCTGTGGCTTGGGGTTTCCAAGCTGGGAAGCTGCTCATGGGGTCAGCTGTTTCACAACCCTCAGGCATTCACAGAGCTGTGGACAGTGTTCTGCTTTCCTTTCATGAAAGGATCTTCAGAGAAAGGTCTTCTTGACCCTCTCACCCAGTCTCTACATCACTTCAAACCAAGTGAACAGAGCTGGGAGATCATGTGCAAGAAGAATGGTCTTTGCACCCCTGGAGCACTTGCTTTCAGCCAGGTGCTCCCACCACCTTTGCCCTGGGACAGGACATGGCCAGAGCTGCCAGAAAAGAGGCTCTGACCACTGGAAATGTACTTTTTACAAGATGCTTGAAAGAGAGAATCACAGGTGATCTGTTTGTGAACTTCCTCATGGAATTTGTCCCCGTGGCATGGTGTGACATGACCTGCTGTGTCCACATCTTTTGGGACCCCAGAGGCAGCCCAACCCCTCTGAGGGGCTGCTGAATGCCTTCTGATTGTTGGCACCCTGAAAGATGCTACAACTGACTTCAAGTGAGTTGCAGGCTGGAAGGACCCTCTGTTTGAGAAGAGTTGTCATCCAGCTGCTTCCTTTGGTTTGCAGTTACTCGTGCACTGCTGCAGCATCACTAAGCCAAGCACAGCCCAGGAACCGGCCTTTGCCACCTGCAGTGTCCAGGAAAAGGAAAGGACATTTATATAAGTGTGAGCTCACATGATTTACCCACCAAAAATTAGACAAACCCATCCTTTCCATGTGTATTAGACAGGGTAGCCCATGGCAATTTCCCCTTCTTTGCAAAAACAGCATTTTGTTTTGTTAGAAACAAAAATGTGTAAATAAAAATATTGTTTCTGCAAGTGGAAAAAAATTTCAGGTTTTCTTCTAGGTTTTTGCAAAGATTTTTTAACTTTTTTCCAACTCCCTTCTAAATTTCATTTTCAATGAGCAATGGGAGACAACAGAGGAACAAGAGGAAGGGAGGTTTCTGCACTCATGGGAAAATATTTTCCATATTTAGATTTCCCCAGGAAGCCAAAATTGGACACCTAGTCCAGTGGGAACTGGTTCCCATTGGTGCACATTTCAGCCAGCACTGCCTGGGCTAAGGTTGTGTCCTCTTGGCCAGGAGAGCAGCTCTGGAGGTTATGCAGGGTCACCCACCTGGGTGGGCTCTGCTGAGCATCCCTCTGTGGGTGGAGGCTGAGCCATGGCAGGAACGTGCTTGTGATGCATCTGTTTGGAAAGCAAATGTGCTGCCCTCACTATTGAATTTTCTCTTGCTGTAGGTAAGAAAAAGCTTTATTAAGTGCTGGAGACAGTGAGGTTGTTGGCACCAACCAACAACCAGGCAGGGAAGAGCCCTCTCTGGACACTGCTGACAGGGTCCCTCTGTGCTGAGGTCCTGCAGGATGCAGGAGGGTCTTCAGGTGACCCCACATTTAAAGGGCTAAGACAAACCCTGGTGGTGTTTCCCACCACAGCCATCCTGAGCAGGGGAGGGGGGTGACTGGATCACCCCCAGCGAGCTGAGGAAGGGGATGTGACCCTCAGATAACACAGACCATCTTCAACCCAATACAAAGCTTGGTTGGACCAGTCCCAGTGGGCACCTCTGGCTGCCTGAACCCTCTGGCTAAATAAGATGCAGAAACATTTTAAAACCCATTGGAGTCTGGCTGGAACAATGCAGGTCACAGGTTACCTGTAAAGAGCTGACTCACCAGAGAGCTCCTTACCAGGTGTGGATGAGCCAGCAAGAGCTTGTCCCAGTGGTCAGTCACTGTGAAAGGGGCCCAGAGGGATCACAGAGTGTCTGTCCTTTAAGGCTCGTGGAACTTGCCTTGGCAAGACTCTGAGCAACCTGTGCCAGCAGTGCTGTGAGATCTGTCTGATCCGTGCTTTGATTTCACACTCTATATCCCAGAGGTGCTGGAGAATATCAGGATTGAAATCCTTGCATGGAGTAATGCCAGAGTCATGGAAGGTGAACAAAACCTGCTGTTTCTACACTTCTTCAAATGGTTCAGGGCAGAAAGTGAACATATGTAAGTTATAGAGGAACTGAGCCCCCCAGTCCCCACTTTCTCTTTCTGCTGCAGGGCTTTTTGTCAAGACTACAGGAACAACTCTTGGGTCAGAAAGTGGCTCAAAGGGCTTTCATTGGGTTATTTCTTTTTCCATCTCACCCATATCCTTCCAAGGCTGGACTTGGTCTTGTGATGGTTTCTGCCACGGTTAATGAGCACATTTGCACACATCAGTGTGTGCATGTCTTTTGTATAATAATTAAGATATGGATCTCTCAGGCAGACTGGAACTAAGCTCATCCTACAGCAAAAGGGCAGGTTCCCTTCACCTCAAGGCTCTTCAGCAGGGAGCTATTTTTCTATCCTTTTTTAACCATTTGGCTTGACCCTGGACCTGCCTTCCCCTCTGTGCTAACCCAAACCATGCAGCCCACGGACATGCATCTCCACTCGTCATGCTTCCCCATATGAGCCACCCTGGGGAGTTGTGGAAGTCTGCCTCTTGCTTTCTTGACATCTGTGGGCAGGCCCAACAGCTTTACTGAGAAAGCTATTGCTTTCTACCCAGAACTAACTCATATCCTCAAACAAGGCCACTCCTTTGGTCTGTAAGACCATGTCACTCTCCATCGCCTGTCCCTGTGCTCTTCTGCACCAAATGGAGCTACTTAAAAAACGTGGTCTCCTTTCAATCAGCTCCTGGAATAAAGACAGGAAAAAAAAAGTCTCTCTTCTATATTTTAACGCTGATTCTTCAAAAACAAAGCAAGCAAAAGCTCTGACCCCAGGTGCAGTCCCACCAGTGAAACCAGGTCAGGCAGGAGAGGGTCACAAGGCATTTTTCTCCCAGGTGGCATCATTGTGCCAAGCTCAAATCCAAGTAGTTCTCAAGCTGTCAGGTTTGGGTGGTTGGACTTACTAAATAAAACTTGAAACTTTCTGCTCTGAACAGTTACCATAAAAAACACAGTAAAATCAAACTCCTACATTTTCAGGGAAAAGTGATGCAAGTCAAAGATGGCAACTGATGCCTGTGCAGAACTGCCCCTCCTCACCCAGCACAGAGGGCAGCGTGGGGAGGGCTGAGCCCCTGGCACAGCCACAGTGGCATCAGCTGGCACAGCACAGCTGCCACGCTCTGGGCTGGACAGGGGGGTCACATCCACACTCTGGGCTGGACAGAGGGGTCACATCCACACTCTGGGCTGGACAGGGGAGTCACATCCACACTCTGGGCTGGACAGAGTGGTCACATCCACACTCCGGGCTGGACAGGGGAGTCACATCCACACTCTGGGCTGGACAGGGGGGTCACATCCACACTCTGGGCTGGACAGGGGGATCACATCCACACTCTGGGCTGGACAGGGGGGGTCACATCTCCATCCCATCCTCCTGCCTCTCTCCACAGAGGTGTCACTCTGTGCCCCCAAGCCCAGCTCTGAGTCTGCACCGAGGTTTGGCAACGGTAACCACTGGGGAAGAGCAGCCTGACTGCGTCGCTGGTATCAGTTAGCGTGTGCAGAGGCTAAAAATAGAGACCTCCACTCTCACAATGACTCAGAGAGGCAGAAGGGAAACCCACAGGTCTCGATGCTTGGCTCTCCCCTGAGCTGACTGAAAAGGTTTCCTCTAAAATGTTGTTTTGACACAAAACGGCTTTTTGAAAAACAAACCAACAAAAATAATAATAAAAACAAACAAACAACACTAAAAAACAAAATAAAACAAAACAACAAACTTTCACCACCAGAGCTGCTGGGAAGACTCCACATTTGGTCTGAGTTTGGAGGAGCTCTTGGCCAGAAAAGCATGACATTTTGTAGTTTTAAATGCTGGTTGGCAAGTCCCCTGCAAGGATTTACCTGCTAAACTCTTTCTTGGAGACCTGTGAGAACAGATGAGATGGTGGAAGGTGTGTCAGAAACTTTCATGGGGATACAGTGCACTTTCCAGACAGCTCTAATTCCAGTTCAGGAAGAAAACACATGCACCAGCTGGCCTCACTGATCCCATGGGAAGGGCATCCTTCAATCTCTCAACTTGCTCTGTTTGTGCCCTGCAGCAACGGCTCCAGCCAGTGCCACCCACATTCTGACCATGCCATGGGTGACTGTGCTGTGGACAGGAAGCAGAGGAGAACTGGAGACAGCCTGGTCTCAAGCAGAAGGGCACAGGCTCACACTCCTACAAGAGGTCCCACAATGCTCCATAGAATCCCTGCGGTGCCAAGGGCCTCAGGGAACAGCTGTGCCCTGAGAGGGGCCACAGCAGGAGCCCAGCTCAGCCCCTGTCTCAGCCTGGATTGGCACCAGAGCTGCTCTGGGGAGCTCAGGGCAGTCCTGGTCCCCCAGCACGAGGCTGCCCTGGCAGGAGACACAGCTGGACCCACAGCTGGACCCACAGCTGGAGCACCTTCCCATCTCCCATGGTAGCACAGGCAAGTCCCTGTTCCTTGGCTCCCTGTGATACAGGGCAATGGGAGACAGTGAAAATTAAATCAATTGAGAGTGAAGAGCTGCCAGTAATTCCCACAGACAGCTGGGATGAGAAAACCCCAGAAAGCTGCTCCTCTCCCCTGGCAGGATCAGCCCTCTCTAAACTGAGAGACCATCTGCCTCTGGCCTGTGACCCCAGCAGGACAGAGCTGACCACAGCCAGGGCTGGGAGAGAAACAGCTCCTCCAGCTCAGTCCAGAGCTTTGTGCCCAGCACTAAGAGTTGAGATCCCTCCACTGTTTGCTCATGTCCCACGAAGGTGACAGAGTGTTGCTCCTCTCACTGCACATGGTTACAAATGTCCCCCATGTGGCAGCAGCCACTGCTCCCGTGACCTTGGCATGGGATTTTCATGTCCTGCTGAGCACCACCTGGAGCTCAAGCAAGTCCACCAGGAATGAAATGGCCTGAGCTCACCCCGGAGCTGACACTGCCACGAGCATGTGCCATGTGCAGAAATGGCATGTGGTGACCTCTGCTCTCAGGAGTGGCACTGGAGAGGAGCAGGGGCACAACCCATGCCCACGGTCCAGCTCACCTGTGCCAGTGCCTCAGGGCCAGTCTCTGGGTAGGACAGGGTCCATCCCATGCTCCCATTGGTTCCTGACTCTGAGAAACCCAGGTAACAATTTCTGTTGCTAGAATAACCAAATTACCAATTAAATTATTGAACCACAAAATTATATCATAATCAATTCCAATCAAGTCACTTTTATTTTCCCTTTTTCTCACCAGCAAAGCTTTGTGTTTGGGATCAGCCAGAAACCTTTTGTTCCAGCTGAAACCAAATTTCTGCCTTTGTTATGATCTCTGTACCAAAGTGAGGTCCTTGGCACTTGGAGGGTCAAAGCACTTCTAACTGAGCCCTGGGGCTGAGGCTCCTCCAGGACATCGGGCAGTTGATCTGAGTTCTGCCTCCTCCCACACAGCAGGTTTGGGGATCTCTCTGGGTCCCTCACACTTCCCTCCTTGAGACACACAGGGGACTGACTCTCACAGGCAGGAGCAGGATTCCTGTCCCTACAGGAGGGACCACAACCCGCAGGATGGCAAGATGTTGTCCCATCCATGGACCAATAAATATTTCATTATTCTTCACAGAGCAGAGTGGACTGAGACAATCTTCCACCTCCTGGCTCTGACCACCCACAGCAGCACAAAGGCACTGCACAGCTCAGCAGCTGTGGGAGTTCAGCCCCAAACATCTTATTCAGAGCAAAAAGTCCTGTCCAGTGTCCTGGGACTATCACTGACATTTCCTTGAATGCCACTCACTGCAAGAAAAGCCACTCTCTGTTAAGAACGATACTTGAGTTGGTGGAAAACACTGGGAATTTTTCCCTTATGATATGAAATGGTATTTTGTTTTAATCTGAATCAAGATTTTCTTTTCATTTTAGTCTGAGAAGTTCAGAATTGATGGCTTTTTTACTTCCTGTCATTTTTCCCCCTGAGCTGCCAGACCCCAGGCCATCCTGTTAAAGATTCTGAAATTTGGCAGCATTCAAAGCCCCACAAAATTGTCAGCTGCACTTCAATGCAACATTTTTACTGCTACAAATAACCAGAATAGATGTGTGAGGATCTGCTCTGAAATAGGGCACTGGGACAAAGAGAGAAGCACAGTGTGCCCAAAATATTTGTGATGAACAGCAGCACAGAAATGTCACTGCTCCTACACACCAGTCTGTCATTAAATACTTCCACTTTCTTTAGTGAAATAACAAAAACTAGTTGATGCTTTCAGCACAGCACAAAAACCCCTCTATGACATCTGCCTTACAGTGTCAGATTCATGCAGGAAGCAGAAGTGTTCCTGTGAGATTGTCATCTCTGTCTAGAACATATTTGTGAAAGGTGAGAACACAATGCCAGCACAGTGCAAGGTTCCTGCTGCATCTCTGTGCATTTTATTAGTGATATCATTGTTAAAATGACATATAATGATCTTTAGTTTACTTTAAAAAAAGAAACAAAACAAAAAATAAACCAACCTAACTCAAAGTAGTTTCTGGGCACTTGCTCAGAAATTTATTCTTCCTGAACTTTAAAATAACCCTTCCAACTCAGTCCTTCCAGAGCACAGCAGAGCACTGCTGTGTGATGGTAATGCCCCTCTGGTAGCACTCAAGGTTTTTAATTCTGCCACCACTGCTCCTCTAAATTCTCAGGAAGAAATGATGATTCCCAGCTCTGAGCAGTACACAATGTGAAAGCTCAAAGAGTGGAAAAATCTGCTTATTTTTAGGAGGAGCTGATCTAAGTTCCTCAAGTGTAGGAAAAGGCATTAAAGATGCTGCTGAAAAGCAACATCAAGGCAAGAAGTCCTTCCACACTAAGAGTCCAGGGTGGCTGACCTGCCTCTCCCACCCTCTCCTCTGGCTGAGGGTTTAAGTCAAGCTCTCACCTTCCTACCATGGCATGAGGACGACTCTCTTCCATCTAAACAAACTGGCTGAGAGAGCAAGGTGGGACATCCAGAATTTGGGATTGCTGCAGAAAGACTCATCTCTGAAGAGCTGCTGCAGCATTTTGGCAAGGTGGGTGCCTGTGTCTCACAGCTCAGCCCTCCTGCTTTGGGATGTGTGTGGTTCCACCACAGCCAGGAGCTGCTTTGGGAGGTTCAACTCCACCTGCAATGGTCAGAAAGGTGGGGTCAGGAGCAGACTGGTCGCTCTCCCATGTTAGTGATAGATGGGAGAGCCTTGGGGACTGGCTCCTTGTCTTGAATTCCCAGGGGACACTTTCCTTCCTCCAGCAGCACTTCAGGAATCCTCTTCCTCCCTGACCTGCCTGGCAAACCCACCCCATTTCAGTCTTTGCAGATCCCCAGCACCAGGGACCAGGAGGGACCTTGGATTCAGAAACATGTGTATAGATCCAGCACAGGAAAAGTCAGGGGAGTCTTTCTGGGCATTCATCACCTCAAACCAGCATTTATCTCCTTCCTCAGCTGCATCACGGGAGATAAAAGAGGAGAGCAATGAATAACACCTAGAGAAGATATCCTGGGATTAGTTTAGGAGCCATGGATATTTTTATCTGCAGCAGTTAAGTGGGTTAGGGAGGCATTTTGGTTTTGTAGGCAGCATTCATGGACTGTGCTGTCAGTTATGGTGCCTGCACTCCACAACAAATGAGGACAAATTAGGACTTGTCTGGAATTGTCAGATTTCTTGGAAAACTTGCAGCAAAAGTCTGAAAAAAATTCTGCATTCTTTATACAGAAGAAGAAAACATAATTTGAGGTGGTAACCTCTGACTCCCACTGAGTGGCAGATGACCTGAGTCCTTCTTGTGGCTTCTCTCCAGACCTGCTGGTGACTCAGTCGTCCCAGGCACGCCAGGAAGGATGGTCAGCCCTGAATTCCCTTCTGGGAGTGGCTGCCCTGCCATCCCCTGAGCCCTCAGTGCTGCAAAGGGAAACCTCTGAGTGCTGCCCATCCAGCACCAAACAGTAGTGCTGGTCCCTCTGCTCTGCTCTTTCCATCCCAAAGCCACAACCCAAGAGGAAATGGGATTGGGCCAGCACAGAGGAGCTGAGATGATGCAGTTTGTGGCCCCACAGGCAGGGCCGAACTGGCCAAGCAACAGTGGTGTTTGTCAATGGTCACAGTCTGGCACAGTCTCACCTGCTCTGCCATTTCCAAGACCTGCGCTTCCATCCATAGGCGACTCCTATATTTAGTAGTTGTGCTGGTGGTGAAGGCCCAGCCTCCAGGATGTTGATTCAGACACCCAGACACTCAGCCACTTCCTGTTTGGAAGCACTAAAATTATTTGCATCATTTAAAAAGTGATGTTGGTTGAGGGAAACAGTGTTATTGTCAGAGGAGGCTGAGGCAGGTTACGTGTTCATGCACAATGGAAAAAAAAGCAGAACAAAATGCCTCCACCCCCCAAGAGCAGCACACCCAGACACTGTCTGGGGGGCACTGTCACCACTGCCCTGGCACAATGGCACTGGTACTGCCACAACAGAGCAGCAAAGCTCTGTGATCCCCTGCTCAGCCTCCTGCCAAGGCAACTCAGTATCATCTCCAGCTACAGATCAGGAGCCGAGACACATCCAGGAGATGTGGTGTGCTCTGGAATGGACAGGAGAAAGTCCCTGTCCCTGCTTTGCCACCCAAGCAGCTACAGCTACAAGTTTTTCATAGCAAAATGCAGCTTTCCCCTGTCACAGTCTTTCCAAGCCCACTGTGGCCATAATTGTGGCACCCAAGATCTTCACAGATTTCTGGTGACTCCAAGTCCAGGGCCCTGAAGGCTTTATGGGTGGTGGCTGTGTTTGTGACCCGGACCCAGCTCTGGTTTGTCACCTCTGTACCTAATGCCTTGCCTTGGTCTGTAAAATCCAGTGCGGCTGCTGAGGAAAATGCAGACAGGACTCACCCTGTGGTGGTTGCTGCTGGGTGGGTAGGGATGGGGGCACCCCTGCCCAGATGCCATTCTGAGTGGTCCCAGAGCCTGGCTGTGCCCCAGGGCCACCTGCTGTGCTCCCACCCAGAGGTCAGCCAGGACACCCTACAGGAGCTGTAGGTACACGGAGACACGCCCTGCCCTCTCAGCTGTCCCAGGCTGTCCATGCAGCCAGTGCCTCTATGGCTTCTCCACTTCCAGAGGAGAGGCAAAAAGTAATTTGCAAAATATTTTCAGGGAATCCTTGGGAATGATCCCTCCCCTGCTGCCTGCAGGACTGGATGCCCAACTGCTCCATGCTCAGCTCCCCCCAAGCTCCCAGACACACAAAACCCCCCAGACCTTTACATCAACTGTGCAAGAAGGGAGTTGTCCTGGATGCTTCACATCCCACCTCCAAAAGATGATCAATTTGGCCTTTCTTCTGTTTTTTCAAAGCCTTACTAAGCTATTCCCAAGGTCTAGGAAGGCTGGTGACTCAACAGGTTTTTTCATACAGTCTGGACAAGCAATCTCTTGGCAAGGGCTGTTTATGACTTAGCTGCAGATGGATTTACCTATCCTGTCTTCATTTTAGTTGAGATGTAATTAGTCATGTGGAACACGAACTTCAAAAAGTGAGTGGGTATCAGTGCCTTGACTTTCACACCCACCTAAAAAAAACCAGCTGGGCACCTAAAAGTGAAGGCAACCCCATTCCACTGCCCCTTTGAAAACTCTTTGTCAAAGTGCCTTTCCCCAGCCCATAGTAGGTGAGTGCACTGTTTAAGCTGAGGAATAACAGGCAAGTTGCAAATAATGAACCTCACGCAGTAGGTTCTGAGTCACCCTCAGTCAGTGGCAGCAGTTCTGCCATCAGCATTTAGGTCAAAG
The DNA here is from genome assembly GCA_026770055.1 of Myrmophylax atrothorax. Taxonomy (NCBI): domain Eukaryota; kingdom Metazoa; phylum Chordata; class Aves; order Passeriformes; family Thamnophilidae; genus Myrmophylax; species Myrmophylax atrothorax. The sequence continues at coordinate 1,736,092 of JAOXXN010000287.1, forward strand.
CTGCATTGTTTTGTGCATCCAGGAATGTCGTGTGGCACCCACAGTGGTGGCTGTACTGAGTCAGCAAGGCAAACGAGTCAAAAATAGTTAAAATCATATTTTTATCACTGCATTTAGCAACTGTTTCTGTCTACCTGTCACAGCAGAGCAAACCTGCAAATTCACAGCCTTGAATTGCTCAGAATAAAGTTGCAGTTTGATTGTTGCAAAGTGTTTTAAATCTCAGGCCAAATGTTATCAACTCATGGTATCCCAGAGTTCTTCAGGTCTGAATCCCCTTTTTTTTTCAGCCACTGACAGCACATTGTCAGGGAAGCAGTGTTGGAAACAGACACCACCAGTGTGAGAAGACAAGGAGCCCTGGAGCAGAGTGCACTCCTTGTGCTTCCCCTGCACCTTCAGCTGGCAGCAGGCACCGGGTTCAGCAATCCTGAGCAAGCCTGGCACGAGGCACAGCTGGTGCCAGAGGGAGGGATCCTGAGCCCTTTGCACACAGGGGGAACCTGCTGGTAGCTCCCTGAGACAAGGTGAGCACTGCCTGCCCTTCCCAGGCCCAGCCAGGGGCAAACCTCCCCCATATCCCAGCACTCAGCATGTCTGGCCTTTACATCTTGGCAAGATGCAGTGTCCAACCTCAGACTCCCAGATCCACCCCAAACTGCATGCCCTGAGTGCTGCCTGCACATTTCCCTCTGCTTTGATCCTCTCCTTGTAAAGGTCAGACTTAGTATTTTCAACTTCATCTGCTTGGCCTTCTTCCAGCACACACTGGACCTGAGAGCATGCAGGATGATCACACTGCTGTACAAGATAAGCCTTTGATTACAGAATTGAAAAGAAAGTAAAAAACTTGGGAAAATACAAATACAAGGACACAAGACAGCATAGAGCCAAGATCATTCCTGGTTACTGCCCAGACTGATTTCTGGGGGATATCTCAGACTGTAGCTCCAGCTGCCACACACCTGGAGACTGTCTGCAGGAGCAGGATCCTCGACCATCAGCCCCCTTTTCCCATCACATCTCTTTTATTCATTTCCTTTCTCTGTTCAGCTCATGTTGGCATTTGATGCAAGTGGCAAGGGACTTCTCCTCCACTCAAGTCTCCCTGTCCTTGCAGCCCTCCAGACTGCTCTGATGAGTTCACTCTTTGGGCTTAAAACACCTCTTTGTTGGCTTCAGGATGGTCACACTCTCAAGGAGCCTGCACTGTTCTTAACACACCTCCCCTTTCCTCCAAAGCTCTAATCTGCACTCACACAGCAGCATCAAGGGCCACTACAGCAGCCAAGAGCCCTCCTTCAAACAACTTCCCCCCTCCTCCTTCCAGTCTGGGAGCTGCAGTTACCCTGAGTGCCAACACACCACTCCTTAGCAGGTTCAGCACTGAGGAGCTGAGTATATTCCCATAGATTCAAGCCATTCCTGCACTGGCTTTGCAGGACTCCTGGGCTCAGGGCAGCCCAGCACCAGCAGCACAGAGGAGCCAACATGTGCCACAGCAGCCCACCAGCTCAGGCTGAGAAGGCCCGGGGGAAGGAGCTGGGGTTGGACAGGGTTGAAGAAGATGTGTTGCCCATGGATGTCACAGGCACTGGTGGAGTTGCTTGTTGAAAGAATTTACAAGCAACTGTAATTGATTAAGAAATGGAGTAATCATGCAATCTGCTGATTACAGAGAAAGGGGTTATTAATCCTTCAGACAGGCCCAGCAAAGGCCCTGCCAAAACATTAGGAAAGATGATGTGAAGAAGAAAAAAGGCATGTTGTGCTAGTCACATCCCACCTGATTGCCAGCTCTGCTGCCCCAAGGATTAAACCTATTCAGCACCTGGTTTGATCCAAACATCCCCTGGAGACTGCTGGCTTGAGGTTCATCTCACTGTGGGAGGACCATGGCACCTGAGGGTCCCATTGCAAACCACAGTAGAGTCCAGCTCATCTCCTGAGCCTGGGTTCTGTCTGACATTGAGACACTGAGGTGTTTTCTTCAGTCAGTGGAGCTTAAGGGAAGATGGAGGTGCCAACTTCAGGGTGAACTGACCTTCTCTCATGTCTCTGATGGCTCTAAATTAATCAGCTCTCCCACAGGAACCTCTGGACACTGGGGTTGACACCCACCCTGATCCCTGAATGTAGGTGTGTAGATCACAACCTGAATCTGATCCCAGATACCACGGGAGAGGAAAACAGCTGTGTGCACTGCTCCCCTCCCCAGCCTGTGCCTCTCCTGCCCTTTGACTTGCACAGACCCTAAGGTATGTTGTAGGCAGCAAAGCTCCTGGTTACACCAGAGGGCACAAACCCAGAGCAGAGGAACTGGCTGACTGCTGCTTCCTCTGAGTCTTTTGGCCATTTGATACCCTTCCTTTGGCCACCCCCTCCAGACAGGAGCAGGGATGCTCAGCTGGAGCCCCACATGCCCCAGGCTATCTGGGTGCAGACACGGCATCGCCCATCACCTCCTCTGCCAGAAGGACTTTGTACCCAGGAGCCACACAGCACTGCCTGCTCACAGGGACCAAATGGCACCTGAAGATAAAAGGAGAATCCAGATCCACCCTGGTGACACACTCAGTGGCCAAGGCACCTCCCAGTCTTGGCATGTCTTGGATCTAATAAGCATTGGTGCATTATCCTCCACTGACCAGAGCTGTGCAAGGGGCAGAGAAACTGGCCCCAGTCTGTCCAGTTAATCCATGCTCAGTTCCCTTATCCTGTCTGCCTATATATAACCTCCCTCCTGGCCACCTGCACACACCAACAGTGGGGGAGGACAGGAGGAACGTGCAGGAAGCACCTCAGTGGCAGCTCAGCTGCTGCCCCAGGCCTGGCACTGTCGGGATGTGACAGCCCCACATGTCCCATCACACAGGGAGGGAGCACGGTCTCCTCTGCACCCCTGGCACTGGGCTGCTTTGAGGGGGGTTGGGTGGCCCAGAAGGCAACCATGGACAAGCTGGACTTGGCATTTAGACAGTCCCAGACCAGGCTGGAGGTGGAACAAGAGATGCAGAGCACAGGGGAATGAGGACACTCATAGGGGTAAAAAGTCCATACAAACAGGGGATTTGTCTTCCTGTGAAGAAGCTGAGGGTGACAGCTCAGCTAGAAATAAAGGAGGTGAAGGCACAGTAGGGAGAAGTGATGGCACCTGTCCCAGCATGGGCCTGCTGGGCAGGATGGAGGGCCAGGCTGGGCAGGGTGCACAGCTGAGGAGGGATGTAGGAGTTGCTGGCACGGAGGTGTCTCCAGGTGGGTGCAGAGGAGGAACCTCCAGGTGGGTGCAGAGGAGGAACTGAGGTCCTGCAGCAGGATACGAGTCTTCCTCACCTTTGGAGGTGCAGTGCCCAATGCAGAGCAGTTTGCATCCCTCCCAGCTGCCCAAAGCCTTGCAGGATGCCATGCACCAGAGACTGCATTGCACACACTGCCATGCTGGTCCCTGGCACTGTGGCATTGCTGAGGCTGCTGAGAAACTGCTGGAGGAAAGTCCCTGCTCACAGAGTGCTTCCTGTTGGAGGAAAGAGAGGAGAAATCCCAGTACCCCATGCTGACAGAATGGAATTTTAGGAAATTCCCTTTCATACTCACAGACTTTTTTGATTTAAATATTGATCCTTCTGCTTTGAATGCACTCTGTATCCACTTAGCCTTGCCATGTTTCAGCCTGTTCCTCCCATGGAGCTCAGGCAAAATGCTCAAGGCTCAGATCTGAATATGCTTTAAAAAACAACCAACTAGTGTCCCTTTGCCTGGGTTTGTCAGGAGAAGGGAACATGGGGCAGCTCCACCCCACGCTGCTCTGTGCAGGTGCACCCACCCCGTTCTGGGGCCACATGGGCAAGGCACTCACTGGCACCCAAGAGCTCTGGGCTCAGCCCTGCCCCAGACCATGGTGGCAGCAGGGCCAGAGCCTCGCCAACTCCTCTGGCACCAGAATTCAGAAGGGTTTGTGCTGTTGGTTTAAGTTTTCCAAAACCCACAGAGACTGGCTGTGCCCATTCTGACAGCCTCATTTTAAGTAAAGAAGATCTGACCTTCCCTCACAACTTGGGTGATCACTCAAAACACGGAAATCCCACCAAAAGAAAGCAAAACAAAATAAAACAAACTAACACAAATTAACAAAAAAAAAAACAATCCAAGGGAAAATGGGCATTCAGATTCAGATTCTTGGAACTCAGAATGCTGGAGCTTTCTCTATAAGAATCACTTCCTTGATTACCTTTCTGTTGCAAACAGGTATCTTCTCTTTAACAATAATAAATTTATTGGTAAAAGAATTAATGCTTTAAATTAAGCAAAATAATTAAAATGCTATAACCAAACATCTTGCAGCATCTGCAAAACTTTTCCATCATTCTTCTCTACTGGCTACACAAATGAGACTGGCAAAAAGTTCCTGTCCACTCAAATCTAGATCTTTGTCTTTTCTTAAATCACATATTTGACAAGAGGAAAAAAACAGATTAGCAAGTGTTTAGTGAAGACTGTCCTTGTTGCAGTGATTTCATTTAAAGCCATTTCACATGAGGGATTCCACATCTTCTCTACTATTTGGTATATTTTACTTTTGTCCTTCCTCAGTCTTTTCTCCTCTGCTTGCACAGCCAAGACCCTCAAGCCTGACTGGATGCAGTTGGTCGTTGTATTAAGGTAAACTGGAACTAAATCCTGTTTAGCTTATGCTGTGGGACACTCAGAGCTTCTAGTGGCAAGGGCTTATTCCAGGGGGATTTGTGGAGTTTGACACTGACAGGAGTTCAATTGAGAGACCAGAAATACGTCACCAGGGCCAGGCAAACAGGGAAGCAGCTGGATGTCCTGACTCCTGCCCCTGTGCATCTGCTGGGCCAGAAATCAGTGTGTGCATGGGACAGAACTGCTCCTACAGGAGCTCACGTGTCCCAAACTCCCTGCTCTGGGGAGAAGGAAACTGGAAGGGACAAGAAGAGCTCTGGCACGAGGGGTCAGGACAGCTGAGACTACTTCACAGAGAAACTATTAGAGAGGATGGGGGAAAACCAGGAGGACAAGAATATGCAGGGCTCGTGCAGCAGCAGCTGAGCCCTGCAAGGGCACAGCAAGCACTGAGCCTGGGAATACTCATATTCACAAAGAGAACAGTGGCAGTGCTGGTTGCTCACTGCCCCCACAGTGCTGGGTGTGCTCTGCTGGTGGCTCTGCCCCTGGGAAAGCCTGGCAGAGGAGCCTGTTCCCTGCAAAGCCATGGGTACAGGCTCTGCCCTGAGACTCACAGCTCCCAAACCTGCCTGGCAGATCTGGGCCTCTCCAAATGCTCACAATCACTGTCACAGCCTGGCCAAAGAGGACTGAACCATCACCTGGTCCTAGAGATGAAGGCCTGTCCAAGCCATTCTGGCCCAAGGTAGAATGTTTGACCTGGTAATTTCTGGTCATGGTAGTAGATTTTTAATGAATTACTGATGATCTTTCAGAGAGACACCTCTAATCACCAGAATGATGGAGTGGAGATCAATATGGATCAGTGGTGGTTCAATGTAACTCAGGTACCTTATAGAAACCATAGGGCAAGTGAGGAAGCCAAGCTCTGCAGCTCAGTTAAACTGGCTCCTGCCCAGCAATGAGCAGTCTGCTCCTCAGGCAGGTGCTGCAAGAGATTCCTGTGCTGGAAGCTGAACCAGGCTGTCCCTGCTCTGCACATGGAGGATGAAGTGCATCCATGGGCTGGAAACACATCCCTGGCTGGGCCAGCTCTGCTTTTGGGGGAAGCCAAGTGTATGTGCAGAGCATTCCCTCCCTGCTCCCCAGGCAGCCTGTGCTGGTCTGGCTCTGCATCCCCACCCATGGAGTGAGGCACTGCACAGCAGTGGGAGCAGGATGGGTCAGGGGTTGCATGTCCCCAGAGATGGACAGTGGGGCTTTTCTCACAGCCACATCCCAGGGGGACAGCCCAGGACTGTGTGGTGCCTCCCATGCAGCCACTGACCCATGAGTGAGTGCTGGGTGAGGGTTAAGCAAGAGGTGTTGATGGCATCTGTCTGGGAGCCAGAAGGTAAGTCAAGAATTTTCCCAGTACATGCCTCAGCCTTGGAGTGGAGCGAGCCAAAGTGTTGTAACACCTCCTACAAGCTCAGAAGACACATTAAAGAAGTTCACAGGATGGAAACACTCTTAGGCCTGTTGCATAATCCAGATAAGTACATAAGCCTGTAATATTTGCACAACATCATGTCCCTTCCTTGGCCTTGCTACTGGTCTCATTTTGCTGGACTTAGTTCAGGGGATCTGATGAATTGAGGACAGCTTTCAGGTCATCTATTCTTGGGAGGTGCCTGTGACCCAGCTCCAGCATTGTGACACTGGGAGCAATCAAAGGACAGGGACATCTTCCTGACAGCTGTACTTTGTGCTTTGCAAATCTGTCCCAAAGACATTTTGGAAATGGCACTATGACACCACTTGGGAAGCTTCTCATGGAAAGACCCCGGTAGCACAAAACCATGATGGGAAGAGAAAGGTGTCCTGCCAGAGATGAATAACCTTGGCATAAACACACAGAGATACACAGTTTGGGCACGTCCTCAGTCTGTGCACTTGACCCGAAGGGTACAGGATGTGGGGACTGAGGTGTGTCAGGATTCAAGTGCCAGAGAAAGAGGTGGAACACTTCTGAAAGCATTTACTGAGCACAGATATGGGCCAGAGCCTGCTACAATCTGTCTTCAGTACCCCCCCTCTCTGGGATTTACCAGGAAGCCTAAGGGGAGGGCATGGGATCATCTACCCAGCGAATGGGTGGCATCACTCCTCTTTGGACTGTGGGTGCAGGGAGGATGCAGCCAGCAGGCTCCAGGGATGTGCCCCAGGCACAAGGGCACACACAGAATTGAGAATTCAGTGCTCCATCTGGGCACTGGCACAGTCCTATGTTGAGATAACAAGCAAGGAACAATTTTGCGCCAAATGCCAGTGCCAGCCTTCCTTCCAGGACCTTTCTGGAAGTCCCACACTTCGCACTGGAAGGGAACTGGGTGGTCAGAGCAGGAAGCTGGGACTTGGTGGGACCCTGCTTGGAGCTGTCCAAGACCCACCCATTGTGCACGAGCCTGAACTACCAAGGTGAGGGGTAGAGGGGGTTGGATGTGCCAACTTTCTGCCCCAAGGACCCCAGCCTGGTTCCAGGTCACACCAAATGGATTTTCACCTGCCAAGGGAATGCAAACCTCTTCCCCACTCCTCTGTTCAGAGCCTGGAATGCCTTGTCCTTGAGTGCAGGTGTTCTTCAGGGATCTGCAGCATTTCTAAACTGCTGCAGAGTATCAAGAGGGACCACGTTGCTCCTCACACTCTTTAAAGACAAAGAGGTTCCCTGTGCTGTCCAAAGGCCCCAACCCTGACCCACTCTCACCCCACAGGGAAGGTTCCAGGCCTTGCTGTGCACCCCCATCCTCTGGTCATTCCACAGTGTTGTAACAGAGGAGTTTTCCTCCTGGCTTTCTTTGCCTTGCTCCCAGGCCACAACCCTTTGGCACAGTCCATTCAGAATTTCTCCCTGGAGTGCTCATATTCACAGAGTGGGACTTTCAGGGAAAACAGGCCCCACAGGTGGGATCAGGGGATCAGGAGGGGTGGGACAGGGCAAGCAGAGCCCTCACCTCTGCAGGTCCCAGCCCTGCTCTGGTGAGTCACTCCCATGCTGTTTAACCCAGGCTGAGGGGAGGGCAGGGACTCCCGGCCCCAGGGAAGGGTTTTCCATGCTGTGCTCCATGACCCTAAAGCCACCTCTCCTGCTTTTCTTCTACACCTTAACCACAAAGCATCTTTTCTGTCTGCCCTGTCCCCACCTCGGCCTCATCCATCTGCCATGGGCATAACCTGATCCTGGAGGAAAGTTTTGTCCTCTTCAGCTGCAGGAGCATGCACAGATGGAGAAAGGAAGCAGAACAGAGCTGCTTCATGGTGTGGTACAGATAACTCCCCATCTTCTCCAAAATCTCTGCCAGGGGAGTGCCAAGTAGCCAAGCCAAGCCAAGCCAGGAAAGAAGGGGAGGAGTTGGCATAAGTGATGCTAAAAGACTTTCCACTCATTGCTTTTCCTTCTTGGTGAGGATTGTAGTGCAATTACAAGATTGCAAGATCCATGCTTGGGATATTTTTTAAATGCTGATTCTGAATTTCCAATCTTGAGCTGGCCAGAGGGCCATACTGAAATAACAAAAGACCATTTGTTTTCCTGAGGGGCAAACTAGAGGCTTGTTTGTTTTCCTTTCACATCAGAAAGTCAAAGCTTGTACATCTAACTTGCTGAATTCTTGGATAAAAAAGAGCAGGTGGTTTTGTAGCATCAGATGCACCAAGAAAACATAGTTCTATTGCTTGAGCTGTGAGAAAATGGTTAAACATGTCAGTTGTTGTTTGCTTCCCTCAATGACAATAAACAGCAGGGAGAAAGGGCCAGTGCTCTGAGTTTCAGTTCTCATCAGTGAGGGTCAGAGTAATCTCCTTCTCTGCATGTAGGACCTCTAACAAGTCCTACGGGAAAACCAAGAGACGTCAGCCGTGACCTTCCTGGCAAATCAAATGCAAAAAACAAGGAAGCCACACTGGGCAGGCTTTTTAAGGAAGCAGAAAATGGCCACAACCCATTGACTTTTCCTCAGCAGATCTCTGTGAGGTCATTGTACTACTGTAAACTACATCTCAGTTTGGCTGATAACAGAGCTGAGTCCTGGCACTCTGCAGCTTAGTCATGCGTGGGTCTAAATTCATCCAGAGGAGGAGCAGAGCCTTGGAGCAAGAGTGATGAAGGTGTGGTTGGCTGTGGCCAGCTGTGGTGAGGAGCACAACATCCTGGTCCTATCCTCATCCAAAGCCAGAAGACAGAGTGCCTCTGGTGCACACTGGGAACTGGCCCCAGTAAAACAAACACCTCCGTGCTCAAAGGAGCCAGATGCCTTTTACAGCTTCCTGTCATGAGGATCCAGCTCCCAACCAACATGGCAGAGGGGTAGAAACTGTATGCCCTAGTGAAATGTCCACATTGTCTCCCTTTTTGGTTATGTTCCTTTTCAAAGCCCTTCCAATGTGTCAAGATGTTTTATGATAATTAAAATTGTGTTAGTCCCATCCGAGATGAAAAAAGCCCAGAGGGTCTGTCTGAGTTACCCCTGAACCACAAAACAGCCAAGACAGGAGGTCATGAAGGTCATGGAGTAAGTGCAGAGTCTCCAAGGCTGGTGTCTGCATCTCAGGGGTCACTTGGACTCCTACGGACACAGGAAAGTATGGGCATATGCATGGTTGGCCAGACCAAAAAGAGGTACCTGGCAAGGGAGAGATGGACTGTCTCCTGCACTTCCTGCGTGGTGAAGCTCCCAGGAACTCAAGGAGACACAGTTTGCCAAATAAACCTCACATCCTGTGCAACCTGCACTCAGGTTTCAGCCTCAGGACACGAGGTGGCCACGCTCTGCCTTTGCCTGCATTGCCACAGTGGCCTTTATCTGCCCTCCTGATTCCTGCAACTGTTGCTCTCGTTTTTTTCCTCTTGGCATTTCCTTGTTGATGTTTAGCAAGAAAAGTTGTAAGGACCAAAGGCAGGACTCTTCCAGCTGGAGAGGCTGTTGTGATGGACAAGCAGTGGCCAAAAACTCACTCACCACGTTGAGCTGAGCTCAAGGGCAAAGAGAGCTGCGACACTGTGGGACACTGTAGGCATCATCTTCCACAATGGGAAGGTTTGGATCCCTGCTGGGAACCAGACAGCAGTGCCCTGCTTGCTGCCCAGGATGATCAGACACAGCCAGTAAATGACCACAGAGAAGGAAAAGGTGCTGCACACAAGATCAGGCAGGAAGGATAGGGCTCTGCCATCCAGGAGTCAGCACCAAGGCCTGTTGGCCCATGGGGGAACTGCATCTCTTCCTTCTGGGGCCATATAAGCCAAGCCAAGCCTGGAGGCTGGTACAGACATAGCTCCCACATGGCCACAGGAGTTGCTGGGAGTTGCCTACAGAGGTCCAGCAACATTCTCCCTCTGACCATGCTGCAAAGAGAAGAGTTAAACTCTTCCCCTCAGCAAGGGCACAGTCACTCATCTGCTCTCACTCACATGTGCAGGGGAACTCTTCAGTTCTCCATTTATTCCCTTTGACAAAACTGGAGCTTCTGAGATCGTGTGCTATGAAGAAGAGTGGTTGGGCTGTTCCCAGTGTGCCAGGGAGGCTGGGATGGTTGGGAGCTCACAGGAAGGGAAGCCATTAGGCAAAGGAGGGTCCTTCCCTCTGCAGCCAGGACCGTAAGGTCTCTTGGGAAATGCCTCACTCAGCTGCAAGTGGCTGCTGACATCACCCAGCCAGGCCTGGCTGTGCTTTGTGTGCTCAGAGGTGTCCCTGGTCGTGTTTATTCCCCATGAGCATCCTCTATCTGCAGGCATCAGGCTCTCACAGCAAAGGTTCCCTCTACTCCAGATCAGCATCAGGCTCTCACAGCAAAGCTTTCCTCTCCTCCAGATCACAGGGACACTTTGCAGTTCAACAATCAATCTCATCATAAGCAACAGTCTGGAAGCTGTCCCAAGACACCCCAAGAGTCTGCACAGAACCTGGCCAGAAGCTGCCCAGCTGAAATGTGTTGTTGCAAATGGGCATGAACAGAAATTGCAATTGCTGGAGGGAACAACCCAAGCCTCATTCAAAATAAAAGGTGGAGTACTTTTTTTAAAAAAAAATCTATTTTCCTACAACTCTAAAACATGCTATAGTCAAAACATCACTTTTCATTTAGACTTTTCTGGCAATTTATACTTTAAAGGATTTCTTTAAAAGACTGGAAGAGGATAAAATATTTATAAATTATTCAAGTGAAACGTTCATATTAATTCAAAGCAACCCAAATATATTTTTAGTGGCCTCTTCCATTAAATTTTCAACTACTTGCCCTAATTCAAGCAGAAAATGGCTTCAGATACTCATGAACCATGGGATGGAAATGATAGCTACTGAAAGTCAGCTGATAATTGCTCACCTAAATCTCTTGGCAAGGTCTTGTGAAAAAACAAGTCACCAAAGGGAATGTAGATGGGCAAGGGAAGAGAAAGGCACAGGGATGGATTTGAAAGGCACACCGACGATCTCAGCCAGCTCTGGTCTGCAGATGCCAGAGGCTTTGGTGACTCACAAGATTTCCTTTCCTCCTCATTTTGGCTCATGCAAATTCAGTTTGGGCTTCTTTCCCCTGGCCAGGGTTTGTTCCCTGGAAGTTGTGGCTCTGCAAACAGTGGGGCCAGTTCCTGTTCCTGCTCTCAGACATCAAGCACTGTGCAGACCAGAGGAGCCCTTAGATGAGATGGTGACAAATGGGGACAGGCAAAGTTTAGAAAGCTGAAGCAGCCACAGGAAGCACTGGGGGCAGGGACCATTCATGCTGCTGGTTTGCTCCCACTTCCCCCTGGGCAGTGCACAGTCATGGTGGGGACCAGACTGAGCACTGATGGAGAGCCCTCGCTGAAGGGCCGTGTTCCTGGCATCGCCCTCTGCCCCCATCTCCTGCCCCTTCTGCCAGCTCCACATCCTCCTCCTTGGATCTCCCCTGCTGACCAATTCCCATGGCATTTTCCATTTGCATCCTATGATTGTTTCCACAGTCATTTCACAGCTCGGGGGTGAATTGCTTCTTAGAAAAATAGGCCAGTGCAACCCATTTGGAGCAACATTTCCAAGGTATCCCAGAAACCCAGTTACCCGCCCTGCACCCACTGCAGAGAGGCTTCAGAAATTCCCTTGTCAAGGGTACCCTGTATCTGAGACACTGTGACTGTTGCCTTGGTTTTGCTATCCCTCACAGAGTAACTATCCTGCCCGCTGGGCCCCCTGTGCCTCCACACTGGCTGTTTTGCAGCCCAGAGATCCCAGCAGCAGAGCTGTCCCCGGGGGCAGTGTCTGTGCCAGGCAGGCAGAGCAGTGCACCAGGTGCCCTTGTCTAACTTAATTCAAAACACAGTACAGAGGGAGCTGCAGTGGGTTTCCTGCTCTTCAACCACAGCCTGCCAGCTCCTGCAGAGAAGGTTTTGTTTCCCACCTCCACGCTGGAGCTCCACAGGGAGATTTTAAACAGTCCCAGATACAGACCCAGGGAAAAGAAGGCATTGGTCAGCTGGAGCTGGACACACAAATTCTGTGCCAAGATGCTGAGTAGTCACAGCTCTGACACTGACCAAGACCCACAACCCTCAAATCCTTTTCTCCTAAGTGAAACAAACCACAGCAAGGGCTTAAAAGGCACCTGACAGCACCTTCAGGTAAGAAAGCCAAACCACTGCTGGGATAGTGGCTGAGAGCAGTAGGTTAATGTTTGGATTCAGTGAGCTCAGAAGGTCTTTTCCAGCCTAAGTGATTCTGTGATTCCATGATCTAAGATGTGCAGAGCCCAGAGGAGTTTGCTCCTGTGCACCTCCTGGTTCTGGTATTTTTGAGTTAGCTCTGTCTACAGAGGGTATGAAACTGCAGAGACATCTGAGCACTGCACTCCACGTAAAAATGAAACTAATAAACCATGTGTTTTTAATCAGAGGGTAATAACAGCAGGTGAAAACAAAACAGCTTGCATCTCCTTTGAGATTAAGGAGCCAAGCTTGCAACACTGACACCCAAGAAGCCCAGAGATGCTGCCAGCCAGTGATCTCCATAATGGGAGATGCAGACCTGGACAAGAAGCTCTTAGGCCCCAACACAGCACCCAGCACCAAGCAATCCCAGATCATCTCCAGCTGGTTGGTGCCCACAAAGTCCTCCAGTCTCACAAGGAAGGGCAGTGGGCTGTGCCTTACCCACCACCACCATCTCACATTGCCTGGCCTAGTGACTGGGGGCACCAGTTACCCGCTTGGACCATTTCTGGGTGAAGATGTAGAACTTCTATCACTGACACACGAAGGCCATTAATGTAAAATAACTGCATTTTCCATCATCCTCTCTGGGGTGAACTATCCCTGCTGATCACAGTGTCTCTCACTGCACTGGCTGATGGAATGAGTTTGACATGTCCCTTCCTTTCTCTCACTGGGTAGGGAACATTTGCCTTTCTCAGCAAAGGCAGTGCTCAGCTCTCAGGACTGCACAGTGAAAAGGAAAGAAGAAGACCAAGCCAGGAACCAGCATATTATTTTCCTGTCTCTGCAGGTCATCAATATACAGAAGGGAACATCACCAGCCAGTGGCCAGCATGGGTGGAAGTGCTCAGTCCATCAGCTGGAGAGCAGCCACGATGTTACAGGGAGGCAGCAGTCAAATCAGGCAGCTCAGAGTAGAGCACAGGAGCTGCACAGCATGATTAAAACCAGACAAGATCAAGGCCTGCACTTGGACAGAGCTGCAGGAACCTCAGCAGATGACACTGCTCTGCAGCAGTTTGCAATTCTCAGTGGAGCATCCACAGCATAAAGAAAACACGATCAGCACTCTTTGCAAAAAAGGCTGGATTTGGATTTGAAACAGCTCAGAGCTCTCATCAAGATCCATGTTCCTTCCACTGCAAAGAGGGACTGCCTGGCTCAGTGCAGCAGCACTGCTGTTGCTGCTACAACTCTGGCTGGCCTTGCCCTTTCCCCCACTTCAAGCAGTGCATAGAACACAAAATATTAAATAAATGTGTAATAAAGGGAAGATTTTGGTCACATAAAGAGGACAGTGAGGGCACAGCTGGTACCAAATATTTTTCAGTGCCTGGTGTGTCACTACAAGCTGGGGCAGGTGCATTTAGAAAAACAAAGCCCATGTTTGTGCACTCTTTAAACTGTAATTGAGCTGTGTTTAGGACCCAGCAGGAAACTGAAACTCCTTTTTGTGATGTGGAGACTACTGATGTGTAAGTTAATCACATTTTATCTGGTTAATAATGTCAGAGCCAGGGACTCCTGGCCCAGACAGCAATATCCATATCATTTCTATAACATTTGTTAATGTGAAGGCAGCAAAAGGTGCAGAGAGGTTGCCTGTGGATGAGAGCTGTCTGAGAGTAAGGAGGGCACAGAGGTGCCTTGGACTGCAGGGAGCTGCACCAGTGTCCCCAGCAGCCTGAGAGCCTGAGCATGGGCAGGGATCAAAGGGGTGAAGTGAGGAAGTTCCCTGCAAACCCTGAGCCTGCATGACCCCAGCAATGAGAGCAGAGTGGTGCTGCTGGTGGATTGGCTTGGTGGGACACCCCCAAAGTACACCACAGCCCTCAGACTATTACACAGTCCCACCATGTGCTAGCAGGAGAATCAGGTGCACAGCTAGATTCTGTCTTACCCATGCACATACATAGTTTTATTACAGGAAGCCCTGGCCAGCTGGAACCAGCCACAAACCAGTTCATCTGTGTGCCCGCAGGGTCTTGGTTACTGGCTGTGACCTGAGCAGCCATGGGAAAACACCTTCACTGCAAAGGTTCTTTGTAACTTCTCCTGCTTCCTGCGGTGCTGGAGGACATGGCTGGGCTTTGTGGCTGCCCAGAGCCAGCCCAGCACCACAGAGCTGGCACTGGGAGGCTTGGTAAGGCCAGGCTACCATGTGCACAGGTGTAAGCAGTTTGCAAAGCCCTTTGCTTTTGGCTGTACCTCTGCTAACCCCTGATGCATCCTACTTGCATTTAGGATCATTATCCAAACCCTGTCTGTCTCCCACAGGTGAGACTCCAGCAGCAGCCACGGGACAGGAGCTGTCTGTCACCTGGCTCCTCTATAGAAACAAATGGAAACAACCACAATGAGAAATGGCCATGGGAGGCACCGGGGAATGCAAAAAATCCAGTTGCAGCAGAAAATTCAATCCAGAATCATCTCAAGAGGAGAAAGCAGCTTTTATTTTTGACCAAAGTGACTCAGGTCACACTCCATCTCTCCCAGGTTTCACTCCCTCGTTCTTTCATGCTCACACACAAGCACCAAGATATGTGTGCCCAGACAGCTTGGCCAGGACCATGTGTGGTGACACAGGAAATGAGGGACAGCAGCTCCCAGTTCCTCATCAGTTCCCAGGTTCTCCTCAGGTGGATAACCAGGCACTGGATCTCAGACATGCTTCTTGTACCCTGTGGGAACAGACAGTGATTGGGATATTTTGCCTCTTCAGCCTGTCCTGCCTGTGAGTCATGAGGAGCAGCTGATTTACTCAGCAGGTTGGGCTCCTTTGGGGTGTGATCACTCCTTTGTTTTAGGCCCTCCTTTGTTTTACTGCTCCAGTTGTCCTGAGAAGCTTCGTGCCACTTGCCCTGCTCTCATGACCTGCTGATCAGGCAGATCAGCACATGCCCTTCCTTTAACCCTTCCTCTCTTGCTGTTTCTCCTGCTGCTTTCATCTTCAGTCAGGGCAATTTTAAGTTTTTGTTACAAATCTCCTCAGCCTGAGCTGAATTCCAAATTGCTGACACAACTTTACAGAACCCCCTAAATGCACGGCAGGTTTGGGTTTCTCATTGCAGTGTTTCACACACAACTACAACATGGTCCCCTCTTGCCAGCCCCTTGGAAAGCTTCAGCATCTGCATTAAAAGCTGGATTTAGCCATTCATTCCCTCTGCAGAAGGATGGGAGGCATCACCCAAGCATCTTGTTTGCCAACACATTTCCTTTGGAATCACTCCTCACACCAGTTCAGTAGACTCCTGAAATAATCCCACATTCTTTTTTTTTTATTATTTTCATGTGGCCCTGCAGCTTTAAAACTGGACCTCCTTCATGTTCAGTTGTAGAGGTGCACGGGCAGAAAATATCTAGTTTGTCTAAAAAAGGATGAGATCTGACACAAATCCTACATCCAGGAAAGGCTCTGAAAGTTCATATATAGCCTGTTGATTTGATGGGGTCTTTTTCTGTGTGACATCTCTTCTCCCATCTGATATCACAGAATCATAGAAAACCAGGCTGGAAGGACTTCAAGGACCATCTGGTCCAACCTTTCTTGGCAAAGGCAAGGTCTGGACAAAATGGCCCAGCACGCAGCTGAGTCTTAGAAGTCTCCAACACTGGGGAATCCACCACTTTCCTGCAGAGATTATTGTCACTGTGAAAAATCTTCTTTGTGTGTCTAGTCAGAAGCTCCCCAAGAGTAACTTGTACCTATTGCTCCCCATCTTTTCCATGTCTCCTTGGAAGAAGGGAGTGTCCATCTTCTTTGTAGCCACCCTTTAAATAATGGAAGATGCTGACAATGTCTCTCGTAAGCCTTCTTTTCTCAAGACTGAACAAACCCAAGTGTCTCAGCCTTTCCTCATATGGCAGCTTCTCAGTCCTTGGATCATCTCTGTGGCCCTTCCCTGGACCCTCTGCAGCCTGTCCAGTTCTCTCTTGGGTAGTGGGGACCACAGCTGTGTAGAGTATTCCAGGTGGGGCCTGACAAGTGCTGACTAGAACAGGACAATTCCTTCTCTCTCTTGGTTGCTGATGCAGCCCAGCATCCTGCTGGGTCTCGGCTGCGGCAGCACACTGGTCTCTCTCACTGAGCTTGGTGTCCACTTGCACCCCCAGGGCCCCTTCCACAGAGCTGCTCCCCAGCTGGTCAATCCCAGCCTGTGCTGCACTCCTGGATTATGTTTTCCCAGGTGCAAGACTTCTCATTTGTCTTTGCTGAACTTCATATGGTTTCTGTGAGCCCACTCTTCCAGCTCATCCAGGTCTTCCCTCAGGCTGAATAATAAATCCATGTTCAGGATTCTTGCAGCCTTTCCCAATGAAGCTCCTAAGGGTTTTTACATCCAAGGCCAAAAGCAGAAGACCCAGGTGGATCAAGGAGCATCAAGTTTCAGGTAACCACCCAGCCACATGGGGAAGCACTTCCAAAAACAACCAACAAAAGGTGATAGCTGCAAAGGAGAGAGATCAGGACAAGCTGGAGGAGACCACAAGTATTTCCAGTGCACCATGGAAGAATCAAGAAAGTCCCATGCTGCAGCCCCTTTCCCAAGTTTCCGTGCCGGAAAGGGGCTCCAGCAGCCTGAGACCACAGTGACTCATATTTCATCCCTCAGCAACACCCAGACACTGCTGGGACACTGCTGGCCCTGTGCACCTCAGTACTCCCTGCTGGTGCCTGAAACCCATGAGGAGCCCACAAGGAGCCAAGGCCGTTCTGGGCTGGGATATGAAAGGAAAATGCACTGGGGACTGCACACACAGGACTATCCCAAATACCCCAGATCAGCATGAGAAGGAATGCAGTGCCCCATGAAGTCAGGCATTTCTATCAGCTCTCCTGTGCCAAGGAGAGGACAAGAGGGACAGAACAAGGGGGAACAGCCTTAGGTTGAAAGAGGGGAAATTTGGATTAGATATTAGAATGAAATTCTTCCTTGTGAGGGTGGGCAGGCCCTGGCACAGGTTGCCCAGAGAAGCTGTGGCTGCCCCATCCCTGGAAGTCTCCAAGGCCAGGTTGGACAGGGCTTGGAGCAACCTGGTCTAGTGGAAGGTGTCCCTGCCCATGGAGGTGGTGGAACTGGATGGTCTTTAAGGCCCCTTCCAATCCAAACCATTCTGTGATCCTGTGATTCTCCCTCCTCAGAGCCCATGGGGCAGCACCAGCTCTCACCAACTAACACATCACCCCCTCAGCTGCTCCAGTGTTTCCAGTCCAGCAGGATTGGAAAACAGAACAGAAAAATGCTTGTAAACACATCTACATCTTTTCTCCTTAGTTGGGCTCACTGTCCTGCAGTTATTTTTAATTATAATTCACTCCAGAAATAACCTCTGAGACATTTCCACACAGTGCCCCAATTCCCCAGCCCGTGCCTTGCTGTGGAGCAGCAGTAACTGGCCCTGGAGCAGATCTGCCTGGCTCTGTCTGCAGGGCCACACACCCACCACCCCCATGCTGCTCAGGCTCCTTCTAAATACAATTATTCAAAGGAAATTTTGGCTTTGCAACAAATCTCACTGAGGCACAGAGGCAGTAAGAGGATCCAGCAACAGAGGCAAAGGGCACACATTATTTCTTGTTATTTCATTTGTAGTTCAAGGACATGCATATTTGCCAGAAGCCTTTTCCCCCTGCCCTCTTCTCCTGCCAGCTCTTTTATCACCAGCCCATAGCCCCTTGCACTGACACAAAGCTGCTCTGAGTCAGGAAACCATTCCCAAGGCCAGCAGGCTTGGAGAGTTCAAAGCCACCCTGGCATCTGGCCCCTCCCCATGTGCCAGCGAACACCCCACACTTCCCCACCACCCTTCTCCTCCACATTCCCATGAAACAGGAAAAGAAAACCTCCCCCAGTCTGCTGTCAGGGCACCCAGTCCAGGAACAAACCTGTTCAGCCATAGGGATAGGGTGACTGAAGCCCCCACTTGCCTCCTGAAGGCTCTGCCTGAGACTAAACAGAGAACTTGAAATGAAAATTTTAAATATCCAGATTTTTAAATTCAGGAGCATTCTCCACTATTGGACTTCAGCATCTCAGCCCTGAGAAAATGAGTATTGCAGTGCTCGGTAATTATTTTTTTATCTTAATTTCCCAGAATAATACAGAATCAGGAAGATTTGCTTTCAAATGCTAATTTTTATTTTTTTTAAAGTACAATCCTCCAAGCTGGCGGCTCTGACTGTTTGAAGGCTTTGTTTTAAAATTAAACTTCCCTTCATAGAAATTTCAATAGCTACAATATTTCCATGGCTTAGGTGAGCCAAGAGCAAAGATGACCTCAAAGACCTGTAGCAAACCAGCTGAGCTGGGCTTTGCTTTGTGCCCCCAAAGAGGCAAGAAATAGGCTGGAACTAAGCTCGGGGAATGGAAAGCAGGGTGGTGTGTCTGGCAGTGCTAAAAAATGCAAAGGCACCAGGAGGGCCTCTCCTGCATAACTCATCTGCCTTCAAGCATCAGCTCAGTAGTAGGGCCAGAAGTGAAGCCAAAACACTGATGCAGCCAAAAAAGCAAGTTGGGCAAAAAAAAGAAAGGATCTGAGTAGTCTCAAGCACCCCAGCTTATTTTCCCATTTTTTCCAGTAACAAACAAATGGACTTGGGAGGTGACCAAGATCCTTTCTACATGGCAACACTCTCAGGCACAATTCACACACCCAATAACATTCTTAGGTTTAAATTTTCCCCCAGGCTGATCAAACCCTTGCAGAGGCACCTTTAGGTTCTGGGGTACCATCTGCTTTACCCAAAGCACAATGGTGGAAAACTAAAATTGCACAAACTGCTCTAGATGGAGTGTGGTCCTTGGTGGGGAGCTGAGTCCTGGCTGTGGGCAACTGGGCTCAGCTTTGCTACAGATTGGCTGGGCAAACTTCACCAAATAATTTCATTTTTCTTTACTTCATGCAGCATTTGTAAATGGAACATAATTATACCTTCCTATCTACTATGGGTTTTGTGAGCATGAAGACACAAAAACAGTGAGGAAATCACATATTGAGGCAGAGATGATCTTAGAGCCACAGATCCTACTAAAGAGCTTCAAAAAAGCCCAGCTGTGCTGAGATCTCTCTTCAGCAAAAACTTAAGTTCATCAGCAATCAACCCAAGCTCCCAGACAAACATCCAGGGATGCTGTTTCCTGTGATTCAGAAATTCTGAGAGCTTTTCCAGTGAGCTTCCAAAAAAACCCCAGTGCCTAGAGTAGTTTTGGTGTTGCTTATGCAAAGACATACAAACAGCTTGAAGAACAAGCTGTATGAAGCCCATAAGCCAACACTTCTCCCCTTTTCCTGGCGAGTCTCTTCACAAAATTAGCCCAAAAAGCCTCATATCCACTCGCCCTTTGCATGTTCCCCTCAGATACATCTTACTGCCCAGGAAAATACAGCAAGTCCTTTTCTGCTAGGTTTGCAGTCAGTGGACACCCAGAATAAACCAGCACCATTTTATTTATGTTTTTAATACTGCCCAGTAATTACAAGGGCCTGGGTGGTACTGCAGGGAATTCCCACATCACATCTTTCTTTCACTGCCGGGACTGGCAGAGCTTTTTCCTCCCTGCAAACGTGACACCCATTGGGCTACACCAGGAGCCTGTTCCATCAACAGTGCCAATAATCTGGTGGCCTGCCCCATTTGCAGTGGGATGAGCACCAGAGGGGGGTTCCCATACCCTGTGCCCCCCTTCCTGCTGCCAGGCAGAGGAAGGGGAAGGCATTTATTACCTGTGCACATCCCACAGGTAAAAGCAAATGTGGATTCTAGTGCTGAAAATTTGGCAGAATACACCAGCACTGTGCTGCCTGGCAGGGGAAAGAAGAAATAATTGATATTTTAAAAGAAATAAGTCCTCTGCTGCTGTTGGTTCAGTAGAAATCCATTGTACTGAACCCATAATTACAAGCCTGGGACCACCATAAGTCAATTTATTTCCTTTTTTTCATGCTTCCCAGTGGTGCTGTAAGGGGAAGGCACACTTCTGCAAAGAACCAAGTGCATTTCAGTGACATTTGCCCCATCACATGAAATAAAACACATGTGCACACACCCCCTCACTTTATAGAGCCCTGCATGGAGCCCAAAGCCAGCACTACACTCAATTCACAGATCAAGGATCACTCCTAATGGAGGCAGCATGACAGAATTCATTTAATATTCTCTTTAGATTCAAAATAATAATACTGTCAACTAAATAAAAGGCAAGCATTCATTTGTATGTAAAACAGTTTGGTATACCAGGTCTATTTATGTCTGCTCTGCCTTCCAGCTACAAAGATTTATGACTGAACACCCAAGGGACCTTTATATATCTATACAAATTCATGCATTTTTTTCATTAACCTGTGTACTAGCATCTTGTACAACTTGCCATGAAACAATAATATAGATTTTTTTTCCTTTACATTCAAGCAAAGGAAGGAGAAGTTCCTGCCAATAATAGAGATAATAAATAAACTCTCTGGACTGGCTTGTCATACATATAGATCTGTATTTAAATGTACACAGGTGTGTATGCAAATGCATAGGGACACAATTAGGGACACATGTCTATACACACACAGGGGGGTTCTGCTCCTCCCTCTGCCTGTTCTTTTCCTTCTCCCATTTCAATTCTCCCCCAGCCTTCCCACCTTCTTGCAATGTCAGACTTGTTCCTCGTTCAGTATCTCCCTGGTGACAGGACAGAAACAGCTGCAATAAATTACTCAGTGTGCTTTTTTCATTAAATATATTTTTAAAAGTGAAAGTTTGAAAGACAGAAGTGTATTTGTATAGAGGCAGAACAAGCACCTTTACAACCCCTGGAAAATTGCTGCTGGATGAAACAGGTGGAAATCTGGAGGATATGGAACAAATCTGAGCTGTTGCTTAGACTAACAAAGAGTTTCTTAACTATTTGGGATGGTTTTTTTCTAAATCTTTTGGTTAGGCCAATTATATTACTTGTTCGTGGTTTCAGCTTCACAAAGCTCTGCCAAAGAGACTCCACATCTGACATCCTTGGAAATTGGCTGAGCCCTGAGGAGGGCAATGGGCCCCAACCCTATTTTGTATTTTGGTGATAGGGTGGGCAAGACATTCCAGAAGCAGGAGGGGCTGAGTGGCTGCTGGAGCCAGGAGGAATCTCTAGAAGGGAGCCACTGTGCCCTGCAGAAAGGCTCAGAGAGTTGGGGGTGCTGAGCCTGGAGAAACCCCCAGAGAGGTCTCACTGTGGCCAGGCAGGACCTGAAGAGGTCCCGAGGAAAGGTGGGGACAGAGTGTTCAGCAGGGCTGTGGGTAGAGAACAAGGGGGGATGGCTTGGAAATGGAAGAGATTCATTTAGGTTCCACTTGCTTTAGGGAAATGTTTTTCTCCAGTGAGGGTGGTGAGGCCCTGGCACAGACAGAGAGGCTGTGGATGTCCCATGCCCAGGAACATTCAAAGGTTTCCTTGATGGTCTGCTTCCCATCCTTCATCGCTCTGTGCCACTCAAGAGGGTGTAAACCAAAAGCAAAGCAATTCTCACCGTGCCCAGCTCACAACACCAGCATTTCCACCTCTAGAAAATGCCACTCTTCTGGCAAAACTCCCATTTGAAGTGCCAGCAGAGCAACCAGGTCACCACAGCAGCAAATGCCTCCTCCAGCCCCCATGACTTCCCTGCTTCATCCTATGTCTGTCCATCACAAGCAGCCACTTTTACCTACTTCCCCAATCCCCCCTCCTTGCTGACACCTCATCCAGGCACAGCTGAGGCACTGCAGGGGAATTTCTACCCCATATGGGATTATTTCATGATGGGAATTGAGCATGCTGCCTTCCCTTGCAGGCTGTTGGGGGAGCAGACAACATTTTCAAGGCAGCAAGGAACATACTGAATGCAGGAGACATTTGTAACTCAGATCCTCATGTGGATTGAATTGCACTAAAGTTCAACTTTTCTACTTAAAAAAAAAATCTCCCCAAGAGGGTCTTATTATTCTTCTTTCTCTTCTACTAAGAATTGCCAATGTTCTTTGTGGCTTGGCAGGGGAGGCAGCTTTTGGAACAACAGCAATTCCAATGAGCAAGAGCATTTGTATCCCACCCATCCTCAGACTTGGACCTTTCACCTGCCACACACACACTAAGAGGGCTATTGCTGAGGTAGCACCACCCAATTACTGTCATCCAAAAACCAGTCCCTCTGCCTCCCCACCAGCAGCCAGAAGGAATTACACCTCACTGAAGCACTGAGCCCTGTCATCGAGGTGACAGGCTTCTTCCCCACCCTCTGCCTCTTCCAAGACATAATTGAGCCCCTTAAGTAAGCAGTAAAACAAATACAAGAGCTGGGTGTAAAAGCTGAAGCATAAAACTTTGAGTTTTCCTACTAGAGTATTGCATTTTTTATGTTTAATAACACAGGCTGAAGCAGAGAAATCAATCTTAAGTGAAAAGACCAGCCTTTGCAGGTGTAGCTATGGCTACACAGCATTTTCTCTCAGGCCTGAAAATTCCAGAGTATCTTAATTTTTTCTACAAGTGGCTCCTTGGGGTACAGTTTTCAGCAGGGTTTCATCCCATATCCTGCTACATGGGTGCACTCAGTTGTTCAGAAAAAGGTCCTCCCAGCCCTATGGAGTTTCCTTGTACTCTGGCTTCCTTACAGGCTTCAGGCCCTGGCCTCCACCTGTGCCTCTGACAAGTATTCCTAGCACCCACAACTGCCATCAGGTGCTCAATATGCTGGTCATTTTAATGGATCCAAGCAACTCCCACAGAGTCTGTCCCAGGTTAAAGAGCAGCTTGGAGGAATCTCACCTTTATGCTGCCACCAGCCCAATCCTCCTCTTCCTATGGGGAATGTTTTGGCCAAGACATCATCCAATAAACGACCTCAGCAATGACCAGCATGACACAGCACCACATTTTGAGATGTTTGTGTACCTTGTGCTCATGAGACTCTTGTCCAAAAGGTCCGTGAATCCATTTCAGTCATGAAATTTAAGTATGACTTCTTTCCTTGATAGAGTTCCCTGCCCTGCAGGCTGTCACAACTCTATATCCCCCCATCATGGAATAGGATATTTTGTACCCTAACTGTCACAGACAAAACTGGACCCTAAAATTTCAATATTCATTACACAGCAATCCTGCACCTATGCTTCCCTGGCCTGGGCTGGTGCTGACTCATGGGTTTCCTGCTCTGGAAAATACTACCTTGTCACCAGGACAGCTGTGAAAACCTCCAAGCTGGAGTCCCATGTGTGCAGCAGCTGAGCATGACCACATACCATCCCTGGAGGGAGCTTGGCTGTCCACCTCAGAATGGATCCCTCTCTGCCCAACCTCCATATAGAGAAGGCAGGGCTCCTACTGGGGACCATTTGCTTTGTTCCTGCCTCTCTGGTCCTGAGACTACAGGCAAAATACCCCCACATCATTCCCATTTCCTGCACTTTGTCCAGCCACTTACTGGGATTACCAGCCACCAAGATCAGAGGAGTTCCCTTTCTTTGAGGACAGTCTGTCACAAGGGACCCATCTCATTTTCCACCCCAGGGCAGGCTTTGC
Source organism: Myrmophylax atrothorax (assembly GCA_026770055.1). Classification (NCBI taxonomy): domain Eukaryota; kingdom Metazoa; phylum Chordata; class Aves; order Passeriformes; family Thamnophilidae; genus Myrmophylax; species Myrmophylax atrothorax. Next base: position 1,760,008 of record JAOXXN010000287.1, read on the forward strand.
TGAGCTGAGCAGTGACAGGCAGTCCCAGACAGACACCCCTTGTGGGGCTACACAGAGTATGAAGCACAGGGAGTTTTCACCCCCCCAAGATCTAACAAGCTGGGAGTGCAGTTAGCAGCCAGAAAACCATTTCTGACCAGGCATTCCTCACAAAAATAACACCAAGAGCAGCACAGTTTCCTACCCATCAGGTGAAGCAAGCTCTGCCACCCCAGAGACTCTCACCAGGGGTGAATGGGAAAAACCCAACACACAAGGCACATGGGAAAGCATCCTCATCCAACAAACCACAAGATTAGCCTTTTACAAGTCACATTTTGCCACCTTCCTGGCTGCTCCTCGTGCACAACACACCTCCGAGACATGATAATAAATGTGCCACACTGTTCCCTCGTGCAGCTTTGCAGGTACACTGAAAACAGTGATTTTCATGACTAAATGGATGGAAGAGTTGCAGAACAAGATGTCAGCTTGCTAAGTACCTCAACTCAGAGTTACATACACAATTATTCTCTCTACAAAAAAATCAAAGGTGATCCATCAATTAATGTCTTTTTACCCCTACCCACTTTTCTATTATTTTGTACTTTTAAAATGTTGTATGTATTAACTAAACAGAATTTACAGTGCACACATTGATTTTCCATTTATCTTGCTTAAGCTGAGTCTGGAAAAAGTCAAACTACTTTTTTGCCTGCCACAAGTCAAGCACATGTAAACATTTGCAGCATAACTGAGCTCTTGCCCACTTGCTGGCCACCAATGTCTCCCAAACCTACAGCAAATGAGGATTTTTAGTATTTGATATCCAGCCAGGCTAGGTGGGATGGGGCCCTGAGCAAACCTGCTCTAGAGAATGACATCCCTGCCTGTGGTGGAGGGGTTGAAATGAGATGATCTTTGAGGGCCCTTCCAATCCAGACCACTCCATGATTCTCTGATATGTGTAAGAGGTTGCCCAGAGAAGCTGTGGCTGCCCCATCCCTGGAAGTGTCCAAGGCCAGGCTGGACAGGGCTTGGAGCAACCT
>JAOXXN010000287.1:1771182-1781801 GCA_026770055.1 Myrmophylax atrothorax
TAAAATTGTAATTCTGACTCATAATCTCTTGTGTGGAGTTCCTTTCTCCTGCTGGTTTACCTCTAAACCAGCACATCAGGGAAGGGGCAGAGTGAGCTCAGCATGCCATGGGGTGCTGGGACAAGGAGTAAGGGCTGTGTGGCATTTCTCAGGTCCCTACCAGACATAGCACCCTGGAGAGGGCACAGACATCCCAGCAGGAGCTGTCTCCCAGTCCAGCGTCCACTTGGAGATGCAGAGACAGGACTAGAGCAGAGCTCTCCAGGACAGGGAGAGACCTGAGCATCCTCTCTGAAGACAAACCCCTACCGGAGCCGGATCAGCTCCCTCTGTCCCAGCAGAAGGAAGGACTTGCACCGCCCCAGCCCCAGCCCCAGCCCAGCCGGGGGCCAGAGCCGCTATCACCCCACACACCTTCCCTTCTGCTGCTGATTAATGAGGCTGACAAGGAGGGACGGGGAGGCTCCTCCCAGCGCTGCCCCTCATGCACACCCCCACAACCACTCGCATTATCTGTATCAAGCACATTTTTATGTAAATGCTCCAAGCATCCCTTTCAGAGGTACAATGCCTCCCAGACTAAGCCCCTGAATGGCTCCAGCACATTTCTCGTGCCTCAGCTGCTCACCCAGACAAACAGAAGTGTGGCTCTCCACAAAGGGCTATGGTAATGCCGAGCCAGAGCAGAGCTGAGGGGAGGGGGCAGGCAGGGGCCAAGACTATTTCAATGAAAGAAGAAAAGCCCAGCTCTGGTATCTCGATGAGTCAAGGCTCCACAGATGGATAAACGAAGCTGCACGAGGCAGAAGGCTCAGCCTCCCAACAATACCTCATCTCCAGTGGTGTGGTGGGCTCTGGGGTCCACCGTGGGGCCCAGAGCATTACTGTGAATGCAGGGGCTGGACTTACAACCTGGGATCTCTCCATGGAAACAGCCTACAGAGCAGGGAAAGCATGTATGGAAAACCAGGAAACACTGAAGACCATCATGTGACATCCCCCAGCTCTGCATATGCCTCAGGGAGCAGTGCAAGGGGTATGAGAAGGGGCAATATCTCACACTGCACCCTCATCCCACCACAACTGGGACTTCCCTCCTTCACTCGCCCCAAGGTGGGACTCTACAAGGCTTCCCCCATGGGCTGGTTGTTGGTTCTTGGTGACACATCCAGCAGCTCTGCCTGATGTAGGCATGCAAGGGTCTTCACTCAGGAAACAACAGTTCCCTCTGCCAGGAATAGATGGACAAGAAACATGTCCAGTGAGAAAGGTTTGAAAGCATCCACAGACACCTCTTAACCTGTGCCAGAAGGTGGTGTGCCAAACAGGTGGCTCCCCAACACCCATCCAGCCAGAGGGACTTTGTAGCTTTTCTCTGCAGTGGTTTTGCAACAAACCATGTGCTATAACTCGGTGCCTCCCTCATAGACTGAACCTTTCAAGCATAGATTAGAAACAACTTCACTGGAACCCTGATGGCTGTGCCAGAGATATGGCTTGTCTTGGCCTTCCTTTGTGCTCCATCCTGTGCTCAGTAAAGCCTCTATGGGACAAGCCAGGATCAGTGGGAGGGAGGTCCTGATGAGCATGGGGCTCTGCCTCTTTTGGAGGGGCCCAGAGGAAGGTGAAGCAATTATGAGACAGATAAAACATGCTGGGGAATTGCATGTGTCTGTCTGTGGGTGAGGTCTGCATGGGGACAGTCTGCAGCAAACTGAAGACAGAGGGTGGAGTGATGTGACCTTACACACTGGCTGGGGCAGAGCCCTGAAGGTGGGAACAGGATGCAATTGTCTAATGCACCAATGGGATGTTTTGGGGCAGCCCAGGTGTCTCACACCAATGTCACCTGACTCTCCCAGGGTCAAATCCACACCACCAGCTGTGCTCTGCTGATGAAGAACAGCAACACCAGACCTCACCTGGCAAAATCTTCTCCCTTTCCTTCTCTGCTGTTACACATCCGAGTCACTGACACCAAACGTCTCACGAGGCTGCTGAGAAACACTGGGCAGGTTTTTGTGGGGACAAGGGGCCAACACAGCATGGCTTTCCCAGTGTCATTACAAGCCAGAGCACTGAGAAAGCTTGACAAGGAGGTCCAGATCCACGTGGAGAGCCCAGGGCAGTGTTTCCAGCTGCTTCTCATGTATGGAAATCCAGGCAGCACATGGCCTTTCTCTTGCTGCCAGCCAAGCCGTGCACTCAGCACATTAGTCTCCCTCTGCAAAATCAGGCCAAGGGCATCCAGCCATCCTTCTCATTGATTGTTCCATTCTGCTTTGATAATTCACCAATAAACTGCGAGGAAGTTTGTAGTGAGGGGCAGGTTCCATCATGGGACATCCACTGGATTTGGCCCCCATGGGACAGGAGGGGCTGGTGCCTGCCCCACTTCCAATTCCATGAGCACAGAGACATGACCCAGGGAATGGCAGACAGTGCCCCAACCCCCTGGGCTGCAGGGACCATGGGGACCACTCGTGCCACTCCCACCCCGCTTCCTCCAGCACTACTGGCTGGGTAAGCTGGACCAACCTCCTCCCCTCTCCAGCTCCTCCAGTACTATTTATTTCAGCAGACTTTGCAGCGTCCACCTGCCCCACCACTGGAACAAAACAGGAGGGACAGGGCAGTCCTGGGTGTGGGAAGGAGACCCCAGGGATGAATCTGGAATGGGGCTGATAGAGAGGATGCCAAGCACATGGCATGAGGGTGCAGCAGCCTGGGTCTCTGGGTCCTGCCAGTGCCAGGCCAGCTTGAGGACTAAAACAAGCATTCTGACTGCAAGTTACCTTCCCCTTTGCTCCCTCCAAACACAGAGCTTTCTGACATTCCCCAAGTCCAGGACCTCATCCCACCTACCAGGCTTGGAGCTGCAAACCCAAGCAAAGAGCAGCTGAGGTTTGGATCAGTTCAGCAGCTCTGCCCTGGAATGTGGGCTTTGCAACAAACAATTATGATAATTGCCAGTGACAATAACAGGCAGAAAATGTTTGTGTCATGGCAATACAGGAACAAACTCTGACCAGAGCCTCTGTCCATCAGTCCCCTCTGCCAGGGCAGCTCATGCTCACGCTGGTTGATGCCCCTCGACTTTTCTAACAGACTCTGTCCTCCTCTATGGAGACCCCAACTCAGGAGTCAAACCAGTGTGGGTTACGTGATCTCAGAGCTGTTCTGACCTGGACACAACAGCCATGGGCACATGTGGGGCAGTTTGCACTAGGACAGGGATCCCTGCAGTGTTCAGCCCACCAAAGTACCCCAAGCAGAGTTAATCCTCAAAAATGGGGATGCCTTTGGTGACTTCACAGGGCAGAGCTGCTTTGAAAACTGCCCCCTGGGCTTTATTCAGCACCTGATCCAGACAGGCATCGCTCCCTCCATCCCCAGCCTGGCACTGGAGGTGGGGTCTGTCCCAGCCAGCTCAGGCCTTGCAAAGCTCCTGATGTCCTGAAGCAAAGTCCATCCCCTGTTATTTTATGGACAGGTATTTTGCCATGGGGGGGTGGGAGACACAGCAGTGCAGGACAGCACACACAGACAAGACACTCCCCCTGCACCTGCCATTCCCAACTTGCTCTGGTCACCTTTCTCCTTACTCATACCCATGCTTCTGCATAATTTAGCAATGAGTGATGAGAATTGCCTCCAAATTCCCATTAAAAAAACCCAAACCAGATAATATCTGGACTGAAGCCAGGGAAATAAAACCTCAGCCCCACAGGACAGTGATTCAGCAGTATATGACCAAGGTTATAATTGAAGCTGCACTCACTCATACAGTTTGTGTGCTGGCATCTGCTCATGAACACCAAACCGTGCATGTCAAATTACCAGCCAGGGAGAGGGCAAAGCTGGCCATTCCTGCCCCAAAGGCCCCCACCCCTCCTGTCCTTGGCTGCCTGCTGTGCTCCCTAATGGGCTCTGCCAGGCTCACACACCCAGGGGGATGGGCAGCTCCCTCCTCTTTGTCCATCGGCAGCATCTTCACCACACTCCAGGTGCAATTAGGCCTGTGTGGGCAGCAAGTTGGATTCCTGTCACCAGTGGCTGGCTCAGAAGACAAGAGCATTGTACAAGAGCAAATGGATGGCATGAAGTGACCTGCAGCATCTTTACTGCCACAGGGATGTGAGAGAAGCAGATAGCACAGGTTGTCTCTAAGGTCCCAGGTGGATGGGTAGAAAAGACAGTGTCCCTTATCTTGTTTGAGCTCCAGAGTCACAGACTCCAAATATTTTCATTTCACTCCATTTTCTGGTTAATTTGTGAGAAGTTGGATAAGTAGTTCTGCATCCAGCTACTGTTCACTGGCACTGACTTCAGCCCTGGAGAGTTCCAAAAAAGCAGGAGAAGGTAATGGTGGGCCACATGTGCAGCAGGGGGAGGAACAGTGACTCAGAGGCACTTGCAGGCTCATCAGTCTGGCTTTGATGCCAAGTGCAGGAGCAATTGGTACACTGCTCTGTAGCAAGGAATGAAAATAGAACAATATAATTAAGACCAATTACATGGTTTTATGGAAACGGATGTTGTTAGACAAACATGGTGCTTCTTGAGAAGACTGAAAGATTGGATGATAATGGAAAAGGGATTTTAGGCAAATTTCTGACAGAGGTATCTGAGTTTGTGCCATGGAAAGGCTTTCAGGGACCAAATGCAGAAGCCTCTTTGTACACTATGAATGGATGATCTCAAATCTGGGGGTAACCACTTTGCTATTTGCATGCCCAAGTCTCAGCTTTTCACTTCATTTTTTACCTGTTTCCTGGGGAAAAATATCAAACCAGGAGTGTTTTCCAGGGGAAGCATAAGGCTCTGAATGTGCTCTGAATGTCACAGCTCCCCAGAGGTCAGGACAAAAGCCCTGCACTGGTTTCTCGTGGCACTCACAGCTACAGGGCTGCAGAGAGAACAGCCACTCTCTGGGCCAGCAGGAGATTTGGAACAAAGAACATTCTATGGGGATGTAAGACAGATTCTTGTTGTGGAGACTGAGAGATCACTGAGCCAAGAATTGAGAGAAGAAACCCCAAATACCTAGTCAGGATGAAATACTGCCTGGACCCTGGGCTGTGCCAGTCTGGGCTGCAGCCTCAGCGCTGTAACCTGTTTGGGTGACAGTAGGAACCACCCCCTGATTAACCTGGGCCAGTGCATGACGTGTTCAGGGACAGCCCAGTGACTCTGGGATAGCCCCTGCGTGCTGCAGGCAGACCTCAGCAAGGCTCAGAGCCTGTCAGAGGGGATGGAGTGGGAGGTTCTAGCATTTCTCAGTATACTCAGATGTTAAATCCTGCACATGATGGTTTTTTTCTTTGTCCTGGGTCTCTGCAGTAGTGAAGACACTGTATAATATTTGCAGATTGGGTAAAAGTGACTGACTCAAGTCAGGCAGCAGCTCACACCAGATCAATGCTCAGGAGAAAAGAACAGCAAAGGATGTGAAGAAGCAGAGATGTGTTCCACAGCCTGGTGTTCCTCATTCCCTGCATCCAGCAGCCACCACCAGCTCTGAGAGCAAGGTCCAGGTTGGGTACATGGCTGTGCTGCTGGCTGGGCATGCCTGTGTGGGTGCTGGCACACAGGCTCACTGGGGGGGGGGGGGTCTACCCTCAGTAACACACACTCTTGGGCAGGAGTCCACTGACCTCCCTTGGCCCATCTGCCCCACAGACAGCAGAGGGTTGGCTTCCCCCTCCAGTGTGGGACACACCAAACCTCTGCAAGTGCCTGGCCCAGGCTCCTCAGCACAGCTCCTGCAAGAGAGGCGTGAGGCGACCTGCAGGACATGGGCTGTGTGACACAGTGAAGGGGCACAGTAGGGCACTAAGCACAGAGGGGTTGGCTGGGAGGACACTCCGGAGGGCCCTCATCCTACTTCCCATCTGAATGGAGGTGCTGCCAGTGACATAGGATATCAGCTATGGCTCTGTCTTAGCAAAACATTTGGAAGTCTTCGAAAATCTGCCATAGCAGGAGTTCAGAGAAAGGTAGCAAGCAGAAAAAAATGGATCATCAGCCAACTGTCCTGCAGAGATGATGGTGAAGGGAAGAGTTTCTGGAGAGCTCTCCCTTCCCTCCTGGGCTGTGGCGCCCTGTTACAGACTGCACTGGAGATGGGGACGGTGCCTCATGGTGCTGGAGCTGTCTCTGAGCAGTAAAGCAGAGCTGTGCTGTGGCAGGAGCTGAGCAGTCACTGTGAACACTCTGCAGGCCCCATGGACTGGCTCCTTGGTGAAGTACACATGGACCTGGACAATGAGGAGCCCATGGAAACCACAGTACAGTGGTTGGTGGTGAGCTCAGCCTCAAGCATTTGCAAGGTTTTCACTGGCAGCAGGACAACACAGAGGAAGGTTTGGCAGAGGTAACATGGTTGCTGCCCTGGTGTTTACCTCTCTGCATGGAGAATAGCACAGAAGAAAGCCCAAAGCACGAGAGGCAAGTGGAGGAAACCAGCACACAAATGACTAAAAGTGGGACTGGAATCTGGTGGGCAGATGCAAGGGACACTTGAAGGTGAAGGAAAATACCTTTGTACCTGTCAGAGCAGGTGTGGAGAGGGATGTGAGAGGGATCAGGCAGGAAAGCAGCAAGACACCAGGGTCCTTCCCACAGGGACCTGGGTAAAACAAGCAGGAGAGATGACTGAGAGTACACGAGATGGTGGAGATTAAAAGCTCTGAAGAAGTGATGTTTGCCTTGAGCTGGCAGCTGATTGTCCTAAGTCCCTGGTCAAAGCCATTGGGACATCCAGTTTCTTTCCAGTCAGAGAAGGAAATCAGCACACTGCATCTCCATTAGTTGCTCACAGCTAATGAGCCTTACGGGGTGAGAGCTGCTCATGGATCCCTCTCCCACCCAGATCAAGGGAGCAGGAGGAAAGAGAAGAAAAACAAGAAGAGGCTGAGGCCACTTGGTGTCCATTAGCTCCTTGCCCAACCAGCAGGAAATGCTGAAAGAGAAGCACCATTCCAGGGGTTGCACCTTGAGTCCACCTGAACCAGCGTAGGGCAGTCCCCAGTGCAGGTGCCAACCACAGCAGGGCACCAAGCTGTGTACCCTGATGCACCCCCACCACCTCTCCCCCTTCCTGGTCCAGGCTCTGCTCAGGTGCAGCCACCTGCATGAGCCACAGGTGAAGCTCTGGAGGCTGCAGGGCTGTGCTGGCTCCCCTGGTCTGAGCCACCCAGCAGCTTCCAGACACAGCCCTGGGGCCAGGTGTGGTAGCAGAAGTGCTGCTGAAGTCTGGGCTGTTCAGGGAGAGCGGATCCATGCACAGACACCTGTGAAGCCAGAGAGTGATGCTCTCTGATGGTGGCAGAAGGGATGGGGGGAGACACATGCTGATTTCACAGCAAGACTCAGCATATCTGCCCTAAAAAATAGGAGACAATACCAGGACAGGAGGCAGCTGGGAGGGGCTGAAAATTCCCCCCCCCCAATGTGTACTGAACAGGAAACATTACTAAAAGCCCAGAGAATGCCAAACACCTGTGGGGTTTCCCTTGCCAGGAGTCAGAAGAGATTCCCAGGGCAGTGTCACAAAGGCTGGCAGCCCAGGTGCTGAGTCAGTCTTTCAGTTCCAGATCTTGCTCTGTGCCACACCCTTCAGTAATCCAGACCCTGCACAACAGGCACACCCTCACGGGGTTTTCAGATAGCAAAGGTAGGAGAAGACAGATCAATCAAGGAGAATTTCTCCTATTACACCTACTTGCATTGACAAAGGGAAAGGGATGCTACCCTATGGGATTTTCAGCAGGGCTTAGCAGCCACATGTTGCTCACAACATGGGATTTTACCTCTTGAAGTTATGTCCACAGCCCCATAGCCCTGACCCTGCACTGATGCAGAGGCTGAGACAGGCTGAGAGAGCTGGGGGTGTTTAGCCCAGAGAAAAGAAGGTCCCTGGGAGAGCTCAGAGCCCCTTCCGGTGCCTAAACAGCTTCGAAGTGACCAGGTGAGGGACTTTGGACAAGGACATGGAGGGGCTTTAAGTTGAAGGAGGGTAGATTTAGATCAGCTATTAGGAAGCAATTCTTCTCTGTGAGGGTGGGGAGGCCCTGGCACAGGTTGGGCAGAGAAGCTGTGGCTGCCCCATCCCTGGAAGTGTCCAAGGCTGGGTTGGACAGGGCTTGGAACAACCTGGGTTGGTGGGAGGTGTCCCTGCCCATGGCAGGGAGTTGGAACAAGATGAATTTTAAGGTCTCTTTCAACCCAAGTCATTCTGGGCTTCTCTGATTCTACATGCACAGTTCTCGAACTCCAAAGGCACTGCAGAAATGGCACTTGGCTAATCCACCAGTCAAGGCAATGTCTGACTCCAGGTCATCTTTCCTGTGGTACCTGAAGCAAGCATGTCCAGTGAGGAGCTCCAGCAGCTCAGGAGGGAGCAGCACCTTCATTTGTAACATCTTCTGGGACTGCATGTGACCATGCTGTGCCCAGAAGGGCTGGAGAGATTCAAACAACAGAGTCACAGGATCAAGGTTTGGCTTTTCTGCTCGTTCTGCCTTGAGCACAAGCCAGAGGCACCACGAGCACCCAACATCAGCACCCAGCTGGAGGCTGCAGCTGAGGGCAGCTGAGGGAGTGGAGCCCTTCCTTTGCCCCAGGCACAGTGGACGAACACACAGCCCCCCACAGATCACTGCCATCCCCCCCAGCCCTGCAGCAACAGAGCACTGCTCAAACCCCTCCACAGCAGCCCAGCAGCCCACAAGAAGTGGGGTCACCTCAAGCACGCTCCTTCCCACCTCCATGTCTCCAGCACCTTCTGGAAATGCCTCCTTATCTTTTTTTTTCCCTGGGCCTTTATGATCTTTCTTGGCACACACCGAGACCCCACACATGTGTGCGCATACGTGTGGTCACACACAGTGTTTGTGCCAAGCCTGCAACACTCACACCAGGCAGCAGCCACCCGAACACCCCCAGAGCAGCTGCAGGGCTGTGTGGACCCTCAGAGAGCAACTTCTGGTTCCTACAACCACATAGCAAACAAAAGCCTTGGCCTGGAAATGCAAATAGATGTATAATTTAAATTTAATAAGGCAGTTACTGCGCTGTGCATCCAGTAAAGTACGATCCAGCTCCTATCACCCGTTTGTCGAGGCTACTCCACATAATAAATTCCAAATGAGTGATAATGGCTTTATTTGGGATTATATTAATAACTGTGCATACAGAGAGATGAGGGTATGACAAGTGCTGGCCGTGCTGTGCAGACATGGCATCAGGCAGCCCGTGAGCACTTTGGAAATTTTATGTAATTGCCATCAGCTGCAAATGAAGAAGTTAATTGACTCCCCTTGCACCCTGGCAGAGGGGACCTGCTCTCCAGTGCTGAGGCAAACTGGTCATGTACAAGTGACTGAGGGAAAGGAAAGATTTAAAGGGAAATATTTTCTGCAGTATTTCAAAGTCACTCAACTCTGGGTGAGAGACTTGCATCTGACCACATCTGTGCAGGTATCTGACTGCTTAAGTTGCTTGCAGTTTGGATAGAAAACCTGTTAATGTAGGCTGAAAACCTGAAAGCAAAAATATTTAAAGAAACCTCAGTTAAATCAAGTCCTGAGATGAACAAGGAAATATCAAATTCAAACTGAAAAGGTGAGTTTATTTTGAGCACTACCAAAAAGCTTAGAAAAAAGTGGATATTCATTTCAGAACAAAGTACAACACAGTAAATACAATTTATTGCACTGGGTTTTTTCAAAAATATGCTTAATTGTCATTACTTAAATAAATACATTTTGGGGAGAGCTGTCAGATGAATTAATTCCCTTTAAGATCTTTATTTAGCTCAGTTATTTGCTGTCATAGACACAGACTAGGCCTATATCACTTCTTTTTATGATGAAACAAGGTTTCATCCCAGATATTTTTGGATTTGTGTCCTGTGCCTTTGTCCACTCTGGCAGCTCCTGCAGTCACTCACCCACCATGCAGTTCCCACCTGGCTGGGAAGGCACCACACATGCTCCCATCACTCACACACCTTCATGGCAAGGCAAGGGCAGAGGAGATCCTGGCCCTGAGCAGAATGTTTCAGGAAGGCTGATAGTCATCTTTTACCTCTCCTCATGGCTTCTTGGGGTCTGGAAAGCCCAAGAATCACCCAGTTCATCAGCTCAGGAAATTAGTCCAGGAATTTCAGAGCATCCTAGAGCTGGTAGAAAGGGTGTCTGGAGGCCTCTGTCCAACCTGCTGTCACCAAGCCCACATCTTCACCTGGTCAGGCCCTGCAGAAGACCAGGACCCAAGCCTGAAGGTGGCCTCACCCTCCTCCAGCTCACATCTGTTCCCCCTCACTGTCCCCACAGCCAGACATGCTGCCCACCTGCCACATGTGGGCTGTGGGGAAAGGGCAGGACAGGGCTGGGGAGGATTCATGAAGGAACCTGCAGGAAGCACTGCCCAGCCATGCTGTGTGTCCCTGCCAGGCTGCTGGGCATAGGCCAGGGCTCCCCCCAGGTCCTGCTGATGCTCACCCCATCTCTTGGAGCTGGAGAGAATGGGGAGCCAGCAAGGCTATAGCCAACAAGTGTGGTTTTGCTTGGGAAAGCCAGAGTCGTAAGCACGCACGCACGCAGGCATGCTTT
>JAOXXN010000287.1:1790958-1816912 GCA_026770055.1 Myrmophylax atrothorax
GCTCCTTCTCCTTGCAGCTCCAGCTCCATTCAGCTCCATCTTCCTACATCTCCAGACAGCTCCATCTCCCTGCAGCTCCAGCTCCATACAGCTCCATCTCCCTACAGCTCCATCTCCCTGCAGCTCCATCTCCATATAGCTCCGTACAGCTCCATCTCCCTACAGCTCCATCTCCCTGCAGCTCCATCTCCATATAGCTCCATACAGCTCCATCTCCCTACAGCTCCATCTCCCTACAGCTCCAGCTCCATGCAGCTCCAGCTCCATGCAGCTCCATCTCCATACAGCTCCAGCTCCATGCAGCTCCAGCTCCATACAGCTCCATCAAGAACGATAGAGCCAGGCAGGGTGACCAGTGCATGGGAAGACTTGCACCTATGTGGCCTTCACCCAAGTAAGCCTGGAGGAGATGGGAGCTCTTGCAAATCTGGTGCCACTTACCTGCATGGTCAGATATGATGGCACTAAGATTGAAAGCTCAAATTCTCAGCTTAAGAAAACCAAGGCTAGAGAAATGACCTCCAAGTTGGTATTGTTCCTCTACCATGTCTTCTGTACATAAAAGCAAACCCCCAGGACAGAAAAAAACCAGATAAAACAGTGCCACAGACCAGGTACACAGAGCTCCACATCTGCTTTCCAAGGGCTTCTCCCGGTGTCAGATGTCTCAGCACAGAACTGCCAACTCCTTTCTGCTTTTCGGACTCTCTTCTTTCATCCAGCCTTGTCTCCAACCCTGGAGAGATTTAAATGCTGTGTGGATGTGGCACGGAGGGACATGGTTTAGTGGTGGCCCACACATGGGACACTTTTAAGGTGAAGCAAAACCTTTACTTCAGGTGACCCTCTCAAAATTGTGACCCTCTCTGTGCTGCCTGAACACCAAAGGGCAGCAGGATGCAGTGTGCCTGCAGCTCCCATCGGAGAGGAATGTCTTCCCCAGCACACCTGGCCATGGCAGACAAAGAAGCCTTTTTTGGTTTTTGCTCTCCTTGCTTGACAAAGTCCCTTCCCTGTCCAGCATTTATGATTTAGCCTTGGAAAGTGTATTTTTCTTTGACTGATGATTCCTCACAGCCTGGAGTGAAATGGATGTTCCTGGGCTGCAGGGCCCTGAACTGCCCGACTTTGGGATGCCATGTAACACTGCCTGTAATTCACAGTCTGTTGCACCAGTGTCTGCCTCTGCACTCAAAGTAAGGACACCACCTGGTTGCTCTGCAGAGCTGGTTCATGACAGCATGTGCATTAGCTCTGTTTTATTCAAAAAGGGGTTAATTTCTGGCCTCTTCTACCCCCAGCACAGGAACACAATCAATCTCCAAGGAGCTGCTTGGCTTTCACCTCCCTTCTCCAGCCTCACTTCTTGGCTCTTAATAAATTATTCAACTTTCCTAAATATGCATAGGGATCTCATTAACAACTAATTTTGCTTATTTAAACCAACTGCATAATCAAACCACTATAGTGTTTCTCGTTTCTTATAGCCATGAATTATTCATGTGCTGGGAATCTGCATACAAATTTATTGATTCTTAAAAGGGTGCCTTTTTCACAGCCTGGAAAAAAAGAAACCCTGGTTATTCTGGTGTTGAACATTTTGACCCAAACTCCCATTTAACAAATCATATGGTGTTTACCTGGGAACAGACAGCAGACAAACTCATAGCATCACCAAGTGACCTGGAATTCCTGAGTGCAGCAAAAGAGAGTATTTCCAACACTGCAATCAATAATTTGCAGAATCCTGACTTGCAGCTCTTTCCCAGAGTGCTAAGGGCTTATTGCTGCAGCATCCATTTCACTCTGACTTCTTGGTGCCTTTAGATTCTCCCACACAGGCCACAAAGACACCTGGGCAAGAAATGGGCATTTTGCAAAGGCCAACAGTGTCCCTGGATACAATCTGGGCTTGGCCCACAAAGGAAGGACTGAAGTTACAAACACGTACAGGGTCAAGAGAGAACACGGCCCAATGTGTTCCTCCAGCCCTTGGGCTGCTCAGCCTGCCACAGAAGGGAGCAGGGCTTTAGGGGCTCACACATGCCCTGCTCGTGCCACCCTTGGTTCTACACAGGACTGATGCATCTTGTCTCATTCTGAAGCTCTTCTGTAGAGCTGTGTTTGGAGACCCATCCCCAGACCCCACATCCTTTTGGCACAGAGCCCTGAGGAGCTAGTCCCATTCATGGAATTAGAGAGGAATTCAGGTCAGAAGGAACTCCTGGAGATTTCTGATCCAAGCCCCTGCTCCAAGCACAGCCAGCTATGAGATCAGACCAGGCTGTCACACCTTTACCCTGTCTTGTTTTGAGGACTTCCAAGGGCAGAGACTGCAAAGCCTCTGAGCAAACTATTCCACCACTTGACTATCCTCATGGTGGAGATTTTTTCCTCATGTCCATTCTGAAAATCAATTTTTCAACTTATGTCCGTTGTCTCTTGTCCTCCTGTAAGGCCCTGTTGTGAAGGCCCGGGGTCTCCCTGGTTAACTCCTCCTCCCCAAGTGCTCCTGATTATCACTGTTTTCCAGCCTTCAAGGCCTGCCTAAATCTCAGGCTGAGATTTGGAGCAGAATTGGCCTTAATCACAGCCACAGCATAAACCTTCTACAAACATCTCCTCCTCAATAAGGGCATTTTTGGAGAAGGCTTTGACAAACCCATCGCCTGAAGAAGGACTACAGTGAATGTTAGAGATGGAGCTGAGGAACAGTGACCTTCAACTCATTGTAAACAAAGAAGAATTTAGAAACATCTGTGCATCTTCTTGTAGGTACCTCCCAGGTCCTCAGTCCCTGGCAAATGATACTACTGCTGGCTGGGGTCTGAAGGGGAGATAAAGAATGTCCCATGTTCCCCAGCTGGAGATCTTGGTAGGAACACCAGACAGCTCCTTCCAGAGGTGTGCTAGGGGCCCCCAGCCCAGCAGCAGCTCCAGAAATGCCAGGCAGAATCACAAGGAGTATCAGCCCTTAGCAGGAGCTGCAGGTGTGTCAACCGAGCAGAGGAGCTTTGAGCTGCAAGCCCCCGAGAGCTCTGCTCTTCACCTGCCTGGGGTACTCCAGGCTCAGGACAGCACTCACATCTGCAAGGTCAGTGTCCCAGAGCTCTCTGCTCAGCCCTGAATGGCTGTAGCAGCATCCATAGGGAGCCCAGTTTGCTGCCAGGATGGAGATTTCAGTTCATCTGCTCCAACACTGCAACCAAGAGCAGGGCAGCAACACACCGAGCCCAGGGCCATCTGCAGTGCTGCCACCCAGGAGAAGGCCCTGGCAGGGCTGGCTCCAGGGCATTCCCTGCAGCCTCGGGCTCAGGACATGTGGATCACTCAGAGATGTCCTGGATGGGGCACAACTGCACTTCCACATCCACGTCTCTCTCCAAGACTCTGCTGACAAAGCCATGGCTTATCTGCCCCACAGGCCACGTGGGTTTCTTCACTGAACAAACATCAGATGGTTCATTTTATTTGTCTCTTGAGAACTGGTGAGGCTCTTTGTTTGTTTGCTTTGTAAAGGAGCAGGTTGCTGTTTCTTTTTGCTATAAAAAACCCCCATTAGCCATGAGAGGATCATGAATCTGTAAATGTTCTTCTATGACACAACAGAGACAAGATCTCCCTTTTTTCCTTTCCCTGTGTCTGGCTGGGTCTCTACCTACTCATCTGCTTGGCTGCACCTTCTCAGGGTGCCTCTCAGGAGCAATCACCACATGGAGCAGTCTGAGGACTCGATCTGAATCCCAGTCCCTGCCTGTCCTGCAATGGTCTGGAGTTTTCAGCCAGGACTTGTTCAGGGAGGACCTGATGGTGACAGCCACAGTGAGGATCACAGAATCACAGGATCATTTAGGCTGGAAAAGCCCTCTAAGATCATCGAGTCCAACCATTAATGCAGCACTACCAAGCACACCAGCCATGGTGGGATGCAGGATGGCTGCTGACCGCCCTCATTCCACACATGCAGCTCAAGGCAGTGGTGTCCTGAGCCATCCTTGAATGAGGGAGTGGATCTGCTCCTTGGTAGCCCTGCAGAGGTGCCAGCACATCGTGTCACAGCAAGGTCACCTCAGAGCTGGCAGGACTACACCACACTGCAGTGAGTCACTGGTGGCTCTGCCAGAGCTCCTCACATACCACTTGGAGAAGGAAATCACACTCAGGTCACCTCCAGAGACCAAGGCACTGAGAAAATGGCAGGTGCTTTCAGGCTGTTCTGGATGTTCTGTTCTCAATGACCCACATCCTTGTGCACCCAAAAGCCATCACTTCTCCCAGCTTGAGACACCCCTGATGACACACCCTGCTGCTCATCCTCACATGGCTCAGCCCTGCAGTCCCTCCATCCAGGCTTTGCAAGAGGGTGTCTGGGTGGGCAGTGCAGGAAATATTGAAAGCAGAGAAGGGAAGGCACTGGGAGGAAAAGGTAGGACAGCACTGGTAAGCTGCTCCTCACAACCACGAAGTTACAGCAGCTGAACTGGTTGGTTGTAAGCCCAGGTCCTTTGAGTCTTTGGAAAAGGATTCAGTAACTTGAGTGAAGAGAAAACCTTCTCAAGACACAGCAGCTAACATCCCTGCTCTGATCAAACAGCTGAATGATCCCAGGAGGAATTTCATTAAATCAGAGCTGCAGGAACTCTACAAAAATCCCAGCAGTGCAGCAAGGGACACATTGACCCAAGTCCTGCTGTAACCAGCTCTCACAGGCAAAGCTCTGCAGCCCCAGAGCAGCTGCACAGACACCAGTGGGTCTGCTTGAAGCACAGCTGAATACATTTCTCACGAGCTAATTTTGTGCAGAAAGCAGCCCTGAAATAGCAGCCTCTGGGAAACACAGCCAGCAGGCAAGGAAAAGAGACTGTTCCAAGCCTGCTGGTGAAGGAGTTCTTGGCAGTGTGGCAAGGAGGGTTTGGTTACTGTTGAAGCAGCAAGCTTGTGCTCTCCTCTTTTGCTCTCTGAGCTCCATTGAAACCAGCTGAAAGGCATCCACAGAGCTTCAGCTGGGGAGTGCTCAGGTGGGGACCACAGGATGAGCCACTTGGCAGAGGGAAACAGATCTCCAGGTCACACTCACATGTGCAGAGCCTCTGTGTCAAAGAAGTCCCATTCACTGCCTTGAGACTGAAATCTGCCCTCCACAGCCCTTTTCAGCTTAAGAGGAGAGGATAAAGGTTCCAACATGCTGGGTTCACACAGAGCACACTGCTGGTGAGCACTGACAGCAGGGACAAGGAACATGGAGTTTCATGCAGAGGTTAACATGCCTCCAAAAATCAACATGCATAAATTTTATGAGGGACAGCTGGTTTCCATGTAAACTTCAGGTACATTCCATGAAAAATGCAGAGCTTTTTTCCCATTTAAAGATCAGGCTTCTGGTTTCAGGTTTGTGTCGTCAGTCAGTCACAGTTCCTTTGTTCCAGCCCCCTGCACATTATTAGTGCTAAGGGCATCCTGTGATTGCAGTGCAGGACTGGTAACCAGGGTGGAGAAGGCACTGTCCTCAACTTGTTGGCTGAGCCTGAGCCAGTCACCTCCCTCTGCAAGCCTCAATTTCCCAGCTGGAGATGCTTCTATTTACCCACATTTGTCAATGCAGTTTTACAGCCTGGGTTAATGTTGATTTCCAAGTGACTGGGTTAAAGTCTCATCTAGTCCCCAGCACCAGTTCAGAGCTTCCCTCTTTCCCAGCACTTCACAGGTCAACTGCAAAGCAACACAGGTGCATCAAGAAGCTGCTAGAGGTGGTAGCAAAGCACAGCTTCTTCCTGCAGCTGTTCTTCAGGGTGTTGCCCAGGACAGATCCCTCACACAGCACCCAAGAGGAAGGAGAACACTTGGCTTCTCTGGATGCCTTTTAGCCATCACAACTGTACCTCCTGGCACATACTCCAGATCTGTGCTTCAGAAACTGGTGGCTGACCTGCTTTTGACCCCTGTGTCCAGGCAGAGCCCAGCACACACATCCCATTCCCCCCACCCATGGCTTAGTAGGAGCAGATGAGATCGGAAATGTTGTGAGAACAAATATACCAAAAGGTTATTTATTGCTTACATCTTTACACACGTCTGAGCAGCTCTGCTAGGCCTGGTGGGTGTGTGCACAGGGATATCCCTTCCCAGCCCACCTGCTCACCTGCCCACAGCCACCACTGCCCCCTCTGCCCAACCCATGGAAACAGGGAGCAGCAGGGAATGTCTGGATTCCATAAGAATCTGAGATCCTCATATAGGCAGTATTAATTACAACTTTCAACCCGTAATTATAGGTTCCCTTGGCTTACACTGTGTATTTTTGGCTAATTGCCTCTGTGTTTCCATAGTTCAGACATGAACTCACACCCCAGCAATGGCAGAACCACTCTGCACATCCCAGACCAGCCTGTGACCTTAACGATGTGCCACCCATTTAGGAGCACCTAGAGAGAGCCCAGATAAGGAGACAGGTGTTCCCACTGACCTCACCCCCTGCTTACAGCACCGTGTCTCAAAAATGGCCTCAAGGGGTTTGGAAGAACAAGAGTCTTCCTGACATCAGCAGAGCTGCAGAGTTGAGCCTTTGGAGCCAGGAATCCAAAGGGAAGCTGAGACCTTCAGTCACACAAGATACTGTTCCAGTGAAGCTCCTTCTAAATAAACCGCAAAAAAGATCTAATCTTAAGCAAAAATATGCAAATGGAGCTGATTGCTGTGAGTCACACCCTGTGTGCTTCTCCCAGTGCCCACAGATTCCCAGGAATGCGTAGGGATGCTGTGCAGCAGGGACAGCACAGGGACTTACCTGGTAAAACTGAGTCATATTATGACGTGCCCAATCCACATCCCTTTTGCTGCTCCCTTCCCATTCTCTGGGATATGATGCTACCTCTGTTTGGGGGGAAGGTATAAATCTGTCATGGTGGGTTTGTACTCCCCTTGGAGCAGTGTGGTTCCAGGCCTGGAGGGGAGCCATAGCAGGGCACAGCAAAAAAGGAGCATCCTTGTCCCAGCACTCTTCCAGGAAGCTGGACATGCAGATCTGGGCCATAATTAGGACTTCAAACACCCCTCTGAGCACCATTACCTCTGCTACGCAAGAGGCAGCTGCTTCCTCCAGCTGATGACAGGTTGTGTGACCCAGGAACGAGAGCCCATGGAACATTTTGTAAGACTGACCATTTTCCTGTGAAGATCCTCCCTCAGAGGTTGCCAAAGGGACAGGTCCAACTGGACAGGAGGCACCTGGCCATTCCCAGAACCAGGTGTGATCTGTGTGAATGTGCCCTGTCCTGCCCTCCCCAACGCCTTGCACAGAGCCACTCCCTGCCCTCCCTGGAGGTGAGTGCCATGGCAGGACGTGCCCATGGCATGAGTGTGCAGGAGCTCCATGCTATGATGCTGAGAAGCAACGAGCTGAACCCAGCCTTGGAAAGCAGAGAGCAGCAGCTGCCTTACCTGGCTTCCCCAGAGAGCCTGGCCAGGTCCTAGCCTCCATATGCCCTCTTCACCTTGGCACTGGGCAGCACAAAATCATCTGGAGATGCTTCCTGCAGTCTTTTTGCATGGATTATGCCAACCCCCACTGCAAAGGGCTTGAAAACCTCCTTCTGTCTTATCACATTTAATGCACAACTACCAACGGGCTGGAGGAAAAAAGGAGCAAAACAGCCCAACTGCCCACGCTGCTGGGGGCACACAGGTCCCATCCTGGCAACAAGCTCCCTGCAGCAAGACCCTGGGCCCCCATAGCCCTGTGAGGCCCCGCTCTGCCAGCAGCACAGGAGCTGCCACACTGATCAGGGCAACTTTGAAAGAGAAAGGACCAGTGGTGTTCATCTCATGGAGCTTAGTCCTCTGTGGTTCTGGGCCTCCTGAAGGCTGCACATCTCAGTACCAGGAGTGATAAATATGTGTTCATTTCTCTGAGGGAAGAGGGAGAATATGCCTGGCACAGTACAAATGTGACCACTCCCTCCTGCACTCTGCCCTACTTGGAGACACACAGGATCAATCCTGCCACCTCCCAGCTCCCTCTCCTCCTGCTCTGCATTTGCTCAGCCTGGCACACAGATACCAGCACGCAGCAGCACCTGCAGCACCTGCTCACCATCAGCAGCAGGTGCATAGGGCTGGACCCAGGAGAGCTATGAGGTCCCTCTGCAGCTGGGCGTCTTTTCTCTAAACCATCTTCCCAACCACACAAGGATCCATCCCCTCCAAGGTGGCAAGGCATTAACTCCCACCAGTGTGTGTGGGTAGGTGTGAATGTGGCAGCCTCAGTCCCATCACACTTGGCAAAGGTGGTGGATGGGGGCCCAGAAGCTCTGCCAAGCAGCACAGCCCAGGCTGGCACTGCATTCTGCAGCCCCATTTTTGAGGACAACAAACCCCAGACCTCTGCATGCCTCAGGTTCTCTGTGTCTTAAAAATGGCAACAATGATAATTCACTATTTTGGGAAAGTGCTACCCTGGTATGGGGTTCTGTGCATGAGTCTTGAAACATCTCCTGGGGACTGTTTCCTATGACTCAAGGGTCTTGAAGAGTGGGGGGCTGCCACCTGGAGCATGGCACCTGGACCCAGGACTGCCTGCCTGGAAACCCTGGCCTTTCCTCTCTGTGTCAGTCACCTGGTGGCACCAGTGGTTTTATGAGCCCTTCAAAAGAAGCATCCTCACTGCCTCACTGAAGAAACAACCTGCTGCACAACCACAACACTCAGGAATCCACCTCTCCTCCACTGCTTTTTGGTCCAAGTCAGTCCATGGCAGGCCCCAAGGCAGATGGTCGCAGCAGGATATTGCTTAACACGTCCACTGTTCCCTGAGCACAGACCCTTTGCATTTTGGCTTCGTGTCACAGAGGAGTCATCTAGGGAGTCATTCAGCCTTGGGTCACATCTGTCCAAGCACAAAGCTGGTGTCTGGTCCTTAGGGCAGCTCACAGCCATGACTGGAAGACACAGAGTAGGACATGCTGGGGCACAGCACGTCCTGGTCTTAAACACCAACACCAAGTGGCCCAGAGACACGTGGATCTGCCCCTGGCAGGTGGCACCCATTGGTTCCTCTGTAGCTTGGAGAAAAATGCCTGTATGACTGTGAGAAGTCAATCTCAGCCCTGACAACTGGGTGGAGAAGAAAGGAAGAAAATATCAGTTTCATCCTGCAAACCAGAGCCTTCTCTGTGCTGAGCCCTTGGTTGGGTTATACAGGTGTGGGGGCATCAGAGGCTGCTGCTCTGCTTTCATGGCCTTTGGTAGTCAACCCTGTTTGTGCAGGGGTAGGGAGAGGGGCCCCAAGATGTGCCCCCCACTCAACGCCCCTAGCCTCCTCTCTCTGGCTGTGCCTGATAATGTGCAGGTCCCAAGTGCCCCCGTGCTGTTTTGCATCCCCCCCTCACGGACCCACCAGCCAGATGCCTCCCAGCTGGGATGCAGCCCACAGCTCCTGGCAGAGCCACATTCCCAGGGCAGGTTGCAAAGGGCCAGTGGCACAGATGGAAGACAGAATCACAGAATCATTTAAGTTGGAAAAGACCTCTGAGAACATTCAGTCCAACCTTTGACTGATCACACCTTGTCAAGTAGACCAGAGCACTGAGTGCCACATCCAGTTTTTTCTTGAACACCTCCAAGGATGGGGACTCACCACCTCCCTGAGCAGCCCTTTCCAATGCCTGACAACCCTTCCACTGAAGAAATTCTTCCTGATGTCCAACCTGAACATTCTCTGGCACAGCTTGAGGCTATTTCCTCTTGTCCTGTCACTGGTTGCCTGGGAGAAGAGGCAGAGCCTCACCTTGCTACAACCTCTCATGAAGGAGTTGTAAGAGTGGTACGGTAATCCCTGAGACCCACACCTTGTGGGTACAGCAGGTCTCCTGCCTCACTGCAGACCTGTACCTGGGACTGGGCTGCAGGGCATCACCACAAAAAGGCCAGGATGAAAATTTCTCACCAGAGCTGATAGCAAAGTGCACAGACACACATGGTTCCCTCACAGAGAAACACCCCAGGGCAGCTCCACATGCTGAGTGCTCCAGCCAAAGCTCACAGGACAGCAACAGAGCTGGGGAGGAACCATAGGAACCACATCAGCTGTGCCATGCCAGCTCCAGCCTGGCTGTCCCTCCTCAGCCACTGGGACATCCTGGGTCACTGCAGGATGCCACACAGGGGGCACTTCACAGTGACCAGCCATGAGATGGAGGTTTCTGCCACACCTGCCCGGGTTCTTCAGTTCTCAAGGGCTTCCTCTTTCTTCTGCCCTGCCAGTAACCCCAATGCTGTGCCCTGCAGCCTGTTGTCACTGGGAACAGCCAGGTCTGCCCCACCGCTGCATCTCATCCTGGCCACGATCTCTCATGCACAAGCTTTAAACTTCTTCCCTGTGGCTCAGCCTGTTCACACTCACCATGGCCACAGACCACTGAGCTTCTTAACTGGCACCATGCTGGGTGTTGCTTTGTATCCAGAATTTCAGGATGCCTGTTAAGCAAGGGGCTGCCCAACTCTCATTAGAGCCAGGACCAGAACCACTCTGGCCTTGGGAGGATTTGGATGAGTCCTCTCTGCTTCCTCTGTCTATACACAAACTCTTTCTCAGCCAGTCCCAAGGGTTTTCATTCCCATGTAGGGAAATTACCACATTTGCCTGTGTCTGTTACAAGCATCAGAATGAAACTCCTCGAATTCCATCTTAATGGGATCCTGCCCCTAAGGGACTAAAACTTTTTCTTCACAGCAATCTCTGTCTGAGCCATGCAGTGAGTACTTGGAGATCTTCCCAGTGTTTACCTGGAGCTGGGAATAGCTGCCGTTCAGTTGGACTGCATGAATTTAAAGCCCTTATTAGACATTTCACCAGAGCAGCCCATAGAGTCTGATCCCCTCTGGGTGTGCTCTGCCCCCTCCATGTCCCCTCACCCATCCAACCTGCCCAGGGAGGAGCTGGACCTTCATTCTGTGTCCTGCTCCCACTGGGCAAGCAGGATACCAGAGCCCCTGCAGAGGAGAAAGGGGTTGGATATTTTTCCCAACAAATCTTAGACTTCTGTGTTGCTTTGGCTTGAACCAAACTCAGACCCAACACATTACATAATTCAAACTCTGTGAGTGACTTTCCAGGGTGTCAAAAGGGGAAACTAGGAGTGTTGGTGTAAGACCAGTTGATCTGAATGTTGGGAAATTAAATAGCACATGAATTTCATCACTGACAGCCACAGGACAGCATAATTGTTAATAGTACTACTGGGATCATTGAGGCATAGACCCAGGGCACCACGTGTCAGGGATGGTGGAGACCTCTGATTCATGTGCAGCTGTGGTCAAATACAACATCCACAGCTTTAGCAGAGAAACCACCCCCACGGGGTAGAGTCACCAAATGGTTTGAGTTGCAACGGACCTTAAAGCTCATCTCATTGCAATGTCCAGCCATGAACAGGGACACCTTCAACCAGCCCAGGCTGCTCCAAGCCCTGTCCAACCTGGCCTTGGACACTTCCAGGGATGGGGCAGCCACAGCTTCTTCAGCAAACAGAATCACAGAATTCTTAAGGTTGGAAGGGACCTCTGGAGACCATCTAGTCCAATCCCCCTGCCAAGGCAGGGGCTCACCTATAGCAAGTTACACAGGAACCCATCCAGGTGGGTTTGGAGTCTCTCCAGGGAGGGAGACACCATGACCTCCCTGGGCAGCCTGTTCCAGATGGAGACTGGCTGAGCAACAACAACTGCCAGCTCCCTTAGCACCCATGGGTGCATCCCATCAAGGCCCAGAGATTTACAGGTGTTAAGTCTGTCTAGCCAGTCTCTAACCCAATCCTCTATGAAAGGGTCTAACCCCCTCTAGAAGGGAAGTCTTCCTCTCTTCAGCTTTCTTACCTCCTAGGGGTGGGACTCCTGAGGGCCAGACTCAGCAGTAAAGGCTGAGGCAAAGAAGGCATTCAGTAATTCCACCTTCTCTGTGTCCTCCCTGTGCCAGAGCTTCACCACTCTCACAGGGAAGAATTTCTTCCTAATATCTCCTCTAACTCTACCCTGTCCCAGTTTGAAGCCATTTCTCCTTGCCCTGTTAAGGGCTTCAGGGACTCCTGCCTGTGCAGGGCTTTCTGTGGAAACCAGGACATAATCATTTGTCAAAGACAGAGGTAGGGGCTTGAGCGTATCAGACACCTCCCACCCAGGACAGGTCAGGATGCTCGTGACTGAGGGATCCCAAAGGTGCTGGCCAAGGAGGGGCCTGTACCTGCCCTGGGCAGAGCTGTGTGTTTCTGAAAGCACAAGAAGCTGCTGGCTGGACTGGGAAGCCCCCATTTCCCTGCCCCTCACTGGTTTCTCTGCTTCCCGAGAGGCGCCTTTTCCTGACTCCACCTGATGAACAGCCCCTTCCTGTTCTGCCTCTCAGCAGCAGAAAGACAGCAGATGATTTGTCATGAAGGAATTAAGGACCAGACTTTTAAGTGAGCCAGAGGGAACTGAGAGCCCACAATCCCCTGAAGTTCAAAACTGTTGTTTTCAGGCAGAAAAGTCCTTTCAGCAGCACCAGCACAGTGTCTGACTTCGCTCTCCAGTGATGAGCACAAGCCCTTTGCTTTCCCAGTGGGCACCAGTCCCACCAACAGCTGCAGCCTGGCTGCACAAATGGGGTTCAACCTGTGCTCACTGCTGCTAAGTGCATTCAAAACCCACATGATAAAACATGTTGATGTCACACTCTGCTGCATTACGTCACATTAAGTCATGTGTTGTCACCCTGCACTGTGTCAGCTCCCAGAGCAGCCATGTCCCAGTGACAGTCCTTTAGGCTGAAATATGGTCCCCCCTCCCCAGGGATTCATGTCTGGGTGGCATCTGAAGAACACAGAACGTTCTGTAGTTCTCCGAGTAACTGTTTTCTAGGTGCAAAAATGAAATTTCTGAGAATTTATGAGAAAATTTTTTATTAGTACATAAGATTACATTAATATAGAGAAGACCCATTATGAAAGTGTCTAACTGGAGTCAGGGAGCATGTCCCCCACTGATCCCATCAGTGAAACAGCACATGCTCCCAGCCTCAGATACAGATGAAATTCTCTGAAATTTCAGGGAGACATTCCATTTCAAGAATATTTTCTCAGAAATAACAGACCTTTCTGCCTGTAGCTGTCTCTGAGAAATTTCCTTCTGCAGCAGCTATCACTCCTCCCAACATTCAGAGCTGTGTCACTCCTTCTTATCCTCAGTTAGCAGGAAGCCTTGGCACTGTCATTAGGACAGCTCATCTCTCGGAAGGGTCACTGCAATTTAATCCTAACTTTAGCCATGACTTTTGCATTTGCTACATTTTTTTGTTCATAAATAACTTCTAAAATCATTTTATCATCAATTTTTGAATCCAACCACCCCATCCAAACAGACTTTCCTACCTGCTCCCCTTTCAAAGGTCTTTACACCCCTGCTCTGCACAGCGCTGCTCCTTGCAGCTGAGATCCCTCTGTGGGCAGGGGAGTTGCTCTCATTCCTCTCATGCTGCACCAGAGCTGTGCTGAGCACAGCCCAGGAGCACAGGCACTGCTGAAGAGCTGGAAAAGAGGCACAAAGCTGATTATAGTCTGTCAACTTCCCTAACCACTTCCAGCAATTAGATTTAAGGACTTTCTTACTAAATTTACAGAAATTGCTTCCTTCCCTCCTGTTCCTCTGAGCAAAATCAGCAGAGCCAGATTCCAGATCTGCCCCTTTGCATTGTCAGGACAAACAGTTCCCAACACATCCTGGTCAAACCACACCTCCAGCCCCAGTGCAGCCTGCCCAGGCAGATCCTGCACTGAGCTCCCCCAGGACCCTGACCTTTACCAATAACCCAAACAAAGAGATTCACCTTAAAGCCAGATGTATGTTATTCAGCAGGTGAAGCAGCATCAGCTCACAGGCAGCAGGAGCTGGACTCAGGTCAGGGACTGTTTGGATTGCTGCCAGTTCTAGGGATCTGTGGCCTAATTGCTTCCCCTTCATCCTCAACTCCACGCACTAGGTCCTCTTGTAATTTACACTCTCATTTTGAGAAGGCAGGACCCACCTCCCCCAGGCCTGGACACAGCCCTGCACACAGCCCTTCCCTTGCACCAGGCACTGGCTCTGGTGGAGCAAACAGCCATCACCCAGGGCCAATTTGGCACAACACAAAGCACTTTTTGCAAAGTTATTTTGCCCTGCATTAACTCAGCCAGCACCAGCACAGAGGCAAGCAGGAAGATGCCATAGAGGGCAGGAGCCCTGGCAGGGTCATGGAAGCCTCCTGTCACATTAGCTCTGGCCATGTGAAGTGAGAAGAGATGATCCCTGTAGGGGACTGTTCATCCCCTTCCTGCCCACACTCGGTGTTCCCTCCCTTCATTCTGTCCTTGGCACAACACAAGCTGTCCCTTTCCATTGCAGAACACATATTCCTCTTGCAAAGAACCAAGCAACCCCATGACATCAGGCAGGAGGCAGAAGCTCCCAGAGTCCTTGTTTCCCAGAGGGTTCATCCCCAGGAGACAGACCAGCAGACGTCTTGAGGTGTAGTGCAATCCATGGTGTGTCCTTTGCAAGTCAGACACAGCTTCTGGAAACATTCCCGTGTCACAGGGAAGGCATAAATCCACCCAGAGCCTGAGTGGACGAACACAGGCCTGCCCATTCAAGGACTACAGGGACCTCTTGGGCTGGAGAGCATGGGGAGGAACCTAAAGGTCTGTCTTCCTGCAACATTTTCTCCCCAAGAAAACTTCATGGCTAAAAAACAAAGCTGTCTCTCAGCTCATCCTGTTTCTTGCAAGGCAGGTGGAAATCCAGGAGTGATTTCTCATGCACTATTTTGCCTTTTTTGCTCTGCAAAAAAGAGGCTGTGAATGGCAGAGAGAAGTAGCTGTGTGGTGATGTGCAGAGGGGGAGCAAGTGCTGCCACTGCATCCCAGAAGGGAACTCTAGCTGCAGCAGTTCTCATTATCTGCTTTTTAGTTAACACATGTGTCCAGCTGGCAGGAAAGCTCTTCATCACAGAGTAACTTCCCTCAGCGATGGGCTCAGAAAACCTTCCATCCTCTGATCTTGACAAAAAACAAGCAGAGACTCAAAGTGCCCTCCTGTCTCTTCAGTTTTCCCTGAAGGGGCCCATTGTCAGGGAAGAGCTCTGGGTGGTTTCTTCACACCTCCCTGGCTCGTGCCCCATCCTACACATTGGTCCTGGGTGGACACTTCATGGGGAAACACGATCAGGCTGGGGATGGGCGAGACTGAGGTCCCAGCACAGGGACCTTCTCCCTGTGAGGATCACACTGTGGAGCAGCTTCTCCTCTGTCTGTGCCTATTCCCCATGTTCCCTTGTCTTAGGAAATGCAGTATTTATAATTTAGAAACATTGTCAATGCATATCAATTCTGGCAGTTTTTCAATTTAAAAATCTGTCACTTTGCCCCCCTGCCCCACCTGGTCCCTGCTCCCATGTCAGTCTGTGTTTTAACTGTAAATACAGTGATGACACTTCCAGGCAAACAAAATCTGAAGTCCCCCATACCATCAAATTGGCTTAAAGATCATGTAAAACAGATTTTTTTAAAAAATATGAGAAAACTGGCTTGGTGTGCTTTGCCATCTATTCTTGAACCTGGAAAGGTTCATTTCTGTCCAAGTTCATTTCTGTCTCCACCCAAGCCCCTTTGTCCTAAGTGACAGCTCGGGTTTAGCTTGGCATCTCCTCTGAATGGAGCTTCGCTGGGAACCAGAACTTGCATGAGTACTGATTTTGTTTTCAGTTTGAACCTTTGGGGCTTCCCAAATACAAAACCTCAGGCAAGTTCCTCTCCCAATGACATGCAACCTCAGCTTGGTGCTTCCTTCTGGCTTGGGCTCTGCCCAGTGCAGCAGGAGGTGAGGAAACAGGGCAGTCAGGGCATCGGGCAGGAGGGAGAGGCTGAGCCAGCATGGCAAAGAGGAGGCTGGGGGCAACCTAACAGCAGCCACATGGAAAGGGAGATCTTCACCTCATCTTCATCTCAGAATATTTCAAAACTAAGCTAGACAGACTCAACCAGCTTGATGCAGTACTGGGAATAGTCCTGCTGTGGTCATAGTCCTACTCCAAGTGTGAGGCTGGACTGGAGACTTTCAGACATCTGACACCAGTGATTCTGCAAGCCTCCTGCCCCTTCTATGAATCACCCATTACTCAGTGTCACTCAAAGTTTCCAGAGCTGCCAAAAATGTGAGACAGGAACCCAAATAGCTCTGTCCCTCACAGATGCTGTCATGAGGTATTTTATCAGTCTCCCAGGCTGCTGCACTGCTCAATAAGTGCAAAATATTGTGGAGAAGTATCAGAGGCATGAAGAGTAAAAACTTTTCCTTGTGGTGGCCACAAATGGGCCAAGCAGATCTCCTCAGTCTGTGGGAGATGAAGTGGAGGGGAGATGAAGTGGAGGGGAGAAGAACTGAAGACACCAAGTGCTGCCCACAACCCCAGCACATGCTCCCCTGAGCAGTTCCTGTGCTGTTCTGGGAGTGCAGCCCAAAGCACCCACAGCACCGCCATGGGGAGGGGCTCTGGCCAGTCCTTATACCCACCACAACCTCCAAAGGAGAGCTCCCACTTGGACACGTCCCGAGGTGTGTGTTGCACAGTGGGGTCCAGTGCTCATGAGTCTGCCCTGGAGTGAGTCCACCTTTCCCACTCTGCCCACAGCAAAGGGCTTCTCTACACAGCCTGATGGCAGCAGCACCAGCTCCTCCTGAGGCCCCAGATCAGCTGCCCTTCCAGCCCGGACATCACTGCAGAAACAGCTGTGCAAAGCCAAAGAGTTGGCAGCACTGGAAGCAGCCAAAGGAGATCTCAGAGAGGGTCCAGAGCTTGGCTGGAGCCTCATGCTACCAGTGTAGGCCCAGAGAACCTTCAGCAACCTTGAAGCCTGGTGAGGAGAGCCAGAGATGGCTTGTGGATCTCTCACCAGGTATTTGCCATCACCAGTTGGTAGGCTGGGAGCGATCACCTCATCTGCTCTTCTCTGGGAGCAACGCAGCCTCAAGGGCTGTCAGCCGGAGCTGTGGAGCCAGGGGAGTGATGGTGGAGTGAGAGGTGGCCCTGTCTCCTCATCTCTATAGAGATCTCAGCAGGTGCAAACCTACTGCAGCCCCCCTAAAAGCCTCTCTCCAGGAGTGCCACCTTCTGCATCACTCAAAGCAGCATCTTCTCACTCAACCACTCTTGGTCAGAAAGGGCCTGGGACAGCCCCCAGCAGAACCTCACTGTTCTGAGCACACCTCACCCTCCTCCTCCTCCTCGTGCCTTGGCCCAGAGAGCTCCCCACTTGCTGCTTTCTGCAAAGGCCCATCTAAGCTGGAGCAACAGGGGTGGCTGTGCCCTGGGCTGGGTGAGCACAGCAGTCACTGCTCGGGAGGAGGGGGCTATGGCACAACCTGCCCCCATCCCTGCCCCAACCCACGCAGCTCCTGCACCCCGAGGCCACCGGCAGCTCCTCCCGGCCGGGGAAGCAGCTTCCTCCCGCGGAGCCCACAGGAAGCTCTGTGGTATTTATAGTGATCCGAGAGCATCTTGCACAAACTCGGGGAAAAACCTACGCTCGGGCAAAAACAGCCTCTGTGAGTCGGTGCCAAGGGACATGTTCTCAGCACCCTCCCGGGTCCTGGGGAGGAGGTTACAGGACCATCTGCAACATACAGACAGGATGAGGAGCCCTTCCAGGACTACTTCTGCTCTTTTGCTGTCTCCTCTTCATGTGTCCCTTCCACCTCCATCTCCCACAATCTGACTTGTGTTCCTTCCTTCTCCGTCTTCCTCTTCCCTTCTCGTGCTCTGTGTGTGAATAAAGTGAGCTGCTCATACCTGGCCAGGTGCACAGAGCAAGGAAAGCAACCACCAAAATACAGAGGACTGGGCTGCACAGGAGGGGAGAACAAAACTGCTGCTCTGTCCTGCCTGAAGAAAAGCAGAAGAGTCAGAGCAACTCCTTGACAAGTGGCAACATGTATTCATCTCTCTGGGACACAGGGAAGATGCAGAGAGTGCACAGATCCCTTCCACCAGGAATTTCAAGATGTCAGAATTCGAATTCCATCTCAACTTCCATAAAATACACAAAAACAAAATTTTGCATTCATTATTTTAGAGAATTCCACGTTTCCATTTTTGTTCTGAACTTGAAGTCATTTTCTGCTATCACAAGAAGCAGGAAAATATTGAGATTTCAAAGTATCCACTTCAAAAGGAAACTCGGAAGTGTTTCATTCTGAAAGAGTTCTGAAACAGGATCAATTACAACTCTGAACTTTTCTTTCCTGAATGAATTCTGATTCACCTGGCCCAGTTCCATGATTTCTTGGTAGATTTGTATAAGCTGAGGCAGTACGAGTTCCAGGAAATTTTTTCCAGCCAGTTCTGGCCCTAACATGGCTCCACTTCCAAGCTCAGTAACACTGATTTCCAGCTCATTTCCACCTGACCTGAAGGTATCCTGGCCCTTGGTTATGTCCTGCACTCAGCCCTCTGAGCAGCCTGCAAGACATAATGGGGGCTCAGCTTCCTGCACCTCATCCCAAATGACTCCATCAGTACTTTTTCCCCCCATTTCTCTCAGTCCTGTGCCTGGCCAAGTGTGCCCAGTGATGCTTTCCTGTGGATGGAGAGGCACACAGCCAAGATTATCCACCTTCCATTGCAGAGGGATGCAGAGGTACACAGAGCCCATCCTGGACATGCTCAGAGCAGCACAGCCCTTGGGGGGGGAGCTAACCTGCTGCATCCTGTCCAAGGCTTCCCTCATGGAGAAAGCTGCAAGCCCGAGGTGACCCATCTGTGTGTGGCCACGCTTAGTCTGTGTCTAGAAGTGCTGCTGATACCTAAAAATCGTGTCAGGAAGCCAGTGCTGCCTCAGGCACAGGAAAATAGAGCCTTGGCTGCATCACCCAGCTAAGGAGATAAACCACTTATTCCTTGTTTCTCCACCATGAATTTGAAATTGGCTCTCCCAGCTGAGCTGAAAGTGGTCAGAATGGGCTGGGTCCACTGGAGCTGTGGGCCTTCCTGTCTCACTGAGGCATTCCTTTGGAATCAGACCCATTCCTAGGGACATACAGCCTCTCATGTTTAACAAACCTGCTGTTTCTGAAAACTTCTTGCACCAGAAAAGTGCTTTTTTCTCAATCCTCCTGTGCCCTGGCTCTGCAGCAGCACAGCTTAGAGAGAGTGAACAGAGGGAGCTCCACCAGCATCGGCCCCAGGGGCAGAGCCAGTAAGAACATCACTGAGCAGCTGTGCAGAGACCAAGGCTGGCATTTACCTTCCAGAAATGATGTCTAAAGCCTGTGTGCAATGGGGAAAATGTTTACTTTAAGGTCAGTGTCTGCCCTGAAGGGCTTTCAAGCAGTGTTTGGTGCAGAGCAGAAGGAAGAACAAGAGAAAACTCTATCTTCCTATTCCAGGGCAGGAAAAATTCCCAAGAAATCAGCAGGATCAAGCAAGATCAGGCATTTAGTAAGGTCTCTGCATGCAGCAGTTATGACTGTGCTGGTGTAAGATTTGTCCCAGCTCACTTGTCCCAGCTCTGGTGGTTCCACTGACAGCACTTGCTCTCTCCCAAATACCAAGGTGACCCATATGTATCTTGCAGAGGCCAACCAAGCCTTGCTTTGAGGGATGAATGTTAATTCATCCTATGTTCCTCCATCAGCACTCCCAGGCAGTGGGAACTGGGCAGTGCAGCTGGCTCCTGGCACTGTGGGCAGACAGCAGGCACAGCCTCCCTGTCCATGGCCACAGCAGGACTGGGTGCAGTGCTTATGACCCTCCCACAGACATTTGGAGGGGCCACAGAGCTGATTTTGGCTGTCAGATCATTACAGCACTGTTTCTGAGGATGTCAGACCCTATAGCAGTGCTGCTGGTTCAAGAGTGAACCCCAACAGCCTCCCATGCTCCTGTGAAACCAAACCACACTCAGAGCCCTCCAGGACAGGCCCAAGGGAGTTCATTTCTGGAGGGCTGCAGTCTTCAGCCTTGTTCACATGCAGTCTTCGTTTGCATCAAAGCCCAGAGCTGGTTACAGGCCACATGGCTGGAAAGGAAACCCATTCACAGGATACCAAAGATGAGAGAGAAAACAAAACAACAACTCAATTGCAGGAGAGGAATCAGGAACAAAAAGCCAGTGCCACCAAGTGCCAGCCAAGTGCAGGGGGCTGTAACAGCTCAGCTCTACCCTAACATGCTTTCTGCCCTGCATGGGGGCACTGCAGGTGGCAGGAGCACAGGGAGCTGCCCCCTTCTCTGTGCCAGGAGCTCCTGGACCTTCACACAACCACCAACACTGCCATTGCTGCTGTATCCCTGCAAGGCAAGACAGAGTTTCTATTCCCGCTCACACCTCAGATCCTGGGGTCAGTTTTGGGCCCCTTGTGACAAGAAAGAAATTGAGGGGCTGGAGCATGTCCAAGAAGGGCAATGGGGCTGGAGCACAGGTCTGATGAGGAGCAGCTGAGGGAGCTGGCAGGGCTCAGACTCAGGAAAAGGAGGCTCAGGGGTGACCGTCTCACTCTCTATAACTCCCTGACAGGAGGTTGGAGCCAGGTGGGAGTCAATCTCCTCTGCCAGGTCTCAAGTGAAAGGACAAGAGGAAACAGCCTTAAATTGCACCAGGGAAGGTTCAGATTAGATATTAGAAAAAAAATTCACTGGAATAAGTTCCAGGGAGGTGATGGAGTCACCATCTCTGGATGTGTTCAAGAGGCATCTGGATGTGGCGCTTGGGGATATGGTTTAGCGGTGATTGTGGTGGTCCTGGGTTGACAGTTGGACTTGAAGATCTCTTACAATCTCATTAGTTCTGTAATTCTGTGATATTGCAAGATGCTGGATTCTCAGAAGGATTGAGGTAAATGCCCAGCACTGGGACATCTCATCTTAACATATGCAGCTGCATAACTCCTGACACCATTGTCTCAGTCCACGTAACTGTGCAAGGAGTCAAGTGCTAATTACATCCCCTCAGCAGCCATGGGTGTGGGAGAACTGGACAAGCTTCTGCAAGGACTAAGCATGCTCAAATCTGAGCCACCCTCAGCTGTCTGCTCCAGCTGAGCACTTCCTGCTCAGTGTCTCCAAATGGTCGTTCCCAGAGTGGCCGTTCCTTTCCTGGCACTCCTGACTCTGACAGCACCACTGCAGGAAGGCTTGAAGCTTGTGCTGGTTCAGAGAAAGGTGGTGGCAGATGACTAAATCCATCTGCACTCTCTCCACTTGTGCCATCCCATCCCACCCCACCCCATCCCGCCTCATCTCACCTGTAGTGTCAGGGGTACCAACACAACAGGAAACCAAGAAGGACTACACTAAATAGCATTTTACTTTAGAAGCACAATGCATAAAATATATATGAAATCTGTGCTACAGCTCCATATTCAGGACTTTTTTTGGATTAGCAGAACCCATCATCATGGCTGCAATGAGCTGACAGTTCCAAAATACCAGCAGGGAACATGGGAAAGGCTTTTGATGTGACAGAACTCAAACTGGCGTGGATTTTGCCGTTTTGCTGGTGTCATTCCTTAAGGCTGAACCCACAGGGACTGTAAACAAACACACCACACACCCTCTTTTTGCCTGCTGCCTCTCTTGCTGGGAATACTTTCCATGGCCACAGATCCTCCTTGCAGAGTGCTGAGATGATCTGCCTTTGCCTGTAAACCATTCTCTCTCCATCCTCTCTGGGAAAGACCCCAGCTGAGGCTGCATCTTGGAGATAACTGCTAACACAGGGATATTTGCACAGGTCTCTCTGCTATAGACAGGCCAAGCTGCCTGTGGTTTGTGGCCAGCAATAACAAACGGTGCAGCAGAAGACAGTATTTGTTTAACTGCTGTTCTGTCAATACTGCAGCTTGCAAAAGCCCAAAGATTGCACAGCCAGAGCTGGCAACCTGTCGGAAATCATCTGTTCTTGCACCAAGCATAGGGGCTATTTCCTCCCAAGGTGGGACTCTGCCAGGCTTCACTGCTCTGGAGACCAGGGGTGGGAGAGGGGGGTGGGGGTGCACCTGCTCTCAAGAAGCTCTGCTTCCCTGTTGCACTCTGAGCCTGGAAGTCTCCAGCATAAAACTGTGCCCTGCTCTGCCTGGGTTTGACCACGACTTCAGCAAAAGCCTCTGCACTCCAGGTCTTGTCCTGTGGAAACCCAAAGCTCTGGCTGTGGGACGGTCCAGGCAGCTCCTCTTAAGGTGCAGCAGCAGGAAGCCCTGGCAGCAACAACCACCAAGATACATGGTTTTCTCAAAATGCAAATAATGACCAGTCTCAGGTGGCACACTATCTGCAGTCTTTTTTCTGCCCTCAAGGAAGCTCCTTCAGGATGCTCCACATGGCATGAGGCAGCTTTGTGTTGGTCCTCTCTTGGCCTGAACTGTAGAACTATTGCAAAGAGCAGATGCTCCACTATGGACACTCAGCAGAGACCCTGACATGAAAGACCCTACAGTCTTTTTAACCACAGAATCTCATAGACTGGATGTGGCATCACCTTAAGACAAGATGGGACTTTGGGTGAAGACAGGCC
The DNA here is from genome assembly GCA_026770055.1 of Myrmophylax atrothorax. Lineage (NCBI taxonomy): Eukaryota > Metazoa > Chordata > Aves > Passeriformes > Thamnophilidae > Myrmophylax > Myrmophylax atrothorax. Next base: position 1,813,527 of record JAOXXN010000287.1, read on the forward strand.
TGCCCTCCAACTCCAGCTATCCTTGAATTGCCCTATTTTAAGGTGCTTGCAAGATGAAGAGGTGACTCCAGACAGGAAGATCTTCCTTAAGTCTCATGTGAATCCTCCTTCCTGCAGCTGAAGCCTCTTAGTCAGCAGCTGGGCACCATGATCATGGCAGAAAGATCCATCCTTCACCTTCCCAGCAGTCCTCTGTGGATCTGAAGACTGTTCTCCTGCCTTCCTCTACTGTCCCATCTCCAGGGTAAACACCTCCAGCTGCCAGGGCCCTACTGGTGCCTGGCCACCTTAAAACACTCCCCAGTCAATCCACATCTTTCCCAAAGTGCTGGGCCTTCAGGAATTCCCTCTCCAAAAGCTTCCCCATTCACAGCCATCCCATCAGATCTACCCCATTGTGCCAGGACCACACTGAGCCAAAAATGACCATGCATGTTCGTGGGATTTCAGCACTGCAGCACTGGCTCAGCTCCCCCTGTTTGAGGCAGGTTCATACCCCAGACCAGGGGAGGTTCAGTAACCAGAAGTCCCAGTATTGGGTTGACCCTTTGGCCAGAGGCACGGTGTGAACTCTAAGAAAACCTTCAGCAGACAACTCTGTATTCATTTCAGCTCCTGCTGTCTTGCTGATGGTTTCTCAGCACCTGATCCCAACATGGTGTCAGGTGGAGCATTATCCATGGGTACTAGCACATAGCCTAAAGCCCTGGAATGGCACAGGTTGCAAAAGCAAAGCGAATCAGAGCAGTGTGTTTTCTGGAGCAGCAGGTCTAACAGGTAACTGTGTCTGTGGGCTCCTGCCAGAATGCAGGTAGGTTCTCTGGTGGAGCTTGGGAGTTCAAGTGTTTGAACAATGTTCTCAGGCACACAGTGTGATTCCTGGGGCTGTCCTGTGCAGTGCCAGGAGCTGGACTCGATGATCCTTGGGAGTCCTTTCCCATTCAGAAGACTCTGTAATTCTAGGAAGAGGTATGCACAGTGCAGCCCCTGGCACCCAGGACCCTGTCTCTGCAGAGCACTTCCATGGCCTCCTTTGCAGCCCAGTCCCACTTTCCTCTTTGTGAAAGGCTTCAGGTTTCTTTCTGTGGTGAAACAGAATTGAAGTGTTGAGCTGGAAAAGCTGCCAGTTTCGTTGCTGCTCAGAATAGCAGCTCTATTTCCTAAGCCTTATTTATAAACTGCTGCTGTTTGGGGTTTTTATGACAAAGATAGCGAGTTCAGGAAATCAGCAGTGGTTTCTGTTATCTGGAGCACAGCCACACAAGAGAGGGAAGAGGGTGTCACACTCCAGGAGTCTGTTCATGGTAACTAGTATCTCACTGCTTTGCCCCTTGAGAGCCAGATATTTATAACCCCTCACATATTCTCTTCCTGCTCCATGCTGTTACCAGCACTAAAACTTGCTCATACTTTTCACCCCCCAAAAGGACCAGCAGGGTAAGGCTGCCTCTCTTCCCATCCTCCATTTCCATGTGTACTTCATTGCTCACACATTGCACAGCCCAAACACCACAGGCTGCAGCAGCTCAGGTTGTCTCCAGTAGACCCTCCTACCTACCAGTGTGCTTCTTCCTGGCTTTGGGGGTCCCCCCCTCGACCCAGGCACACCTCACATTCCACCTCCCAGGCACAGCCCAGGTCCACACACCTCCTACCATGCCCCACACTTCTGGGGCAGCTCAGCCCCCAACCAGAGCAGAAGGATCCAGCGAGGAGCAGATGGACAGCACAGGGGGCACTCAGCTGCCCCGGGGCAGGCTGACGCCGGGTATCACTGTGGGCAGAGAATAAGTACATGGGCACCCACAGGGGGTCCAGCTCCCTAATGCAGATGGCAAATATATCAGTGAGACATCAGCAGCACAACCCTCCAAGGCATCCCCACAAGAAGAGTAGGTACTGAGAACCTCAAGGAGATCTCAGAGAAGCAGTGTCTGGTCACTGTGCACAAACTGCAATACAGGAAAGATGTGGACTTACTGGAGCAGATACAGTGCAGAGCCAAAAAATGAAGGGACTGGAACATCTTCTATATGAGGAGAGGGTGAGAAAGCTGGGATCCTTCAGGTTCAGGAGATGTTCATGCCCTGCAGCACAGTGCTGATGAGGACAGAGGACCCTCTGGACCAGGGAGAGGAGCCCACAGAGGCAAAGGACAAGGCAGAGATGCAACAGCAAAGCTTGTTGAGCTGGGAGACTTTAGGGGCCACAACAATCTCTGCAGAGGCCACCTGTGAGAGCTGTGCTCCCAGTCCTGCCCTGACAGAGAGCATGGGCAGCCCCTGGGAGCAGTGCAGACCTCTGCAGAGATTCAGCCTTTATCTGAAGGTTTGGAGCAACTTAGTTCTAACACAGTGCTCTGGCCAGAACCTCCAGGGTGCAGTCACAGACTTCACCACATCCCAGGTGCAGTGTCTAAAGGCAATTGCTCTGGGAACAACAGCTGAGTGGGTGCCTGTTGCCAGCCCAGCCCTAAGAGAGCAGCAAGTGCATTCAGCTACCAGAAAAGCTACCTGTGTGTGGATCCCCTCACCTGCACTGCCCTCCCCTTCCCCCAGCACCAGCTGGTGCAGAATGCACCCAAAGCACAGAGACCCAAATGCTGCACAGACCAGTCCAAAACATGGGCAACACCTGCCACATTCCTTAGCAGTGACACTGGGGCACCCAGTCACAAGCTCAGAAGCATTCCCCCGTGGCCATAAAGCAGGACTATGAAATGCACGCCAGGATCTAGACAAACCCATGGAACACATGCATCTCCCCTGTTGTCTTCAGTGAGTGGTGATCATTCCAGGAGTGCCTTCAAGGTTTGTGTGCTAAGAGTGTCACCTGCTCCCACACCTTGAGAAGGAAACTCCACACCCACTGGCACCGATGATCCCAATACCACCATCCCCGAAGCCCTGGCAGGAGGAACATAGTGCAGAGCAAGGAACTTCCAACACCTTCCAGAAGCCCAGAGCGTGGCCATGGCAGCAGGAGGAGAGTTTCTCTCCCTGCCTGGCACTCCTCTGCTTTCACCAGCTTGTCGCTTACACAACAGATGCCTTCAGCAGTCAGTGCTCCCAAAAAGGGCAATTCAGTTTTAATCCTGACAATAGCAGCAGCAACATGAGCTGTTTTCCTAACATCACATATGCCAATATCTCCCACGGATTTCAGTGGATACTGGCCAGGAACGTGCACTTTCAGAGCACGTATTTTCAGGTTGCTCCAAATAAATTAATTACTGACTTAAGCATCCAGACCATTTTCTTCATGTAAAAAGAAAACCTGTCCACATGAGAATTGGCCTTCCTCTAGCCACAAGCACCCTGCTTTGGCTGACCTCCATGTCCACTGTGCCAGGCCAGCAGTGCTGATGAGCCCAATGCCACTGCCAC
>JAOXXN010000287.1:1833364-1843496 GCA_026770055.1 Myrmophylax atrothorax
AGGTACCAGCTCCCCTGGGATGTCTGGCAAGAGGCAGAGGCGGGTATCAGCTCCCAAGCAAAACATTACTCCACTACCTCCAGCTCCATCACACTGTGTTTGGACAGTGCCGAGGTCCTTAATTATTGCCTTAATTATTGTTACCACAGGCTCCCTGGCAATCACATTGTCTCCCTCCACTACCAAGAAGGAGCAATTTGGACTCAAGAAGCCATTGGCAAAGAGATGACAGTCTCACAGCTGCCACAGTGGGGCAGAATCCCTTTGGCTTGGTGTGGGCAGGGCACCCACATGCCAGGTGCTTCTGTTGCTCACAGCAGAAGCCAGAGGCAAGCCTGGTTATGTGACTGCCAGAAACATCCGTGTTGTTCCCTCTTCCAGATCCTCAAGTCCCAAGCACATGCTAATGAGGGTATCTGTGAGATCCTACATGTCATAAGAATTGGTAGACCCATGGAATAAGAGGTCTCTGACTGTAGCAAAGGATGCTAGAGGCTTTCTTGGCTTCTTCCATAAGAGCCAAATCTTGAGAAAGGAGGGCTTGTGGCTTTCCAGGGAATTGCAGAATCACGCTGGGGCATCTCTGGGCCCCTTCTTGCCCATTTCAAATAAAAAAACATTTCTGACCAGTGCACTGGACTCTGAGGGCTCATGTGACTTACACAACACTGCCACTGGGTAGGAATGAGAAAGCAAGAAGCAGGCAAAGGTCCCCAATCTGAGACTACACACAGCCAGAATCATCCTCCTTCAGCCACAGTTGCACACATCTAGTGGCAGCCTGAGGCTGACAATGTCCTTTTCTCCTCCTTCTCCTGACCTCTGCCATCAATGGAGGTGCTTTGTGTGAGGAAATTCCTTGTGCTCAGATGCACCTCAGTGCTCACACACATTGCACTCAAAAAGCAACCTGCTCCTTTCCTTTCCTCCTGGGTTTGCCCTGCAATGCCAGCAGCAGGGCAAAGGACCAGGCAACGGGTCTGTCCTGGGAAAACAGCGTGAGAAATAGGTCAGAATTCACCCCCATGTTATTAATGATGGACCAAATGGAATCTGGAGTCACAACAGAGCAGATTTGGCCCTTTGCAAAATGTGGGCTCCCAGGTAGGAAAGTGCCGTGTCTGTGTGCAACACAGGGAGGAGCTGACACATCTCTGGCTCATCACAGAAAGTACCCCCATGACACCCAAGACTGCAAACAAAGTGGGGTGCCCTCCTTCTGCACCATCTCTGCACAGCAATACCATAGGGGCAGGAGAAGCTCAGCTACAACCTGGCACCACTCATCTGTGTGTCCTTGTGGATCCAGAGGAGCCAGCTCAGGCCTCAGGATACACAGACGAGGCTCTGGCTCATGTTTGCTGACTCGCTGTTTCATCTCTCTGTGTATTCTCAGGTGACTGAATCATGGGGAAGGACACCACAGTCAGGAAGAGCAATGTGAGGGTCTGTGCATGCCTCCCCAGGGCCAGGCATGCAGGCTGGAGGCCCTTGAGGATACCACTGTGGGGTATTCACTGGGGGCAGTCTCTCTTTGCTGAACTCAAACTCCTAGTGCAGAAGGGATTCCAGGTGTGTCTGCATGAATGGGGATTAGGGAAAGTAGCTCTGCCAAATCCAAGTGATATTCCAGAGACAAAAGACTAAGCCCATAGTAAAGGCTTTGCAAGTGACTGCTTTTGCAAGCATCTAATCCCAACCCAATTCCCAGATCAGCCTTTGCCCTGAAGGAGAGGGAAAACAAGGGATCTGCACCTTGAGCCTTTGATAACCAGCTGTTGATTAGAAAGCCAGTGGATTCCACTGTGGTCCATCTCAGCAGTATTTGCATGCTGAGGGGCTCTTCTGGAGCACATCCTTGTTCATGGCACATTACAACACTCCTGATTTTCAGATGCTGGTTACAATCTGCCGTTAAGTTGCTTCATAATTGCTACACCAAGGTATGGACCAAGTCCTGCTTTTCCTGTTTCAACTGTAAATACAAAAGTCAGTTGATTGCAAGGCATTGTAGTGAGTTGAGGAAAGTTTTGACAAGCCAGCCAAGTCCTGTGTGGGTTGTATGTGTGCAGCTCAGAGGCAGTGGGGCTTTTCCATGTGCAGGGGCTGTGCTGCATCCTGCAGTCTCCGGATGGATGATTATTTCCTTTCCAGATTTGCCAAAAATATCCCTGAGTTCACATTTCCAGGGAATTCTGCAAGTCCAGCCTGCTACAAACATTTATGAGCTGCTCATGACCACTGAAACACTGAGGGGGTGAAGAGACCTCAATTCAACATCTTTCCGATCTCCCACACAGTTGGCTCTGAGCCACAGTCCATCCTCACCACTTCAGCTGTGTTTAGTGTGCAGAAACCCACGGAAATCTGGCTCTCTCTGCATGGCTGGAGAGCTCTGTGTCTGCCCATCCTCTCCCCATCCCTCTGCACTCCTCTGCCTTTCTCCAACAGCACAAGACAAACCCCAGAAGGGGATAGAGAGCTTTATTTAATTATTTGATTATTTGATTAAATTCTTTCATTCTCGACCAAACCCCTGTGCCAGGGATTTTGCCAGGCCCACTTGCTTTCTGTGCCAGAGCCACAGCTAAAAGTCACCACATCCCTCCAGGTGGGGAAATTTGTGTGATGCTGTGGTGCTGTACTGTGAGCAGTGCCAAGAGCAGGCTTGGTTTGCAAAGTGGGCACAGCTAGGTCAGGGAAGGAGCAGTAGTTTTAATAACTAAACCTAGCCCTAACTTCCTCTGAGTTTCTGGCGAGGTTCAAAAGAGGATCCCAGTGTCCCAGTGTCCTGTAGAAAGAGGAGCTGCTCACAAAGCCACTGGCCTGCTCAAGCAAGGTGGGGGGAGAGAGATAGAGTGTTGCCCAGCATCCCAACACAATTAAACTGTGTAAAAGCTGAAGAAGGGCATCTCACAGTGTTGAGATTTGAGGGTGCCTCTTTCTCTTCTTTGACAGGTGTTGGGAGGAATGAGTTAAAAGCAGAAGACTGGTGAGAGGGATTTTAAGTGCTCAAGAGACCTTGCAACTGGGAACAACCCTTGATAAAGCAGCATGAGCAGCAGACCTCCAGCAGGGACAGTTTGTGTACCTCTGTCTGGATGTTGCTTCAGGAATCCCTGGGATAGGGAGGTGATGAAAATAAATTTGCTCTTTTGTGCTTGAGCTGTGTGTGGCTGTCCCAGCTGCCTGCCTGTGCTGACTCACACAACAGGGAAGCAAAGATAGTCAAGGCTCCAAGGCTGTCTTCTATGCATCTTGGAGCAGCCAAATCCCAGCTCAAGTGTGTGCATGCAGTGAACACTGCACTGCTCAGCAGCTTGGAAAGATATGGCTGCAAGTGCTGCTGATTTCTGCCCATACACGACAGGGATCATCAGCCTCCTCAGACAAGCACACATTTAAGGCATGACTGAATCAAATGACCAACTTCTCCTGCAAAGCTTTTCCAGAATCCAGGTCTGTGAACAGCACAAACTGAACAGCCAAGGTTTTTAGGGCTGAATTAGGTACTCACTGGATTTTGGTATCTCCAAAGAGATATTACAAGCTGTCGGTGCTGGAGCGTGCCCCCAGCATATGGGCAGCAAGACCTGCTCTATTCTGTCCTGTCTGAAGGATCTCTGGGTGAGCTCAAGGCAGTGAAAAAAAGGCTGCAAGAGTCCCTACTCCCCTGCAAGGGAAGGCTCAGCACTGCAGGCTGTTTATAAATAGCCAGTTTCAGGAAAAGGCCCTTTCCGTTCTGGTATCAGTACACAGTAAAGAATAAACAGTTTTCAGAAATTAAAAAAGTACTCATCCTCTCCTGCAAAACCTGCATCTGCCTCCATGTTCTCAGCAAGCTCCAGCACTCAGGGCATGGCTGGGGTCCCCTTGGCCAACAGGGACACAGGGAGGGGACGCTGAGTCTTGTTCTCTACAGAAAGTTTGCGACAGTGTTGATGTGTCCCCCGGGCAGAAGACAAGCTTGTTAACACAGGATGCACAGTCAGGGCCCTCATTTCTGCACTGCTGACCTGGGTTACCTGGGATCTCAAAAGAGCAAGAGGGGTTGAGTGTGCTGAAAGTGCCCAGCCTCTCCTTCAAGGACATCACCAGACTGCCACATCACCTGAGCTGGACCACCAGCTAAAATACATGGTAGCCCAAGTGAAAAACAGCTGAATTCTCTGCCAGTGTGAGACTGGCAACCACAGAGCTGGGTGCAATGGGGGAAAGCCACCTGCTTCTCTTGGAGCACTGGTCAGCTCAGCCCTGCACTGCCACACTGGAACTTCTTTATGGACTCAGGCTAAGTCAAAGTAGCCCTCAGACCTCTCTGGTGGAGGTACAGTTTCTGGAATGCTGGCACTTTCTGGAAACCACACCCTGACTTTCCCTTTTGTATTTGTCCCTGGGAACCAAGGACTATCCTGATGCCCAATGGAAAGGGGTTAGAAGTGTGACAGGAGGGGTTTGCCGTTGGTGGGGTGGAGGAAAGGCAAAGCCCTGGGGATAGCTGGGTCCAATTCCATGGCAGGGCCTTGAACTCAGCTCTTTGGAGTAGCCAGTGTAAAGCAGAGCAGAGTGGGGACAGGGTGAGAGCAGCCCGTCCTCCCCCATGGCTGCCCACGAAGGAGGAGGGATGCTCAGGGGCTGGGGCCTGATTGCTTGGGGGCCATCGGCGGGGACAGCATTGCCCTGGCACGGGTACCGCTAAACAGCCTTGGTGCTGACAGAACCAGCGAGGGCAGGAAGAGGCCGCAGCACCCGGAACCACCCGGGACCACCCGAGCCTACCAGGGACCACCCGGGACACCCGGGAACTCCCACGGGGCGCTGCTGCCCCCTCGCGGCACCGAGCGAGAACCAGCGGCCCCGGCGCTGCGGGAGCTGCTTGGGGGTGCGGGGTGATGGGTGTGGAGTGCTGGGTGCGGGGTGATGGTGCGGACTGCTGGGTGCGGGGTGATGGTGTGGAATGAGGAGTGCGGGGTGATGGTGTGGCGTGCTGGGTGATGGTGCAGGGTGCTGGGTGCGGAGTGCTGGGTGCGGGGTGATGGTGTGGAGTGCTGGGTGATGGTGCGGGGTGATGGGTGTGAAGTGCTGCGTGCGCGGTGATGGTGTGGAGTGAGGAGTGCGGGGTGATGGTGTGGAGTGCTGGGTGCGGAGTGCTGGGTGCGGAGTGCTGGGTGCAGGGTGATGGTGTGGAGTGAGGAGTGCGGGGTCTCCTGGGCTTCTCACCGCTGGGGTCCCTCCTCAGGAGCGGGTGCTGGCCCCGTCCTTCCCTCAGCTGTGCTGTTTGCTCCAGAAACGCAGGGATGTGTGGGCTGTGTGTGATGGCAGTGACATCTCCACACTGTGCACGCTCAGAATGCAGAGCGAGGAGCCAGAACCCTGGGAATCCTCCTCGCTGAAGCAGAACACGCTGTAAGCGCACCAGCACCGTGGGGATCCCCTTCACAGCTATTGCTGCCACTTAAACTCCTGCAAAACTCCTTTCCTCCCCTGTGAGCTCCTCATGGCCCATCTTCTCGCTGTGTCCCAGGTGGTGTGAGTGTGACTCCAGGAGTGGAATCTGAGTGGGCAGACAGGAGAGTTTCCTAAATTCATTGAAGCAGAGCCAGGCATGGGCCACCAGGCTCTGCTCCAGCCTCTGCTCCTGCACCTGCACATCATGGACCTACCAGAGAGGTCCCACCACACCAAACTACTCAACAATTGCTCTCTGATGCTTTCTGTGTCCTGGATCCAGGAAAGCTGAACGTGCCAGAGACTGGCAGCACGGCCCAGCCACTACAGGGGCACAGTACCAAATTCATGCACCTTTTCTCAGAAAATGACTGGGTTTGGTCTAAATCAGAACCTGAGGTGATGCAGATCTCCTTTCTAGCTCTGCCACAGACTTTCTGTGCAGGCTCGGACAAATCTTTTCATGTCCCCTCTGTTCCACTTTCCTGTCTGCTCCATGATACTGAGCCCATGTTTCACAAAAGCCTTGTGATAATTGTCTCTGTGCTCAGGTAACACATGTATGAAGTGCACAATAACCCACACTGTTGTACCCAGGAGCTTCCTTCTCCAAAAATTTCTTCTGCAGCCATACACTAGAAGCTCTACAGATTCCCAAATTCCTCTATCACCTGGCAACACGGATCCCTGCTGACCATGTCCTCAGGGCAGGTACACAGAAGCTGTCTGGCAGCAGGAAGCCTGAGGTCTGCCAAGTCCACAGCCACAACCAGCTGCTCCAGCAAGAACCAGCAGCGATTTGTCATGAGACACATCTTGTGAGAGCCTGGGCTTTGATGTGTGCAGCATAGCAGCCCTTTGAAAGGTGCTGAAAGTCCCTCTGGGATTATCTTCTGCTCTCATTGTTATGTCATCCTTTTGCTGAGCATCCCCCAGTGACTTCCCACAGCAGTGGGTTCCATTGGCCAATTACACGAATTGCTTTGAATTTCTGTCAAATAGCCCCTTGTTCTTGGTTCAAAACAAAAAAAAGATGTGCTCAAAAACTTGTTGACAAGAGTTTTTCCAGCCTGGTGTGCTGCCTGCCTCCCAGCCCCAGGACTGAAGCTGTGCAGAGACAGAGGCACCACACCGGGACCACATGCTTCCCTGGGCCATCAAGTATCTCCCACCTCCCTGATGCAATGACTGTTGTTGTCCAGTTTGTGCAAGCTTTTCCAGTACCAGGAACTTTACTGACTTTAGCAGTGAACTGTGATTTGAAAGAAAATGTTTTTGCCTTGTACTGGCTCAACTGTATCACATCATTGTCTGCTTTTCATTTGCTGACCATGGATATCTGGGTCTTGTCCTTGGTTTACTGTTGCCAAGTACAATCTATAGCCTGATTTTAAACCCTTTAGAGCATTTAGCACCTTCCAGCTCACCAGCACAAAGGCTGTCTCTGATTATAGTGCCTGGTCACTGGAGAATAAAATAGCAAATGAATGAGCAGTGAGCAAGGAGTTTTTCCTAAAGAGTGGGAAAATGCCAAATGTTCTCACCCACTCAGATGCTCAGTTCCTCGAAGCCTTTGCCTTCCTGATCAACACTGTCGTGGCCTCTCCTGAAATCAGTCCCAGCCAACAAGCTTCATTCCTGCCTGGTGTGGAGCCTGGTTATTGCTGTAAGCACGGCAGGAACACAGGCATCCCTCCAAGCCACACAGTGAGTCTGGTGGAGGGGAAGCAAGGCCTGGCTGAGTGCACAGGATTCTGTCTGGTACACAGGCAGCTCTGCTGACAACTCCAATCTCCTGTATTGTCCACACAGCCTTCCCAAACCCTGTGTCAAGACTTTCCAAAGATTTTGAGGCACTACAGAAAATTAAGGCAGTCTCTCAGGTCTTTGCCATGGCTTGACAGACACTCTGTGCCAGCATGCACCACATGGTCAGGCATGTCATCACCATTGTTCTGTCATCTGCATCCCCTCTGTGACTGTTATCAAAGTGTGGGATCCTGGTGAGGAACTGCTGTGCAGAGCTCTGGAGCCACTCTTTTCATCCTGCATGGTCAGGGGGATCCTCCAGCTCAGAGGGGTACAGATTGAGCATGTCATTTGAAAACACAACAGAAACACAGCTCATGCTTAGGTAGCATGCCCAAGCAGGAGTGAGTATATGATGTCTAAAGAGGTTTCCAAGACTTCTCAGGCTTTTCTTTATCTCTCAGATTCCAGGCTCTCCAAACATCGAGCCTCAATGACCTGCTCATTGCCAGCCAGGGCGCACTTGCACCTGGCAATGCACGGGCTCCCACTGCTGACTGGGAGCAGCAAGTACCAATTATGTGAAAAGTACCTCCAGAGAACTGACCCTGACAGGCAACTCTCTCAACACCTCCTTGCCTGCCAAACATTGCTGTGTTCCCTAGGAATGCACATCTGTGGTCTCAGAACCAAAATCAGCAGGCAGAACCATAGCTTGACAGGCTTCCAGTAATCACCCAGATTGTGGTGACCCACGGTGCCACTTTACTGGTCATGTCCTTCTCTGTGGTTCCAAATCTTTCTTTGAACTGACAGGTCTGTAGTGCATTCAGCCAAGCAGACAAAATGTTTTCCACATCCTGCTTCCCTCTCCAGGGATCACTCCAAATCAGGTTTGTCTCTTCTGATTTATCTCTTCTTTGAAGAGTGTCATGAACAGGCATTACAGGCACTCTGGACCTGCTAGTTGTTTTCTTCCATGATTGAATTTAGCTTATGAAGAAGAAAGATCCTAAATTCATGCCCACTGGTGACTCCAGTGATGGTGACACAGGGCAGACAGCTGTGTGTGACCCAGCCCATCCTTCCTCACCTCACGTGTGTGCTCTCGCTGCCACCCTCTTTTGCTTGTTTCTTGGGGGAGAAACCTACCACTGAGAAAGGACTCATCTTTCTATGAGAGCTGGAGGGTTTTTTAGGTACATCTAGAAAAGTAGGATGAATTCCCATTGCTGAGTCCATAGGCAGAAATGTGGCACAGGTGCAATCCCAAAGGGATTGTGAAGCAGCAGATGAAGCCTGGCATGACCCTGCACTGTGTGTGCCACTGTGTGTGCCTTACACCCGAGCAGTGACCTCTGTGGTCCCTTCTTCTACTGCTCATTTGGTCTGTAGGATTCATTTCTCTGTAGCTGGTCCCACATCATTGAAGAAGTGTGAGAAAGAAGATACTGGCAATGCTGCATTTAAAGAATTGGTTCTTCAAACATTGAATAAATTCCCCAGCTTAAAACCACTGTAATTTTTTTCCTATAACCAAGCTTTACTTTTTCTACAGGGATGGACAGAATTGGAGTTGAGAGATCCAGAGACACAACACAGATTGATTTTGCAATCTAACAGTTATGCCTGATGGTGATGGATGTGTGTAGAGTGGGAAATAGCCAGCATGAAGTTTGAGCTGTGCTCCCTTCCTCCCCCATGGGTCAGTCAATGTGTGCAGTGAAATCATGACCCACACATTTCCTTCTTGTGGAATTAAGATTTTTACTGGTCTTCCCAAAAAAACCTCACCAAGCCCCAACTTCCAGTGCACAAAAGCACCTAAAGAAGGCACAGGGGCTGTTCAGCCAAGAAATTTCCACAATTAAGCATGTCCATCTTCAAACAACTGGTTTTTTGTCTGTCACCCCTCCTGAACTGATCCTGAAAAAACAGAACAAAAGAGAAAGAAAAACATCTCTTCATCCTTCAGCTGAGTGTCATTATTCTTCAAAGCAAGGGAGGGAGTGTGGGATTTTATCAGCACAAACCTGCCACACTAACATGGACACTATTTCAGAGGAACAGCTCATCCAGGAGAACATACTGTACATCCAGCTGCAGCCTAACAATTCCAGCCTCACTACAGACTTTCAAGAAACATTAATTCAATGCAACCAAGACAGGGACCTGGACTTACACAGTAGCCTTCAGTCAAGAGACAAAAAAAAAAAAAAGACTTTTAAAGTGCTGCTTCTTTTCTTTAAAGTGTATTTTCATCTCCTGACACTGGTTTACCTATTTAGTGTGTGTAAGGCACCACTTGCAGTCCAAATTACTGGCTACTGCAATCCAACACCCATATGTTTGCTTTATTTCCATTTATTTTACAAAGCCTTTCTTGGAAATACAATTTTTGAGGGATCAGGGTTATTCTTCCTAGAATATTTCTAAAGCTGAAAAGCAAGTTCCACTTTTTTAATGCAAGTTCTAGTTTGTTAACGCTCTTAAACAGAGTAAAAAGCAGTGCATTACTAAAATATGTAGTAGTGTTTATTGGGATTTACTACATTCTATTTTAAATTGGTTTCTGTCACAAATGGTGCCCTCTCCACTGCTGGCTTTCTTTGGCAGAAGCCCTGGTTGTGCTCACCAAAGATTTGCTGAATGGGAACAAGGGTTTTAACAGCTCAGGAGCTGAAATATTTGCCTCCAGGTGGCTTCAGGCAAGCCAGGTCAAACCAACTTCAACAAATGCTCACATGCATCAAGTTGAATAAATATCTATTTACAGAATCACAGAATGGCTTGGGTTGGAAGAGACCTTAAAGATCACTTTGTTCCACCACCTTCCCTGGGCAGGGACACCTTTCACCAGCCCAGGTTGCTCCAAGCCCTGTCCAACCTGGCCTTGAACACTCCCAGGGATGGGGCAGCCACAGCTTCTCTGGGC
>JAOXXN010000287.1:1843596-1859794 GCA_026770055.1 Myrmophylax atrothorax
CCAGGTTGCTCCAAGCCCTGTCCAACCTGGCCTTGAACACTCCCAGGGATGGGGCAGCCACAGCTTCTCTGGGCAGCCTGTGCCAGGGCCTGCCCACCCTCACAATATCCCATGTAAACCCGCCCCCTGGCAGTGGGAAGTCATTCCCTCTTGTCCTGTCACTCCATGCCCTTGTGCCTTTCCTGTTCTCATGAAGCTGCTTTAGACACTGGAGGATCACAATAAAGTCGCCCTGGAGCCTTCTCTTCTCCACTATACAAGTTTCATCCATGGCCCTGCTCCACATTTACCATCATTTTGACCTGTTGTGGATGCTTCTGGAATTAGAAGTTTATTGTTGTACCAAGCATTTCTCAAAATATATTTACACTCTTAATCACATATACACAGACTTTTCTAGTTCTTACATGGCATGACCTCGGTTTTTTTATTTAAAGATTGGATGTACGTTAATTACTTAAAATACTACGGCTTCTGCAGCAGGGAGCAGAAATGGATGAGCACTCGAATTCCTCTGCTCTTGCTTTGAAAGCATGTGTCTTATTGCTGGCTGTCACAGCAGCCCGGGCTGGGCTGCTTTGGCCTCTGCAGAGCAGTGTGGCCATCAGGAGCGAGGCGGTGACTGGCCCCGTGGGACTGTCCCCCGTGGGACTGTCCCCTGCCCCGGCACTGCTGGGACACGTCGGGCTCGGCTCCAGCTCTGTCCCCCCCCCGCCCCGCCGCCAGAGGGACACGCAGGGGCTGGAGGTGTCCGGGAAGGGCAGCGAGGCTCGGGAAGGGTCTCGATAGCACGAGCAGGGGCTGAGGGAGGTGGGTTTGGTCAGCCTGGGAAGGAGGAGGCTCGGGAGCCCCTCATTGCTCCCCACAGCCCCCCGAGGGCAGGGTAGGCACAGGGTGGGCACAGGGCCGGGCTCTGTGCCAGGGCAGCCGGGACAGCCCAGCGGGGCTCCAGCCGGGACGGGGCACCCTCAGCCGGGACGGGGCACCCTCTGGTCAGGCACCAGAGTCGCGCTCTGCTCTCGCTGTCGGTGCTCTGACACAGGTAGGGCTGCTCCGGCCGCGGTGCGGGGCCCAGACCCGGCGAGGTTCGGGAGGGGACGCGGCTCGGAGTGCCGGGGGTACCGGGGCAGCGCGGGGCGTCCCGGGGGTCGGGCCCCGCCGGTGTCCCTGTGCTGGCCCCGCCGGTCACTCCGTGGTCACCCCGTCGGTCACCCCGTCGGTCACTCCCCCGTCACTCCGCGCTGTCCCCGTTGGTCACCCCGCCCCGGTCCCTCCCGCCGCTCCCCTCGCGGTGCGCAGGCGCGGCTCTGGCTCTGGCGCTGGCGCAGGCGCGGTGCGGGCGGGGCGCGGCGCTGTCAGGCCGGGCTCGGCCATGTCGCTCGGGCCGCAGGACCCGCCCGGGCCCGGCGCGGCCGCGCCGAGGGACTTCGGCGGCATCATCCAGACATGCAGCGCCAACGTGCAGCGCATCGCGCAGTACAGTGAGTGCCGCGGGGCTGGGCGGGGTGCCCGCGGCTGGGGCGCGGCTGCCCCCGGGGGATGCCATGCCCGGCCTGGGAGGGGCGCGAGGGCAGCGCTGCCGTGGGGACCGCCCTGTCCGTGTTGGCCGTGGGGTCTGTGCTGGCCGTACTGGCCGTGCTGGCCGTGTGGTCCGTACTGGCCGTGGGGTCTGTGCTGGCCGTGGGATCCGTTCTGGCCGTGAGGTCCGTGCTATCCATGGGGTCCGTACTGCCCGCGCTGTCCGTGCTCCGCTCGGCCCGGCCCGGGAGGGCTCGGGGGCCGCCGCTGTCCCGGGCCGGACGGGCCGCGGTCCCCCCGCGCTGCCCCCCGGGCTCGGTGCTGCAGCCCCCGGTCCCCGGGCTGTCATTAGAGAAGGCTCCGGTACTGCGGCTCATCACTGAAATCGGGTGCTGAGCGCTGCTCTTTAAAGGAGTCACTTCCGAAGGAGCCTTTGGTATAAGCCTTCCTGAGGATCCAGCCTTTGCTGAAAACGGTGTGAATTGTTCAAGTGCCCATGCAAGTTTTTACGGGCAAGGTCAGTTCAACCTGTTGGTTCCTCAGAAAGTTGGTGACTTCTGATTATGCAAAGCTACAAATACCACTGAAACTGCTTTACTGTGTGATGGTCGTTTCCTCTTGGTCGGGCATGGCTGAATTGCTTCCAAGTTCACCAAATAACAGGGCTTGTCTGGGTTTTTTCCTTTTTTCCATTTTTTTTCTTCTTTACACTCCTTCTCCCTTCCGTGGGACTCCAGTGAGTCTCCTGTTGTGGCAGCTCCGCTCCTCTCCCATAGGACAGGCTCTGCTGTCTCATGACCCGCGGCCATCCTATCCCCGCGCTCTGCCTGTCTCGAGTGAACCAAATAGCTGACAGTTTTCTCGAGGGGGGTGGGAACTCACAGAACATGTGACTTAACGTTATAGTAGTTAACTTTATTACGCATTGTATGAAAACTTTCCATTCAAGCCTAGGAGAAAAAGATACACTGAAGCCTTAGGGCTGTCCTCATTTCTCCTTTCATTCCCTGTAAGGAAAAGAGCAGGCAAACAGTAGGCACAGCTGAGTATTATTCACTCCGTTGGAAAAGCTCTGTGGAGTGAGCATTTCACACAAAATGTACAGAAAACTGGTGGCCCGAGCTGGCAAAACTGTTCCTTGCTCAAGTAATGTAACAGTCCTGCAGCTGGAGCAGAGATTGAAGTGTTGTGAGTAAAGTTACCTGTCAGATAGTCAGTAAGTGGAATTAAAAGGGCTTGGAGACTGAAAGCTGTTGGCTGAGGGGGCTGAGGGGCTCCCTGTGTTGAATAAAGAGCTCCAGCCCCTTCCTTTGGTTTCACAGACACTTTGCTCTCATTTTGTGTAGACTGTGCGTTGTTGTTGGCTGAGATAAACTAAGCAAAGTGAACTGCTGAACCTGCCTCAGGATAGAACAAGTAGCCCATTGCCTGGAAATGGGACTATGCAAGAATCTACCCCAGTGGAGAAAAATAAGTCTCAGAGTATCTGGATATGAATGACACAAATGCCATTTGCCAAGGGCTCGACTTGGCACACAGAGTGCAGTGCCCATGCTGTTTGTCACCAGCCTGACTACAAATGTTTCTGACTTTCCTGTGTCTGACAGAGCTGTGAAGTCTGTGCAGTCTTGCTTGCTGGAAGCCAAGCTCAGAGTATAAGAAGTTGCCAACCAGCTCCTCATTTTATGACCTAGTAGAAGTCTGGAATTCTCAGTGAGAATACCTCCATGGTGCAAAAGCTAATTACTGGCTAATTCCTGATTAGCTGGTATTGCAGGCTTGGCTGAGCTGCCCTTGTTATAAACCATTGGCCATCACTTTACAAGAAGTGGCCATTGTAGGGATCTGATGTTCCTTCAGCAACACATTTAATCAACTGCAGAGGCCCCAGACCAAAGGCAGAAGTTACACAGGAGGATGTCACTGAATTGGAAAAAGCTCTTGGTAAACTCACAGGGTAATTCAGTTCAATTCAGCTGCCAATGGAACTACATTAAGGTGATCCTCCTTGGTCCTCCCCTCAGTGGTGATGTGGTAACGTGCCATTTCATGATAGATTTGAACTGGTCAATCCTTTTGCTGCTGTTGTAAGTGCTGAGCCCATCACTTCAGTAATGATAAAAATGTGCTGCCACAGAATAAAGTGGATCAGCCTCTTGATCTGTCAAAAAAGGTAGAGGGAGTGGGGAAAGAAGATGGTACTTGCTTTCTAGGTAGGTTAGTGGTTTGATGTGATTTATTGTAAGGTTTCATGATCACTGATGGCTGCACAAAGAGAATATTGGAAAAACATGGGAGACAGGGGGAGAAGGAGGTCCCAGATATCTCTTTGCACTACAACATAATTTCAAATTGATGAAAACCAACTCTGAAGTGCACATTGCTATCTGCTGTTCTTGGAAGATTGTTTGTGCCGGTATTGTGAAAGATTTGGGCTATCATGAGTAGAGAAATTGAAGTTTGGTTGGGGTTTTTTCTTTTTTTTTTGAACTGATAGAAACCCTTGGCTTTTTTTTAACAGAGCTGTAATACTTTAAATAACTTAAAAATATATAAAAGTGGCAACACAGCATAGTGAAGTTGATCTGCAGCAGCAATAGCCTGAAATACAGAAATAGCAAGGCTGATAGTAACAGTCACCTCTGTTAGTTGGTCTAAAAAAATTGAGCAAGAGGAGAGCACAAGGTTTTAGCTCCACAGACTTGTCTTCAGAGTATCTGTGGTTCACTGTACCTTATCTGAAAGTTAGGTTGTTAGGCTGAATCATGTCTAGGTAGGGTTGTTTAAAATACACTTTGTATTTCACAGAATCACAGAATTGGTGGGTTTGGAAGGGACCTCTGGATTTCACCTGGTCCAACCCCTGCTAAAGCAGGTTCCCCCAGAGCAGGTTGGGCAGGATGGTGTCCAGGTGGGGTTTGAGTATCTCCAGGGAAGGAGACTCCACAGCCTCTCTGGGCAGCCTGTGCCAGGGCTTTGTCACCCTCACAGCTAAGGAATTTCCCCCCATATTTAGATGGAATTTCCTGTGTTTCAGTTGTGCCTGTTGCTCTGTGGCAGAGTTTGGCCCCATCCTCTTGGCATCAACCCTTAAGATACTTGTATATATTCAAAGCAAAGAGTGTGTTGTCTTACTACTTAAGTCAAACATTGAAATAAATCTTTTGGGGAAAGCTAAAAGAATACATTCAAGAAGGAATAAAATACATTGAAACTTGCCTTACTAACTCATCTTGTGATCTCTTTATCTTCAGCTGCTCAAATAAAGAATTTGATGAGCCAGCTGGGAACAAAGCAGGATAACAGCAAGCTTCAGGAAAACTTGTAAGTATTAAATGAGCAAACATTTGATTCCTCTCTGTATTCTTAGGGGAACTGGGTTACTTGCTGTGCTGAGGTGCTGTATTAGGTATATTAGTACAGTCCTACAAACCCAGAATGACTGGCTGCATTAAGTAGTTGTCTGGACAAATTAAAAAAGTTTGCAGGACTCTGGAGAAGCCATTCAAAACTGTCAGGTAGGGATGGGTCTCTGTTGTTCTATGTAGCTTTTCTATAGTTTAATTAAAAAGCAGTAGGGCCTCAGCCATGCGCTGGCATTGCCTGTCCTCTGAGGAGCAGCCATGGGAGCTTCACTTGTGCTTTGGAAGAAATGAACACCACAATAGTACTTGGTCCTCACATAAGGAAAACCATTGAGGAATCCCCATAATTTGTGAAGGTGGCTTGTAGCACAGATGTGTTTAGGCAGTGGAAAGATTAGCAATCCTATTTGGCAGCCAAAATGTCACATGTAACTTCAGAAGACTAATATGCCAGTGGGGACAATGCAGAAGGTATTTAAACAGGTGTAGTCCAAACTGACCCCTGGAGAGATCAAACAGGGACTCTCTGCATCTGTGCATCTTTCACAAATTCATGAGGCATAAATAGCAAGTTATGAAAATAATAATTTCTAGGTGATCATCAAAGAAAACTTGAAAGTAAGTTCTTGGTTCTCTCTTCATGAACCTCTGAATGCATAACTTTCCTGGTGTTTATAATAGCTGATCTTTTGGTAAGTTCATGATTTGTGGTGGAAGCTGCACCCACACCATGTTTGAAGGATGAGATCAGAACCCAGTTAGGAAAGAAAGGAATTTGCTTCCTTGAGCTTCTCAGTTGGCTCAATCTCTATCAAATCAGTAGATGAAAGGTCTAATCACTGGTAGCCAAACAAATGCCTTTTACATTTGACATCACTGTAGAAGGGGCATGATCTCTCCTCTGTGAGGTGAGAGTGGCTGCACCCCACAGATTGTCAGCTGCCATACAAGCAATGCCATGGGTGGTTTATTCAGCTCACATACACAGCTTAGACAGTAATGGAGCCTGAGCGCCTTGATTTGTGCATTTATGGGGCTCTGTAGGTGACTTTACTTAAGCATATTGTGCCCATTGACTGAAAAAGAAATTGTTTCTTGTTTTATTTTTTGGGTCTTCTGGTTTACATTGTAGTTTCTCTGTAGTAGTAGGAGGCACTTTGCAACAGTAACTTCAAATTGCAATGTTGTTGGAAAACAAAGGTTCAAGGGAAAGCCTTGCAATTCCTAAGTAGAGGCTGGATCATTTCCCTGACCATTATTTTTCACAAAAATGAAGAATTTAATATCTCAGAGTCCCTGTACTTTTATCAAATGTACATTTAACCAATGGAGTTGGTGGTTGTCAAGTGAACAGTTAATTACTAACCAATACCACAAGGAATTCATCCTAAAAGGGGGACTGTGTTTACTGAATAAAGTTGTTTCTTTCGTATGCCATCGGAGAAAAATATATTTGTAAAACTACTGAATTATACTGGTTAGCTGGGAGCACAGAAATTATCTGAATCTTTTTTTTAAAAATGAAGTCCAGCATCATGAAGTTGATGTTAAAAACTAAACGTACATGTCTGATCCTTTAGGTTGTAAACAAAATCTACTGTAAAGCTGTGTGATCTCAGAACCCCTGTTTAATCATCATTTGGGACTTGTGTAACTGCTTTTGAACTTCCATTTCAGACAACAGCTGCAGCACTCTGCAAACCGCCTTGCCAAAGAGACCAATGAATATCTCAAGGAGTTGGGGTCTCTGCCCCTCCCCCTGTCTGCTTCGGAACAGGTAGGCAGGCAGAATTTCCTGGACATATTTCTAGATCACTCATTTCATGAAACTAGCACAGACCACAAACTCCCAAAGCCTGAACTGGCACAGCTGAAGAGACAGCAGCCTTTTGGATTGAAGGATGTTGGTGAAGTAGGGAAACTCATTAAACTGGCTGCATTCTGGCTGCTTATATCACACTGTTTCCCACGGGCAACCTTTCTCACATGAGAATAAGAGATGCTAAATGCTTGGGGAGAGCTCAGTATGCAATTCTTGTTTTTGGAGTGAATTTCTGAAAAATAATCTCATTTACAAAGTGCCTGGTGGTGCAAGGCAGTGTTTTAGGGTAAGAGCTCCAAGCAAACTGCCTGTCAGTGTGAGGTGTGATCATGCCAGAAAGCTTTCCCTGGCATGTGATTTATTAGTGGGGGAAGGGGAGAAGCTGACTCACCTTGCTCATATTTGAATAAAGCAAAATATAACAAGGCAAAGGCTATGATTTTATCTCTTACCAAATAGTAGTTTGAGTTCCTGCTACCTGTGGGAAAGGAGAGGGGCAGTCTTGTGCTGTTCATTTTCATTTACCACTACCTGCTTTTGTGATGCTGTTGTGGGAGTGATCTGGAGATGTGGGTCAGCAGATGTTGTTTTTCTCTAATTCTGTATTTAAAGGTTCATATGCCAGTTGGAAGCATGGCCATGTTTTGCTGGTTTGTTCAGCAAATATTTTTCAGTTAATCTTCCTGTGGTGAACAATATCCTGTCATGTGCATCTCACAGCCCAGGGAAAATTCAGTCCAAATCTGCAGGAACTGGCATCAGCATGCTGAGGATCTGCTCTGGCAGGAGGATTGTTGCTTCAGAGGGCTCAGATGGAAGCCATAGTGTATTATGGGGCTGCTGTAGTGACTTATTATAGAAAATATATCATTGAAAAGATTTATTTCCTTGAAATGAGTGTTGAATTGATACAAGCTCATTGCAGGATTACAGTCCTGGAAAGCCACAGCTTGAGCCAGCTGTTGAAAATATCTCTATCAGACAACGTAAGAACTGACCTAGTGTTGAGTGTCCTTGGGAAGGTTTTTCCACACCTTTTCATTTCCCATCTCTGGGATGGCACAACACTCAAAGGACATGTTCTCTGGAGGCTAAACAAGTTGACACTGTAAAATGAAGATGAACAGCATTATTGCAACTAATGAATTTGGAGAAAAGATAAACTGAAATGGTTATCAGGACTAAGTTGTTATCTGATCTGATAATAATGGGCTTCTGGTGTAGCATGGCTGGGAGAGACAGCTTAGGAGACTGGGGCAATGGGTGTTGTCATTAGTTCTGGAAGTGTGGGGCTTCCCATGTTTGTAAGAAGTACTATGAGTTTGGCTGAGTAGAGGAATGGAGGGGAAAGGCATTGTAAGTAACTAAAAGGTACATAATTAAATGTGGTGGATTATTGGAATGTGATTTGAATAAAAGTAATGGTGTTGAAGACCACTCTACTTCAGACTTAAAACTAGACTGAAGTTGGAGAACTTTGTTGCACTGAACTGTCCTGCGGTGGGCAAGGCATGGAACATTTTCAATAAGGAATTAAAACCCAGTGGGCTTTTTGTTCTCTCCAGTGCCCCAGACTGCTGGAACCAAAAGATCACTGAGTGCCAGCATTCATTGTTGTTCTTATGGTGGGTTTTGAGATTCTGACAGTCACTTTATAATGAATGGGAATGTCTGAACACTTGTTTGTGTTTCACTTCCTCAGCGCCAACAGAGGCTTCAGAAGGAGCGACTAATGAATGACTTCTCCGCGGCCTTAAACAACTTCCAGGCAGTGCAGAGGAGAGTGTCAGAGAAGGAGAAGGAGACTGTAGCGAGGGCGAGAGCTGGCTCCCGGATCTCTGTGAGTATTGGTTGGAATTTTGGAACAATGAGTCTTCCAAGAGATCTTGTACTTGCCCTCCAACCTCATATCTGTCTCCTGACACCTCACTGAGGGCAGCTGAGCCCTCAGGGCTTTAGTTTTGCCATTCCAGATGTTGTGAGTAGTCCCTCCTTTCAGAGTGCTCCTTGTCAATGTAGAGGAGGGAAGGAATCCTGGTAGTTGCAAATGTTGTGGAGAATGAGATGGAGAGTCAAAGTCCAGTGAACAGCAAAGCATTGCAGGCTGTTCTCCACTTGATGTCAGCCCTAGACTATAAAACTTAAGAGTTCAAATGGCAGCTTACCACTCCTTAAATTGCATCTCAAATCTCACACCATGGCACTTTATATTCCTATACCTTCTGTCCTGCTAATATCTCCAATGTGTGTTCAATCCTTTTTCCTGTTATGTTTTGTCAAACTCTTGTGGCTACTAAGAATTCATAATAAAAAGCCCATTGAAGGCATTTCCCTCCCCTTGACTCAGGGCTTTTGTGTTAGCTCTGCATTCTTAATTTCTGAAAGGGAACACATTTATCTGTTGGATTATGCTCTAAATTTTGTGCTTCATGTTGGGCAAGGAAGTGACAAACATTGACAGCTGATCCAAGGACATGGACTGACTGCTTTGGATCTTTCAGTTGCCTCTGATTTGCAGACACAGTCTGAATCTAAAAATTTGAATGTAAATGTTAAATCTGAAAGCTGCAGTGATAGTAGCATTCCTCCAAGAACTCTCTGGACAGTACTCTTGGTCTTCAAGATCCTGCCGGTGATGTTGTGAGTGGTCCTGGTAGTCTGTGAGACTCATGACTCCTTTCTCTCTTCCAGGCTGATGAGCGGTTCAGAGAAGAACAGCTTGTTTCATTTGATAGGTAATAACTTCTTGTACTCTTGAGGTTTTCACTACATATAACTCAAGTTTTTGTGGTAAGATACGTTATTGAAACTCGGGCCAGACTCTGCTGGCTGAATGCAAAGCAAAAAGAGTTGAAAAGCAATTATTACAGCACATATAATATACAATGTAAAAAATTAACTGCATGTGACTATTTTATCTTCCTTAAATATAGACTGTGGGATTTCTACCCTGAGGGGACTTGTACTGTCCCTGGCAGCTGGAGCTCCTACTTTTCTGGCCTGTAAGCACAAGATTACCAGACCTGATTTCACTCACTGTGACTCTTTCCACAGAGAGCTGCATATTTATTTTGTGGGTTTGGGTGTTCTCCAGCAGCCCAGTTGGAGCTATTGCAGAGTAGCAGATTAGGCTGCCTCAAATTTGGAAGTCCTGGACATTATGCACTGACAATCTAATCCTAGAAGATCCACAACAGACAGCATTACTGTCACCTGCCAGACCACTGTGTTGCTCCTGCAGACAGTGTGCCTGCATGGTAGAAGCTTTATAAAATGCTCCACCAACTCTACAGTGTGGCAAAGAGAACCCGGGACCCTCCAGAAGTGTCTGTGGTTACTGGGTCAGCTGGGCTGGAATCTGTTGGCCCTGTCTGTATAAATCATTTCACTTTCTGAATCAAGAGACCTTGCTTACCTGTCTCAGCTGTACATCCCCCCTCTGCAAACTGCCCTTCATCTGCTCAGCTGCTTGTTGTGCATCCCTTCATTAGCCCTGGACTTTCACTCCGAGTCAGGGGTGAAATCCCAGGCTGTCCAGATTATGCAGGTACTGGGATGAGTTTGAAGGCCTTGCACACTAAGGCAGTGGGACCCAGAGAGGTACCTGTTCATGCAGAGCCTCTTAGCTCAGGGAGAGATGGTGGCACTCAGCAGCTAATGCACATTCCAAGCTGCTCCTCTGTGCTACATGCCAGAAACTTCTGCTTTAAAAATCTGCAAACCCTATGGGCACCTCAGAGCTGAATTTCTGAAACGGTCAGCTAGATAACTTACTCATGGGAGTCTTCATTTCTTTAGGCACTTTGAGACTTTAAAACTTACTATTTAGTGTTGTATACCAAACACTGGAATGTTACAGTGCTTCCTGGCACACTTCTCTGTTGAAAAGATGGAGGTGTTGCTCTTGAAGAACTTTCTAAGCTGAACATAGAGATGCCCTTGTGTCCACTGTAGTTGGTATAACTTCTGCAGCAGTTGTGAAGAACCAGCTATCAGGAGAGAGGTAGACTGAGATGCAGAGTTACTTGTTTTTTAACATCTCTTCTGGTGTGTAATATAATTTGAAGTTGTTACTGGACTAATGCATTAAAATACTAAAACACTTTATCTCCAAATGCCAGATAGCAAGCAAGGATCTCTGAATCTAAATGCTTGTCAGGTGTATTTTTGTTCTGGTAATGTGCTTGCAGGCTGCTCTCTACCAAAACTTTTACACTGATTTCTTCCTCTTGGGGGGATGGTAAGAAGGAAGGAAGGTACAAGTACTTAAAAACAAAAGCAGAACTGATATAAGCAGGTTTCTTCTATAATGCTGTAGATAATTGTCACGTCCTAGAACAGTGTTCTCTGTAACTGCTTTCCAGTTCCTTCCCTTTACGTGATCTGTCCCTTTTTTCAGCTGTTCCAATTTGTGACTGTTCACAAATCAGTCCTGTCCCTGTGCAAGGGCCAAGAACCTGGGGGTTGTTCTGTAGGAAACTCTTCAAGTCACTGGTGCTTTGCTACAAATGCAGTGTGAAAGGGCCTGTAGTCAGTCATACTTTCTTTCTCTCTCTTTGCAGTGGTGAAGATTGGAATCAAATGCAGTCTCAGGAAGAAGATGTGGCAATAACTGAACAGGACCTTGAACTCATTAAAGAAAGAGAAACGGCAATCAGGCAATTAGAGGTGACCAGTAGATCCTGCACAGTTAACAGTATTGGGAGATAAATCAAAGGAGTTCAGTGCTAATTAATGGGATGGGCTGAGGAGAGCTGAAGGTGGAGGAACAGAGTTCCTTGTAGAGAGGATTGATGCCGAGATCAATCTCCCTGCTCCTGTTGAAGGAGGTATATTTTCCTTCAGTGTTGGCTGGTGGTCCTTCAGAGATGGCCAGAGGAACTCCTGTTACAGTGTTCATCTCAGTTCCACGCTGTGTTGATTGTCTCATCCCATACTGTGGGATGAAACAAATACACAGTAGCAGGTGCATTGTAGGCTCCTGTGCTAATCCCAAGTTGCACAGACAGTAACATCAGGTCACCTCAGTCAGAGAGCACTGGTGTCTATCCTGACCCTTTGAGCCATGGTCAAGAGGTACTAAGGGTGAGGATTAGAAAAATTGTACGCAGTGTTGGCTGTAACTTGTTACATTCTTGTCTTCAGGCAGACATTTTGGATGTCAATCAGATATTTAAGGATTTAGCCATGATGATTCATGACCAAGGAGATATGATTGGTGAGTGCATTTGGATAATAAGAAGTTTCTTCTGAGTTCACTAACTAGTTTTGCCTATATAGTTTAAATTTGCCAGTATTTTGCATTAAAAGTTTTGTATTTCTATTTATAATTTTTGAACACTGGACCTCTGAAATATTTTACAGTGAGTTCTCTTGTTTTTTCCATAGATAGCATAGAGGCAAATGTGGAAAGTGCAGAAGTCCATGTGGAAAGAGCCAGTGAGCAGTTACAGAGAGCTGCCTATTATCAGGTAAATTCTATGTGCTTGTTTTATTGTCAGTGTATAGTTGAGCAATAATGGAACAGGCAAAGCAAGACACATACTGAGCACTGCAGCACCAAACTAGTTATTAAAACCATCTTGTGCAAGCTGGCACTTACTCAAAAATAGCTGCAAGGAATATATAAAGCATTTGAGTCAAAAACAAAGTATGGAAATTCACCTTCTACTTTAGAGGAGACGGAGTCTGTCTCTTCATGTAGGTGTGCTCTGCAAGTCTAAGTGTTCACCTGTCTGTGTTGTTCTTAGGAGTTAGCAGAACAAACAATCAATTCTTATGTTGTATCCAACTTGTAAACATCTCAGCCAAGACACATGGAAAAACCCGTGCCCAGACTCAGGGAACTTCCACTGGCTAGGATTTGCAGCACTCCTTTCCAGCTCCTGAGGTTCTGTGCCATAGTCTGCCCTTCCTGTCCCACCAAGTCTCCTGCAGTGGTTCTCACTGCTGTGTTACAGCCAATATTTTCTGTATGTGACCTGTACCATCCTTGTCCTGTAGATCTAGGTTCTGGGAGGGAGTCAGGGTCCTGCTTCAGTCACTGCTGGGGCTTCAGGCCTCCACACAAGATAAATATTGGGCTCTTCCAAGCTTTGGAGTGGGAGGTACTGGAAAGCAATGAAACTCCACTGCTGTTTAGTGCAGGGGAGGGAAGTAGCTTTTACCACCTCGCAGCATTTAGTAGCATTCTCTCTCCATGGCTCCCTTTAGATAAAGTTTTGAGGTATTTATAAATTTTAAGTTTGGGGGTTACTAGACATGCTTTAGATGTGTTTTTTGTGGGTGGAGAAGGAAGTGGTTATGTATAACTACCCTCAAATCCTTAGATGCCAAATTAAAAATATTTGGCATATATGGATGGACTGTACTTTCCTGTGATGAATAAAGTGACCAAAGCTGTAAAATCCAAGTACAGTAACTGTACATTAAATCATTTAAACTAGAAATGCAATACCAAGCCTAAGTGGCCAAGGGGAAAGAGGATCAGAGAACTGCTTGGGACTTTGATTAGGCTTACTTGAAAAACCTAAATAGCTGGACAGGCTTGGCTTTCTCTGAGGCTTGTATTTTCCTTAGGAGAAGCAAAACCTGTCATATTTTGGTTTAACTGCATCTCTTAGACCACTGCACTCCTAAAACTAAAACTGTAGAGTCATGTAGTTTAAGGAACATGTAAAAGTGTTCAGACTACATTGGTTACTTCTCTTGAGTAGCTGGGTATCAAGTGCTCTGGTTCACCCAAGTTAGTAACAGGAATGGTGGCCTTGGTTTTTTTTGTCAACTGTCCCAATGTCAGTGTGTTTTTTTTCTTCTCTTATTAGAAGAAATCCCGTAAGAAGATGTGTATCCTGATGTTTGGCCTTGCTGTGGCCTGTCTAATCATAGGACTGATTATCTGGGGGGCAACAAAATGAAATCTTCCCATGGAACCCACTCCCACTGCTGAGATTTTTTCTCTCAGAGCGAACAGGCTGACCAGTCTCGGAGATGAACTGACCACCCTGAGAGAGCACGAGCTGGAACTACTTCTAGTAATAGATATTAGCAACTAATGTGCAGATAACTAGTATTTGGAATTAGTGAACCATGGAGACAGTATTTATCAGTTTATATACAAATTATATTGTTTTATGTAACTAAAATCTTGTGGTTTTGCTTTCTGTAATGTATTATTCCCTGTCCCAACTGTATGCTGAAGTGTGATCAATAATTGGAGATGTCTTGTTTTTGACAAGTGGCACAACTCCAACATTTTGTATGTGTAGGTAACTTTGTTGGACTGGAATGAGAATGACATTCAAAGACAGCACACCACCAAGTCACATTATGTAAATCCAGCAGTTTCTAAAGTCTCCAGTGTCTGCCCCATGGTCTTATTGTCTCCAAGTGGCTGTGGTTCTAGATTCTCTTGAAGAGGAAGACATTGTTACAGATTCAAGAGGCAAGGAGAGTATGTACAGATGATAGCTGGAACCACTGCCTGCTGGTCAGTTTAGCCTTGAGACTTCTAACTTTGTTGTTTATTTTTTTAATTGTGGAAGAGGTTGGTTTTTCCCAAAATGCATCATTTGAGGACAGAATGTTCTTTGACTAACAGCCTCAACAATGCAGCTTCCTTAGACAAACCAGCTGGGCGTTTATTAGTGGTCAAATAAATCTCTTCCAATGCTGACTCTCAAGCACTAGGGATACAAAGTTTAGGTGCTACTCCAAATTGGTTTTAGAAGCTTCCAGGGAGAAAATCACACAAAGATGAGGAAGTGGGCACTTAAGTTTACAAGCTAGCAAGATAGATGAGTGTTAGCAGAAATCTTGCTTCTGGAGAAGTACTTTTGGAGCTCACTCGTAGTGTATTAGTAAATATTATGTGTGGGTTGTGATCATGTGGTGTTTTCCATTCTTTATGAAAGTGCAGAAACTTCCTGAGTGAAGTGCCAGGATTTTCAGACTGAGGATGTGTGTGCAAATGAAAAAATATTGCTGGTTCCAGCTCACAGAGCTGGGCTGAACACAGCAGGCACTCCCCACTTTGATGTAGCTCTGAACTGACATGCACTGAGGGAACAGGAATCTGTCCAAAGCCCAAGGGGGTGTGGTAAATGCAGCATACTGACCCATTTTGTATTTATCTTTATTCCATGTCTCCTCTATAATAAAGTAAATGTGAAAGCTGGGAAGGGAGTGTTCTCCCAATTGCACAGTGGTTTGCACTATTGCGCCATCATTCCATCTAATAATCATCAATAAACACTTCTAAAAGCTTCTGTCAGAGCTCCTTTCTCTTTAGACACTGGCACAGGTGTGTTTGCAGTTCCCTCTGTAAGCAGAGCAGAAGATTTTACATAAGCACAGTGGTGTCTCCTGCAGCTTTACTTCAGTGGTCCCTGATTCTTGGGTGGAAACACGGGATTCCCTTCACGGGGACTTACACAATGCTCCTGGGCAGAGTCCTGTACAATAGCTGATCCCTGGAAAGTTCATCTCATGCCCCAGAGCAGTGTTGGGTCAGCCTTGACTACCTGTCTGTTGCCAAAACTTGCAGTCTTTGCTGAGCCTGTACCATAAAATCTGACTTGAAAGCAGGGGAACTGTGTGATGTTCTATTCCTTTTTTAAAGTATTCCTCAGAAAAGGTAGAGTCTGCTGCTCTGTGCTGCCTGCTGCTGGGCAGAGGCCTCTGGGTCACTCTGCTGTGTGAGGGTGAGAGCACCTTCCTCCTCACCAACCCTGAAAGGGAGGGAGCATCCTCTGGCCCGAGTCCTCTGGGAACTGGAGCTGAGGGCAGAGCTGCTGGTTCCGGGCTCAGGGTTGCTGTCACTCCAGACTCCTCTCTCTGCACAGTTGAAATGCCGCCCACACTCCTCTGACAGCCCTGACTGACCTTCCTGAGCTGGGGAGCCCCTCGGGCCGCGCTCGCGGTGCTGCAGTGCGGGATGCAGCTCCGAGCACGGCCCCGGCACTGCCGCTCCCCGTGGGCGCCTGGGGAGATGCAGCTTCTCCCGGGCCCTGAGCCCATCCCATCCCTCATCCTATCCCTCATCCCATCCCTCATCCAATCCCATCCCTCATCCCATCCCTGATTCCATCCCTGATTCCATCCCTGATTCCATCCCATCCTGTCCTGTCCCTGATCCCATCCCATCCCATCCTTGATCCCATCCCATCCCATCGGTGATCCCATCCCTGATCCCATCCCATCCTTGATCCCATCCCATCCCTGATCCCGTCCCTGATCCCGTCCCATCCCTGATCCTATCCCATCCCATCCCTCATCCCATCCCTGAGCCCATCTGTCATCCCATCCCTGATTCCATCCCATCCTGTCCTGTCCCTGATCCCATCCCTGACCCCATCCCTGATCCCATCCCTGATCCCGTCCCTGATCCCATCCCGTCCCTGATCCCATCCCATCCCTGATCCCATCGCTGATCCCTTCCCCTCCCTGATCCCGTCCCTGATCCCATCCCATCCCTGATCCCATCCCTGATCCC
>JAOXXN010000287.1:1867788-1890886 GCA_026770055.1 Myrmophylax atrothorax
GACACTGAGGGCACCTCCCCATGGCTGGCAGTGCCTGCAGGAGGGGGCAGAGCAGGGACACTGAGGGCACCTCCCCAGGGCTGGCAGTGCCTCAGGAGGGGGCAGAGCAGAGACACTGAGAGGGAACAGGACCAGCTTTCTAACAAACTTTCTTTAGTAGATTTTTGCAAGAGATTTCCTTTCCTGTTGTACTCATTGATCCATGAGGTGAGAGGTTTGATAGCACAGAGCATGTGAGGGGTGGCTGATACTTCCAAATCCAGCCATTGTTTCTGATCTTTGGTGATTCTGGAACTCATTAGTTTGGAATATAAAACTAGAAAATCTTTCTACCTTTTTCATTAAAAGGCTTTTCAAGTATCTAAGTTTGGCTGCCTGAACTGGGACATTGATTTAATCTGTTCCAAAGGTGTTTCTACCAGAAATTACTTCTGGTTTGTTTTCATGGTATCATAATCAGTATTTACCACCTTCCTGTGTTCAGAGTTTCACAGGAACAGGTCCACAGGGGAAGTTCTGCCTACAAAGGAGTCTCAGTCCAAAAGATCCCAGAGAATTGGTGCATTTTTCAAGCGCTGTAATTCAGAGATGAAGGCACTGCCTTGTGCTACTGTTGGGCTTGTTCAGTGAGCTCGAAATAAAGTTGAAGGTAAAGGCAGATTAAAAATAACAGCAAGGGGGCAATGGAAAATCAGAGCTGGGATATGGCAGACAGGATTCAGCTTAGGGAAGAGGAAAGTGGTTGTGCTGCAGCACTTGGGAGCTCTCTGACCTGACAGGTGCAGGGAAGATGTTGCTAAAATGTGTGTTAGGACAGACTGACCACTGAGTATCCAGGAAGAGATCACTGAAAGGAAAAGCAGAGGCCAGACTGAGTAAGAAGTAGACTTAGCTGTAGAATGAATTTCTTGAAAAGTTTACCTATTTGGAAAGAAATATTAAAAAAAGATGGGGAAATAGCTGTTGTTTGATCAGAGTAAGGCAGGCATGTGAAAATTATCCAGAGTTGTGTTGCACAGTAGCCAGAACTTGGCAATTTCAGAGGAATGGGGAAAACCAAGTTTTCCCGTGGTCAGGGGCAGAAAGAGGGAATGGTGAGTAGTGGACATGAATCCATGAAAGGCACCTGTCTCAGTGCAAGCTGAGCCCTGAGATGTGCAGGGAGCACCAGAGGAGACAGCAGTGCTGAGGTGTGTGCTGGCTGTGTGATCCTCGAGCTCCCTGGCTGGTCTGGCCCCCACACCACTATAATCCCATTTCTAGGAGCAGTCACTGCTTCAGCAGACTGTCCTGGAGCTTTGCATTCTCTGCTTTTGCTGCTGCCATTTGTTCATCCATCAGTATTAACCATATACACTCATTAGGGTTGTGCACCCACAGTCATGGAGAAGGGCCTGGCAAGGAAACTTGTGCAAGATTCAGAGAGGTGTGGGCAGGATGGTGTAATGGATTGGGAGCAACAAAGGAAAATGCTTGGGAAAGAAGTGAAGTAGAAATAACAGGAGACTGTGTTGTATTAAGTTATTGAGGAGAGCTGACCTGAGGACACAGAAGAAACCATCAAATTTTAAGGCACATCCTAGAAATGTGAACAAATATATTTAACCCCCTCAAACAACTTCAGTTACGAGTGACCCTTTTTTCTTCTGCAGCCACCCTGAGAACGTGGCTGCCCGTTGTCACTGTTCCCTGGCTCCATGCAGTGAGCAGAGTGGGAACATGATCTCTGGGGAGCTCCTCAGAAGGGCAGTGGTGCAACTGAGAACTGGGTCACTGCTGCCTGTCAGGAGAGCTGGGCCAGCCCTGGGGGACGAGCAGCAGAGCTGCACCTGTGGGGAAGTACAGGAGACACAGACTTGGAGAGATCTGAGCAGAACAAGATCCTTTGTTGCCAACAGCCCAGGATGCCGTGGTGGTGCAGGGCAGGTGTTGGTACCACAGCAGTGTCCTGGGGTTGAGCACTGCAAATGCCCAGTGTGTTCCTGCTGATCCCTGAGGGTTCTCCCATGTGCTGGCATTTTGCTGTGCCCTGCTGAGTCCCACAGGCCCCTGTACTCCCTTTGCTAGATGGGAATAACACTGGCTGACAGGTGACTGTGCCCAGGGCAAGGGGTGAGCAGGAGGAGCTGTGGGGCCGGGGGAGGCCTTTGCTGCTGTCCCCTGGTGTGGCCCCTCTGGTGCCCTGGTCTCCTCTGTGTGCCCTGTGTTGGCACAGAGGGTGGTCACAGGGGAGCTCTGGCTATTGGCCAGCACTTTGCAGGTGTGTGCAGAGACCCCCATTGCAAGTACTGGAGGAGAAGGGTGGTAGAAATTCCTGTTCCTCTCAGCAGCCAAGGGTAGAGATGTGCTGTTTTGAAGGTGACTTGAGAAAACAGAGCCCTTGAGCAAACTACCCCCTTTTCTGGCTGTTAGTCTCTTCCTGCCTCATATCAAGTTGTCCCAGGAGGAGCTGCTCTGTTTATTGTGTCAATCAGCTGCTTTTCACCTGGAGAGGTAAAGCTTGAGATGCCTCATGTCCTGTTATCTTCACTCTTCCCATAAAAAATCCTGCTTTATGTGTTTTCAGATGGAATCTGCAGGGAGGAAAAGAAAATTACGGGATTTTCATATTTTCCAAAAAATACTTCTGCTTACATTTGTGTAGGTCTGGTCTGTAGCTCAAGCAGAGTTTTGGCTCCAAGACTAATAAAGTTTTTATTAAATGTTTTGATGCTATAATTCTCCTTTCTTTATTTTCCAGGGCAGGAAAACCACCACCTGGCTTACACCTGGATGTAGTCAAAGGAGACAAACTCATTGAGGTATGGAAATAGGGTTTGATGGATTTGGTGTATCATGTGCAGAGGCACCAGCAGTAGAACATTTCCCAGCATTTCCACACTTAGAAGTATTCTCTTTCTCTCTCATATTCATTAATTTCAAATCAGTTTGGTTTGCCCTGAAACTTCAGAATGAAGCCTTCCCAATGCCATCCTGGCCAGCAGCACCTGGGGTGGGGATTGTGCTTGGCACTGAGTTTTTCAGTGTTTCTTTCAGGCCATTAATGAGATTCAGGGAGCAAAGCTACCTGGCAGTGACTTTGGGGTTTTTGGTGTGTGGCAGGTGGCAAAACATAACTTTGGGGTTTGGTGTATGGCATGTGGCCTTCCCATCTGGGGGATTGAGTCTCTGAGGTTTTTCATGTCATGTTTCTTTTACATTTTTGAGCATGGACAGAGTTTTAGGGTAAAGAGTTCACCTGCTGAATTGGTCCTCGTTTATCAGGCAAATTTCCATCATAGGAGTCTTGGTCAGGACTGAAAAGAAAAGCAAAATGCCATATGGAAGCTGAGGATGCACCACTGCTTTTGGCAATGGATGGGATGAGAAAATGTGTTTATAAATTGACAGCCAGGACTGAGGTCGTGGTGGTGTCAGACTCTGGGGCTGTGCTGCCCCCACAGCTTTTGGCCCGATGGGAGGCCCAGGCTGACCCTGCGAGCTTGGGGGGTCTCTGTCTGCTCTGGAGAAGTGGGTGGTAAAGCATCCCAGTTCCTTGTCCTGCCATCAGCTCCTGATAACCTGGACAGGCTCTCTTTGCTGCCACGCAGAAGAGCACTGTGAACAGCCATTGCCAGTTTACTGTCCAGATACTCCGAGGTTCAGAGCAGGGTGGGATGACACGGAGGCTACAGGGAATGCCTGTGGAGTTGGTGTTTTACCTCCTGATGTTACTGAGCTCACCAGGGCAGAACCTGCGTGTGCCAGAGGCCTGGCTGGTGTTCCCCTGGGGCTGCTGAGGGCTCAGTGGGCAGCTCTGCAGGCTGTTGATGGGGCACACACACCTCCTGGTGTAGCTGCTTTGTGGCCTTGCACTGTGTACAGGTGGTGGCTTCAGCCCTCTGGTCTGTGGTGGTTCCCTGAACAAGGTGTGTGTGCACGGGAACTGCGCAGCCAGTGAGCAGCACTGGGATGCCATCCAGGTTTGGATCCACACCCTGTGCAGTACAGCTGGCAAAGAGGTTCCAGTTTTGTCTTTCCTGGTGGCCAGCAGTAGCCCAGGAGGATGGTCCCTGCTGGGTCACTGAGCACTTGGTACTAACCGAGCCGTCGGTGGCCCGGCCTCGTGCAGAGGTCGCGGCTCACCCTGTGATCGCTGGGTCTGCAAAGTGCAACAGCAAAACAAGCCATGCAGTGTTTAAGCTCAGTGTGTGAAGGAAGACACTGGGTTATAGCTCAGAGGCACAGAATATTTTGGAAACGTTACCTTGAAGTAAAGGCAATAAAATTGTTTTCTCTGTTGATGATTTGTTGCAATATTTCCAATTTTTATGAATTTGTGTCTTTGCAAAACTTGAAGTGCTGTCCAGTCAGGGCAGTATTGATTGTGTGTAACAGGCACAAGTGAAACCTTCCAGGATGCCTTTGGTGTCAGTTGTGGAGAAGAACAAGCAATTGTTTGACCAGTTTTTATGGTCCTTGAAATCATGAGATAACTGCCTGTGGAGCTGAGCACTGTTTGTGGATGAAGGAATCAGCTTCTGCACATCCACTTGTCCTTATCAGAGCTGTGTTTACACAGGACTTTTTTTCAATTTCACGATAAAAGGAAAAGTTCGTGCTCATCTTTCTTATAACAGAATCATAGAATTCATTAGTGCAAAGTGTTGAGCGTGGGAAGAGGCAGATGCTGAACTGAGTGAGGAACTGCGGAATGTGGGACGTGAATCCAGCACTGGGAAGCTGAATCCCTAGGAAACCTAACCAGGGCTTCTCAAAAGATCTAACAGAGAGTTCTGGTGTTCTCAGATCAATAGCTGGATGAAACAACTCTAATCTCGAGAGAAAATACCAGTAAGACTCTTGGAACAAAGTTAAGGCTTGCAGGGAAAAGCCTCACAAAGGTACACGAGCGTGTAGAGTGTGCAGGGAAGAGGTGGAGGGATCTGTTTGCAGGTGGAATAAAAAAAGGGAAATTAAATTCAAAAAGCATTGAGGAGACCATGTACTAGTTTAAGCTCTTCATCTGTGGCTTCTACTTTCTGGTTAACTCTGAGGGGTCTTGTGAAAACCAACATTTGTAAAGAGTCAGAAAGTGATGATAAAGTGGCAGAACCCAAAAGACTCAACATGGTGATTTCTTGTGTTTCTAATCCGAATACACTGAGGCTTTGAGGTATCTTGCTCTGCACCAGACACAGATGGATTCAGGGGAGTCATCTGCACGTTTTACATGTCCCAGTTGGAGGAAAATAACTTACATTTTGCATTTGTACCTCATTTGTCACAAGACCATGTACTTGTAGGCGAATTACCAATTAAGCTGTGATTGCTGGCTTATCAAATGAAATGGGGACTCACACAGTTGACATTTTTCATGGTTGAAGTCTAAGTATTGGCACTCTCATGGATTTTCCGCCAGCTTGTGTATCACTGAGGATGAAGTTGTTATTTTTTCTAGCTGTTTGTTTTCATGGAACTGCTTGAAATTTAATCCTCTTGCAGTGCTGGTTGAAATTGGCCAGAGGTTGAGAAGTTATTTGGTTTAATAGTGGGTATCAGGAGCTGATAGATACACAGACTTATTTTAAGAAACCAAGACAAAATATGTGAGTCAGTAGATTTCACAAAGCATTCACTGTCATGAACTGCTGCTTGAGTTGTGTACCTTGAGTTGGTGGGGAACAAAACCTTTAACAGATAATTACCTAAGGGACCAATTAATTGTAATTCATCGTGATGTATACAAGTATGAAGTCAGGTTGTTCAGTTAATTCTTCTAGTGACCTAAAAGACTGAATAAACTAATGTTAATTAATTAATTAATTAATTGAATGCTTATTACTGAATACCAGATGATGAGAACTTGCAGCATGAGGGCTGACAGATGTTCAGCAGAGCATTGGAAAATCCAACCTGTAAAATAGAGAGCACATCTGGGGGAAAAATAGGAAAAAAACCCACTGGGGAAGCGACACGTGACTGTAGCAGTGCTAAAGCCTTGAAGTTCATAGTTGGTGTGCAGGTAAATAGAGGTGACTTTGCAAGGTGATCTGGAGCAGAAGCTGAGGTCCATGATGGGATTGTAGTCCTAGCAAATAAGGCAGAGGTGTATCAATACTGTGTCTTAATTAAAGGTGTGTCCTTATTTTCTGTATGACTTGGTGGTGCCACAGAATGAGGAGCTGTCTGGGTGGTCATTGTGTCAGTCTGTGAGACAGCTCAGAACCCCAACCAGCCACTGGGCCCAGTCACATACCCTGCTCTTTGTAGCTGAGCATGTGGTTTGTCCCTGGCACAACTGAGGAGCAACCACCTGGAGTGCTGCTGCCAGAGAGGGAGATCTCAGCATCACTCCCCCTGCTTCCTGGAGCAGCTGGGACATTCCTCTGACGAATTAACCCATTAAAAAAGGCTTTGCAAGCCAAAAACGTGGCTCAAATGTGTGGCAGTGGGACTGAGGAGAGGATTCAAGAGCTGGGAATGGGGGGAGGAAGAGGGAGAAATCCATGTGCTCAAGCAAGGAAGAATGTTAGTTCATTTCAGACCATCTCATGGAAGCAGTGCTCTCCTGAACTAAGGTCTGGTCTGGGGTTTTCTGATGGAAAATGTATCCTCAGCATTCCTTTGATGATGCTGTTGAAACGTGTGGGCTTTGCTAAATGTATCAGAAAGCAGAAACCTGTTAAGAGATGTGTAATGCACTGCCAGCCTTTACTTTGTGCAGCTGGAGCAGGAAAATATAGATTAGATAAGTTCTTGGGATCCAGTGAGAAGGTTCTGCACCTGCCCTGCTTGCATTCCAATGCAAGGAGTTCCTCAACAACATGGTCTGGTAATGGAAATACTGCAGGACTTTGTCAATGTGTCCCTTGCTTTATAGAGATGGTTTATGTAACTGATGTTAAGGCTTGTAAGATCGTTTGAAGAAGAGAACAGAACTAGGATGAATAAAAAAGAAATGCCTAAAATTGATGGTTTACTTGAATACACTAATATGCATTCTGATCACAGCACATACTCAGTATAGTTTTGCATCTTTATATTAAGAGGTTTGAAAACTGCAGGTCCCTTTCTGTACAGAAGTATAATTTTGATGTCATGTGTCAGACTAGAGATCACTGAGCATGGGTTCCTGCTTCGAGGGGGCCTGAGGTCATCCATCGAGGAGGTGTTAAAATCTTTGGGAGCAGATGTGAGGATCTCTGGTATGAGGCAGTCTCATGCACTGAAGAGGCTGTCTTGTGTGGGCTGGTAAAGAAGGGAGTAACTGGCACTGTCCCATATCTGATTTTACGAAGAGCAGATTTGAGTTTCTGTATTTAACAGTACCAGACTAAACTGCCATATTGATGAGCTGTTGATGCTTCATTTTGAATTTGCTCTGTTTATTCATGTTCTTGAATTTTTTCAGGAATAGCCAAAAGATTCTAGGAATCTAATCTGCTTCTCTGTTTGACATTCTACCTCAGAAACTCATCATTGATGAGAAGAAATACTATCTCTTTGGGAGAAATCCTGATCTGTGCGATTTTACCATTGACCACCAGTCTTGCTCTCGGGTCCATGCTGCCTTGGTCTATCACAAACATCTCAAGAGGGTTTTCCTCATAGATCTGAACAGCAGTAAGTAGTGTGCCATTTAACCAGACAGAAGTGTGCTATTTCAGTGCTTAAAATTTCTGAATCTGAGACACTTTTTCCTTTCTTATTGTTGTTTGCGTTGTGCAGACAGACAGCTATAATGGGAATTTACATTGTAGGGAAAGATGGGTGAGGGTTAAAGCTAAGGAGTGGTTGCCTCACTAGTTGTTTAAAACATTTCTAGACTCTTTAAGAGGCCAAAGGAGAGGAGGAAAGTGACTTGGCCTTCCCTTCACAATTTTAGCGAAGCCTTCTCTTCTGAGGGTGGTTTCCCAAGGTCTGAAACCTGTCACTGTCCAGACATAGCACATTGGGACCTGCAGCGATGCAGAAAATAAAGAGTGTTTGTAATTTTTTTCCATGACTTTTTGAGGACTTCAGATGTTGTGTTACTTCAGTTTGTAAGGTGATGGGTGAGACACACACAGCTAATGCTCTCAGCAGGCCCTCAGTGCCTCCTACTCGGAACAGCTGTTACAGTTTCTGAGGTTCTGGAGCTGTATTTCCCTGAGCCCAGTGTGGTGACTAACAGCCTGTTCTGCATTCAGCACATGGCACGTTCCTGGGTCACATCCGCCTGGAGGCTCACAAGCCGCAGCAGATCCCCATCGACTCCACGGTGTCCTTCGGAGCCTCCACCCGCGCGTACACCCTGCGGGAGAAGCCGCAGACGCTGCCGTCGGCAGTGAAGGGCGACGAGAAGATGGGTGGGGAGGACGAGGAGCTCAAGGGGCTGCTGGGCCTGCCAGAGGAGGAGACAGAACTGGACGTGAGTACGGTGGCACGCGGTGCCTCAGTGGCATTTCCAGCTAGGACAGCATTCCCTGTTTGTTTGCTTACAGGCATGGAATCATTTAGGTTGGAAAATGCCTTGAAGATCAAGTCCAACCATAAAACACTGGGGTTTATGACCCAGCCCTGAAGGGCAAGGGTAACTCAGGGTTTTGTTAGTAGATCCCTTGGGCAGATTAGAGTGAAATGACACTGAATAACCAGTGTTCGTTCGTTCATTCAGTCATTCAGTCATTCATTCATTCATAAATAAATAAATAAATAAGTAGGGTTTATTTTAGATCAGTTTGTTTGCAATGGAAAGGAGGTGTGGAGCTGTTTGGGTTATTATTATCTAGAGTAATATAGCAAAATAAAAGCATAAAAATAACAACAATATAAATGAGGAAAAGAAAGAAAGGATAAGAGCAGAAAGATCTCACCACCCATGGATCCAGTGACAATTTTGATGTCTGTTGTTTGAAGTGATGGTCACAGAGTTGATGTGTTGGGGGTGAGGGAAGCTGTTGAAACACCAAGTCCAGAGGGTTAATAAATGCTTAGGTCACATGGGAACACCCAGGTAACTCCCCTGGGGGGAAACAGTGGGTGTTTTACACTGTCTGTCGCAACACTGTGGATCACGCACAGTCCTCCAGTGGAATGCCCCAGAAATGAGTCTGGGGGCACTTTAGGGGTCTTTGATGGTTTATGACACCTTGCAAGACATGACAGCTGCCTCTCAGCTCAGCGCAGTTGAGCCAGTTATGCCCCACCAGAAGGGATGGAAACCTTCAGGCCATGAGTGAATGTCCCAGTATGACCCTGGGGGAAGGAGGGGAGTTTCCACCCCTCATCCAGTTGTGTAAGGGAGGACATTGCCATGACATTCCACTATCCCACCTCACAGGTTCTGCTTCTTATCGGCCTCTTCCCTTACCTGGCTCAAAGCCCAGCTTTCCCCTGTGGTGGTGAACGTTCACCCCCTCTGTCCCTGAGTTGTTCCACTGCACTTCAACAGCAAAGCACCCACTATTTTGCAAATGGGCAATTGTTTGAGCCATTAAACATTAACATTTCAGTCTCTCACACAGGCCCACCCCCAAACCATGTCTACATGTCTTTTAAATACCTCCAGGGACGGTGACTGAACTACTTCCCTGGGTAATACTTCCTTAGGTTCAGGTTCTTAATTTCTTGACCTTGAAAATAGTCTGAGGTGTCTTCTGCTGGCAGATACACCCAAAGCATCTCATCTGCCGTAATAAATCTGTGATCATGGTGCTTGCCAGAGTCGGGGACCTAATAATCTTAATTATCCCAGCGGTCATCCCACCAGTGCTTGCCAGGGCAGACATGCTGCAGGTCAGGACTGGGTTCCCACGTTGCTCCTCTTGCCAGATACCTGTGAATGCTGCCCTGTTCCCTAAGTTAGCTAGTGAAGAAGAAGAAAGCAGTGTCTGTGGCATTCACAGGATTGTGGATGTTGGAAGCGACCTCTTGGAATCATCCACCAGCTCAAGCAGGGCCAGCTGGAGCAGCCTGCCCAGGATCGTGCTTAGTTCTGAGTGTCCTTGCAGAGACCCGACAGCCTCTCGGGGCAGCTCATTGCAGCCCTGAAGCTCTGCTTCTTCCTCGGGGTCTGAAGTTGAAAATAAACAGTGTCCTGTGGTCTTCTGATGTGCACAGTCACGTGATTAAATCAGATTGCATACACCAGTTGCTTAAACTCCTCTATCCAAATTTGCCATTAGAACCTGACGGAGTTTAATACAGCCCACAACAAAAGGATCTCCACACTCACCATTGAGGAAGGGAACTTGGACATCCAGAGGCCAAAGAGGAAACGGAAGAACTCCAGAGTGACGTTCAGTGATGACGATGAGATCATCAATCCAGGTAAGGAGTTTGCTTTAATCTTTACTAGACACCCTTCAGGACCTGCTTCCAGTATTCTCGTTGGGATTCCTCATGGCTGCACATGGATAAGAACAGAAATTTGGCAGTCTATATTTGGGATCTGCTATTTCAGAGAAGCTGTCACATGTCTCATTGAAGCCTTTGACCTCTCTCTGTTTTTTTCTGTTCTACCTGTAAGGTGACTGTGTGGTCTGTGCAGGATGGGGATATCGCACTCAGTTTCATTGCTCAGTATTTTGTCAGATATTGGTAAAGTGTCATGGCTGCGAAAGGAGGGAGGTTTACCTTTTTTGTCTTTAGAATCTAAATGGGAACAGAACCTGTTTGGTTTTCATCTGTCCCTTAATGCTTTCCTTACCTGTTGCCTCTGGGCCTCTGTTGCCTCTGTGTTGAGTTTAGAGGGATCTTGCTGCTTGTCTGCACATCTGAACCCTGTTGTCCTCAATCCTCATTCAAACTGGTGCGTCTGAACACGTATCCAATTCCAAATTAGTCTTTTTTTTCTCCTTCAGCTGCTCCATATTAATGGCATTCCTATCAATGATATTTTATATGGATAGTATTCCTTTTAAGAGTAGCAAATTAATGATCAGGCATTTTGAAATACAGTGAAAGTGGTTCCACTGGCAGTGTAGAGCACCCAGAGTGACCATTTTGGTTTATAAGGTGATGCAGGCCAGAGCTCAGAACATCCTAATGCAAACTTTTGCATTGCAAAAAGAATAGATAATTTTTCCAGACTTTCAGGAACTTGCATTGACTGCTTCTGACTCCTCCTTCAAAGCCCCCCAGGGACTTTGGGGACTGGCTGATGTGCCTTTAGCATGTGCAGTGCCTTGTCAGCAGCAGCTTTCAGCACAAACTCCAGCCTGTCTGATCCCAAACTGCCCATCCAGCTGCTCCCCTTCATTTGAGGGAAAGTTTTCCTTACCAGGATGCCTGATGAGCCAGCTGGAGACAAAGCCAGTGGGTGTCCCCTGAGCCCCTCTCTGTATCTGGTCACATTTGTGCTTACTGGGAACTGCTGAAGCACTGGCTTTGGCAGAAGGTCTGTGTTCCAGTTTTCCATATGGGTTCCTTTACCCACAGAGGTTCTGTTTCCCCCTGTCCTTACCGAAGGCATCCCTGTTCTTGCTTTGCAGAGGACGTGGACCCATCTGTGGGGCGGTTCCGGAACATGGTACAGACAGCAGTGGTCCCTGTGAAGGTACGGAGTGACTCCCGAGTTTCTCATTAACACTTACATTGTTGAACACACTTTACAAATTGCACCTTAGAAACAGAACATCCCAAGTTGGGAAATGCTTCATTGTTAAGCAACAGTCAAGTCTGTGTTTCACAATTGTCTCTTTTAGCCAATTTGACCCATTTCCCTTCAAATGCAGCTTTAGCTCTTTTCTTCAATAACACATGGGATCAATGGTGATTTTTTTTTCCTCCCTAAAAGAAGCACTTAACAAAAATTCGGTGTGTTAGTTCCAGACATCAGCTAAAATTGTGGGAAGTGTGGAAAATAGAAGGTAAAAATGAGAGGTTTGTTTAAATACTGTGAGTGTTAAGGGTTTTATAAGGTTGTGTACTAGAACAAGCAGGTTTGGTCTTTGCTCCAAGATGAGTGTGTTGGCAGTGCTCTATTTAATTGGAATATGCAAGGAGGAGGGAAGATCTGCAAAGCTTCAGAGCAGTTACACCACTGTAACACCAATTACACTTGTTGCTGGTACGGACTAAATAACATCACATGGAGAAGGAACATTTTCTGTAAGCCCAGACTGCGGGAGAAGATTCCAGTGATCAGGAGCAGAATTACCCGAGTGATCTTGAAATTGCAGTTTCTGTGGGGGAGGGAAGGTTTGTGTTACAGCACTCTCTGGGACAGGGTGGGATTGTTGGAGTGTCCTGTGCAGGGCCCGGAGTTGGACTCGATGATCCTTGTGAGTCCCTTCCGACCCATGCTGTGAGTCTACTGGCTAAAGACCTACTCGGTCTTCGTTCAGGACAAGCTCAAGACTGGCAGGAGCGTACAGGAGGTAACAAGGTGCTCAGGCTTCATCTGAGTTACACCTGAGCTTCAGCTTCTGTCAACCTTCCTGCACTGTGCACCTTTAAGAGTTTATTATTGTGGTTGTCAAGGAAACCCAAAAGAAAACTAGTGGGACAAAGACTGGGACATTGTCTGTAAGCACTTTGTATGTGGCAGATTTAGGTGCCTTTTTGGGCAAAATGGCCTTGGTGTCCAGTTTATAGAGCTTGATGGTTTCATGCATTTTCAGTAATTGTTTAAATACTTGTGCCTACAGAAGAAGCGCCTGGAGAACGCAGGGTCGCTGCCCGCGGAGGACTCTGCGTCGCGGCGCATGCAGAGCTTCCCCTACAGCGGGGGCTTGTATGGGGGGCTGCCCCCCACCCACAGCGAGGCAGGGCCGCAGTCGCACGGCAGCCACGGCACCGCGCTCATCGGGGGGCTGCCCATGCCCTACCCCAACCTCGCCCCCGACGTGGACTTGACTCCAGTGGTGCCCTCCACAGTGAACATGAACCCAGCTCCAAACCCTGCCGTCTTCAACCCTGAAGCTGTGAATGAACCCAAGAAGAAGAAATACGCCAAGGAGGCCTGGCCGGGCAAGAAGCCCACCCCGTCCCTGCTGATCTGAGCTGGGCTGAGGGCACGTGGCAGTCACCAACTCCACAAACTCTTCACGTGCGGTATCATCTTTTTAAAATTTCAGTGTCCTAACAGATGTAATACCAAGATTGGAGAAGTGAAATATCCTTTAAAGATCTGTCTTCAAACATTTTTATATGTCTGTTTAAAAAAAAGAAATACAGCTCCCATCTCCTTTTGAACCAAAATCCCTGCAGCCTTTTCTTAGTCACTGCTGCCCCAGAGGTCTTTACACTGAGTTTGGATCTGCGAGTGAAAGGGCAGTCACACAATTTCATCATCACTTGGGCATGGCCCTGCAGACCCGCGTATTTTGGTGCGGGGCTCGTTTTGGGTGACACTGTTCCTGCTGGATGTGCTTACAGCAAGTGTTTGTGGGCCCAAGCATTGTAGAGTCCCATTGGTAGGAGTTGTAAAACTTGCAAAATATAGGTCAACTTTTATTTTTTATACTTTCAAAACCCCACCAATGATGGGGCATTCTCTTTTTTTTTATTATTATAGTTTGCCTACAGCTTGTTTTAATTTCCATGTAAAACACTAGAGCATCCCATGAGTCATGAGTTGAGATGGACAAGCAATAGGTGGGTTCCTTAGTTCCGTTCCAGTGCTGCAGGGTGGGGAGCTGTGGGATGGATACAGAGCGCCCAGGTCG
This sequence comes from Myrmophylax atrothorax, assembly GCA_026770055.1. Lineage (NCBI taxonomy): Eukaryota > Metazoa > Chordata > Aves > Passeriformes > Thamnophilidae > Myrmophylax > Myrmophylax atrothorax. Next base: position 1,881,423 of record JAOXXN010000287.1, read on the forward strand.
GCGTGTCTGATGGGCAGACAGGCACTGTCCGCACTGTGCCATGGTGCCAACAGCCGTGGTGACACCTGGGGTAAGTCAGGGTGAAGTTAACACAAAGAACAGTTTCTTTTAGATTTGGTGGCCCTTGTAACTTAGTTTCATTTTTATTTGCAAATGGACTTGTAAGCTCAGAGTGTATGAGATGCAGCAAGACACAAAGCTGAGCAGCCGTCGCAGAGCCGGAGGACTGGCGTGTTCCACACCTAAACCCCCAGTCTGCAGATATTTTGGCTGCTGGGAACAGCAGGTAAGGATCAAGAGCTACTGAGATCGAGAATAGGAATTCTCAGTAGAGATAATAAAGCATCAGGTGGTTTCACAATACCACGGGTTTTGATTCCTTCATCACTTTTTCCCATTGAATAAAATGAGAAGCTTGGCTTGGGTTGTTGCTCCAGCCCTTCAGCTCTTCGGGTTTAGATTTGAAAATGATTCACATGTTCAGACACTGTGGCTGTACTTTACACAAGGTAAGGCCAGAGCTCTGTTACTAGGTTTGCTCTGGGATTTTGTAAACTCTCTAAGGCTACAGGTCACGCTCCTTTGTTGTTTGGAGGATCCAGGAAATGTGCACCAAAATGAGGGCACGTAACTGCCTGTCCCCTGTGTGCAGGACTGTGGCTCCCTGGGGAGGTCGTGCTGGGGCAGGGCTGTATTCCAGTGCAGGGGGTGCTGGACACACCAGACCCTTTTGGACAGATGCTCCAAAATCGGTGTGAGTTCTGCTCTGTGATTGCTTCTATCATGTCCCTGAGGTAAAGCTGAGCCGACAGCTGCCCCACTCTCAAGAGCAATGGATTTAGAGACTGCTCTGTTCCCTCCCTGCACCGTCATATCCAGCTCAGACTATTCCATGGGTGGATTCAGCACCTGTTCTATGATCCAGCTGCGCCGCTCTGAGTTTAGTTGCCATTGATGATTCAGCCCTTGGGCGTTTGTTCTGCTTCCCAACTCTCCCACAATGACTCTGCAAATCTTTCTCCCTTTAGTCTGGCCTGTAGGATTTTCATTTCCCAGCCAGTTGCTTTCTGGAGGCAACTCTTTAGGGTAAGAATAGCCAGGGCAAACAAAAGTTGAACAGGTTTTCTTCTTTTTGTTTTATTTGGGGTTTTTTTGTCTGTTGGGGGGGTTGGTTTTGGTTTCTTTGCAAGTGGCTCTTTGCAAGATTTTTCTTGACAAGGGAAGCTTCACTGCTCGTTTTTTAAAGCTCTTCTCCTCCCTGGCTCTGAACCAGCTCTCATTATTTCAGAGCTTAGGGGCCACGGCTGGCCAGGAGGGGACAGGAACATCAAGGGGCTTTGTACAGACGTTTGTACACTTGTGTAATATGTAATAGGCCTTTTCACACTTCTGTTGAGCTTTTTACCTGTAACCTTTACTATGTTGTAAATTAAATGCAGATTTTGCCAGTTTGGAGAGTGTAGTGTGTTCGTTCAGTCTGCAGTGGTGCAGCTGAGACTGCCCCTTGTGCTGTGGCTCATGGAGGATCCTGCCATGGCCAAGGGCCTTTCTCTGCAGGCCTTGTCTTTGGGCTACCTCGGGCTGCGGCTCCTAAAGCTGCTCGTGACCTGCTCTGCTGCCTCGGGCTGCACTTTGGCACACGAGTGGCACTTAACAGTGGATTTTGAACAGTGGTTGCCTGTGTTTTCCAAGTGGAGTTTTACCTGGTTCTGGCATAATCCTCTCTGTAGGTTGTACTCCAGCGCCCAGCTCTGCTTCTCCCATTGCCCAAGGTGCTGCTCCAACATAGCGTGGCCTTGTGCAGGCTGAGTGTCCCTGTCCCTGGGGCACTGCAGTGAGAAACAGCAAACTGGGGCCTGGTTAGAGAGCTGTGGGGCTCCAGTGTAGGGTTAAAGAGAGACTCCCCAGCTTTGCTGAAATCAGTAATACACTATATGTATTTTTTTTCTCAGTGCAACAGCAGCTGGGTGGGTACACTTGCACTGCACTGTGGGCAGAAGGCTCACAGTTCATGGTGCAAGCTGCTCACCTGCCACAGCTGGTGCAGGTGAAGGGGTTCCCTTTGACACTGCCAGTGTGGGTGTGGGGAGTTCTCCTGTATTAAATGAAGGAGTAAAAGGGAGGCAACTTGCACGATAATCTGAAGCCTTCTGCAGTGTGAATGCAGAGATGGGAACAAAGCAGACTGACTAGTTTGCAGCTGAATCAGCAATGATTGAGCTGAAGAAGATGGTAGGGAACATCTGTCCTTGCAACGTTCCCTGGATTGTCACTGTAACCCCTCCTTTGTCTTCCGGTTTGGAAATAACCAGGGTGCAGCACCCAGCGGGCAGCCCCGGAGCTGGAGGTGAGCTGAAGGGGGTGTGTTCTCAGGGCTGTGCAGCGGCACCGATGTGTCAGAGCCAGGACTGACACGCTGGAAAGCAGGACTTGGAGAGGAACTGAGATCTCCCTGGGACCCTTTAGGAGAGCAGGAATAGGTTCCAGTGCAGAACACGTGGGTGTGCCAGGTGAAGTGTGCACTTTTGGAATTACACCAAGGACTTTGAAACCTCAGCGGAACGGAGAGAGACGGCGGGAGAGGGCTGGACTGTAAGACACGACTTGGAACAAGCCAAGCACCTGGGCCTGTGCAAGGGCTGTTGCTGGGCTCAGGGGTCAAGTGCTGGTTTTGAGATGTTTTTTTTTCAAAAGCAGTCAGGTCAGCTCTCTGATCTCAAAACTCTCAATCTAGCAGTAGGAGGTAAAGGGAAACGTTCCTGCTCCCTGCCGGGGGAGCAGCTCCCGCCCATCGCGGCCGCAGCCCCGCGGGGTCCGCGAGCCCCGCACGGCTCCCGCAGCGGCTCTGCTAACACCGCAGCACAGCCGCCCCGAGCCCCGCACGGCTCCCGCAGGGTTCTGCTACACCGGGGCACAGCCGCCCCGAGCCCCGCATGGCTCCCGCAGCGGTTCCGCTAACACCGGGGCACAGCCGCCCCGAGCCCCGCACTCGGGGTCCCCCTGCAGGCCCCCGGCCGCTCTCCCCTCGGAGGTGCTTCAACTAACGGAGGGTTCAACGAGACGCAAAGCAGCTCGGCTGGGACCTGCCAGCTCGGTCAGCCCGCTGCACACAGGAGGATCGCAGGACAGGCGACACCAGCAATTACCACCAGTGTCCCTCCCACCGTTCCCTTTCAGATCTGCGTTGGCTCGAGGGAGCCCTGGCGACACGGCGCTGGAGGGGACAGGGACAGGGGCTGCCAGCCCTGCGCCCAGAAGCAGAGCCCGCATACACTCTGAAGTGGTTCCGGGGGCAAACACCACCCACGGCGAAGCCATGGCCACTCCGGGCCTGCTCGGGGTGTGTGCGTTGGACACCACACCATTGCCTCGAGAGCTCCAGGTTAGACCCTCCCAGAGAGCCCAGAGCTGCTGTCACAGACAGACAATGCTCCTGCACCTCATCCACCCGTGCCCACAGTCCAACACCAGCACTGTACTGGCTCCCCCAAGTGCCTCAGAGCAGCTGGCAAAGCCCAAGGCTGTAAATCACCACCTGGTATCTCACTGGTGAAGTAGACCAGGTCAGCTGCCGTGCCCAGCTGATGGAGGAAACTCGGTGGATGCAAGTGAAGAGAGCACAGGAGAGATGAGAGCTGTTTATGCTCAGCAGTTGGGGGAAATGATCATCAGTGGCACTGAGACACCAAAGTCTGCTGAAGTCCAGACACTGCCAGCCCACCTGGCTTTGCTCATAAGCCAAAGGCTGCTGTGGTACAAGGCCACCACAGCCAGACCTTCTGGGCCACCAGCTATGCAGTCTTTCCAGAAAAGAGATGTGTGCCAACCTGAGGAATGCTGGCAGCAGCCTCCAAGAACACAGGGCAGCTCATGGCTCTCACCCCTGGGCAGTTCACATCCCCATGTGAGGCAACCCCAGCAGTCCCAGCGGAGGGGAGACAGCCTCCTCGATGCAGGCAGTCCGGCACAAGAAGGTTCTCATGATTATTGCTCCCCCTTCACACATCAAGTTGTCTAGAAAATTGCAAATCGGTATCACAGAGCTTTCAGCAAACGCTGACGATTTTGTCGTGGTTTCTAAGTAAGTTCTCAATGCCAAATCACTGATTCACAAGCCGAGTGATCTCGTGCTCTCCTCCTTTTCTCTTGCTCTTGGCCATCACAGCCCTCGCCAGGGACTGAAAAGTCCTAATAACATGCAGAAAAACAAAAGCCAGACACTGCTGGAGGCAGAGGCAGAGCTGCTGGTCCTCACACACTGCTCGTACTTTGTGAAATCGACCTCCCTGATGGCACACAGGTGATCCACACGGCACTCCTGCCTGCATGGCGCCAGGTCGTACAGGGCAGAGTTGAACTCGTAGTAGCGCTGCAGGGCGTGGGGGTCCCCCGAGATCCTCTCCAGCACCGCCTGCATGGAGCGCGCGGAGCCGTCGGGCACCTGGAAGGCCTCTGTCAGCCTGTACTCCTCCTCCCACTCTGGGAACTCTTCCTCCCGCCCTGAGGCCATCGTGTTGGCACGAGTGAGGTTCAAGTAGTAAGTCACCATATCCTGAGGGAGAGAAAAACAGCTGGGGACACACCAGGACAGGATTGGGCCTGGTGCGAGATGCTGGGCTGGGCTCAGCCCCTGCTCCCAGCTGCTCCTGCAGCACCCACCACAGGCAGCACATCCCCTGCCCAAGGGCCCAGCTGTCTCTGACGGGGCCTCCTACCAATATGGGCACTTGGGGACACACAGGTGAGATCCTCCAGAACCCACCCCAAATGCAGCCTGCTTCCTAAAGGGTGAAGGGGTGGCTTTGGTCTGCTTGACTTTTGTCTCCAAATACCAGAAACTTTGAGCTTGGCCTGCTTCAAACATCAGTTAGTTGCAACCAACCCTGTCCACTGGCAGAACTATGGGCTGGAGGAGTGTTACTTCCTGAGTAAAGTTATTTTCTCAACTGTGAGCAAACTGAAGAACCAAGTTTTTCATAACTTCTGTTCTCAGTCTCTTGCCCTTTTTCTCTCTGCTTCACTGGCTCCCCAGCCTTGCATATTTTAGCATTCACTATAAACTTGTAACAGAGCAGCTACAGAGAGCTTCATCCACTGCCATGGAAGGCACAAGCACCCATCCTCTACCTCTTGGCAAACAAGAGATGGGAAACAGCAGCTGCCCCTACAATTCACCTCATTTCAGACCCACTCCAAATGCTTCACTTTAGCAAACAGAAGGTCACAACTAATATTCCAGATGGTTTACAGTTTTTGGAGGAGCACTGACAAGTCTGTTAGTACTCAAAGAAGAGTTCTGTGATCCATATTATCTGGGGAGCAAAGCAAGTGTCACAGAAAACTCACTAAGGACATGAAGAACACATCAAAAGCTGTCTGACCCTGCCCTGAGGAACTCATCCCAGCAGGATGTTCTGGCTGCGGGGGCCATGCCTCAACTCACTGACACTCTGACTAAATCTTTATGCCAGACTTAAGGCTGAATATCCTGGGTCATGATCCTCTCCCACACTTGGCTCCTGTGGTCCTGCCTGTTCTGACCACAGTGAGGAATTAAAGTACTTTCCCAGAGCTGCAGCACATGGGGATCCCCTACCAACACCTGAAGGGTGTCCCGATCATAGTCAATCACTCGAATCCCAGGGTTGTTGGCTCCATTATTCACTCCAGGTAATGTTGTTTTCCAGGGAGTCACTCCAGGGGCCAGGAACATAACATTGATTGGAGAACCTTCACAGAAAGGCAAAACAACCTGTGACTGGAGAGATTGGCTTGTCCCACACCCTGTCCCCATCACTGTGAGTACCCGAAGGCAGTAGCGCTTCCCAAGAGCATCTTTGTCACCAGGCCCTGGTACCGCCGTGCACACAGCGACTGGCACATGGAGCAGCACTGAGCTACACTGTGCTGCTGCAGCCAGGAACAGGCTTTGCACTGTGGCAAGGGTTCCTGCAGTGAGGGTGGCTGGGGAACCACCACCTGTGCCCAGAGGACCCCGCACCACCCCAACACAGAGATTAGGCACTGCCCCCTCACACCTCAGCAATGCCCAAACCCCTCAACAGGGAACAGGCAAGAAGCTGCCAGCATTGAGGGGAAAAAAGAATATCAGGGTGAACAGGAAGGAGGTCAGGAGCTACAGGTTGGAGGTGGAGATGAGAACCACTGTTGACTTTATTTGCCAGAGCATTTCACAAGCTTTTGCTGACTTCTCAGCTGCCTTCACCCAACAGCCACTGAAAACTCCCACAGACAGTGACTCTGGGAGCTGGCAGAGCTGTCACACAAGTGCTTGGGTGAGCAGAACTGGTACCTGCATCACTGTAAAACATGCGAAAGCTGTCCGTGTGATGGTGCCCAAAGAACTGGGCAGCGATCACCCTGTGGTGCCTCTGCACAATCCCCAGGTACCGCTCGTTGAAGCCCCTCCGGAACCAGGGCTTGCCCCGTTTCTTCTCGAAGAAGCCTGGAGGGATGTGCCCCACAATGTAGACCTACAGAAGCAAGAGCTGCCCTGAGCACAGAGGCCGCTGCCCACAGAGCACCAGCTGGCTGTGGCTGCACCGAGGGCACAGCAGGAGGGAAGGGTCTCTGGGCTGGCAGAAGCTCCCTACAAAGGTGGTGTATTCATTCCCCTACTAATACCATTTCATCTGCTCTAGAGGCATTGGTCAGTGTTTCTTCCAGCCACTGGAACTGCCCCGCAGGATCCTCCTCACCAGCAGTCTCATCATTCTGGTCATAGTACAGGTTGGTATTGAGGACAATCATCCGTCCCCTTGACCCTGGGCCAGGCAGCTTCTCACTGTAGAAAGCTCCTGAAAAACACAACCAGTGGGGAAAGGGCTGGAGGTCCAGTCTCACTGGTGGCTGTGATGTCACACCCCTTTGTTTCCATCTCTGCTCTCCTTAGCAATGACCACAGCAGGGTCACTGCCTGGACCAGGCACCAGCACTGCTCTGACCACTCCAGAATGGGTATTTGGAGTGACTCTTCCCTGTGAGCCTCTTGTCATGTTTGTGCCTGTCCCAGAAGGGCGACTCGCATGGGGACAGTGGGCAGCACCAGGAGCTGGGCAGCTCTGAAGAGCACAGGACTGCCTGCACCAGCTGCTACCTTTGAAGATCTTTATCCTTCCTCTGCAACTCACCACTCTGCATTCTTTCCAGTAACTTGACAATGGCAGGAGAGTCTAAACTATAAAAAAAATCCTCTTCTCTCAAGCAGGAGGACTCCATGCAAGAAATCAGCATTAAATTGGACCCTTCCTCTGCAAATCTTCTATGAATACTGATGCTCTGAGCACTGAGGCAAGGAAAATTGGTCATGGTATTCTCCTACCCCTCCCCATCTCCCTAGAGTGCTGCCAGCATGAGCCAGTGTCACCAGACCTGCTCTGAAGAGAGGAAGGGAGGCATCACTCAGCCAGGGCTGCCACAGTTCTGCTGTTTGGTTGTAGATCCTGTGCTCCTTCCCAGGAAACTGATTCTTGGGGTGGAAGTCGTGATTGCCCATCGCCGCATAGACTTTAGTACCTGGAGACAGAGCAAAGGAGGTCGGTGCTGCAGAGCTCCTCAAAGCTCCCCAGGGCCCTCCCAGCCTTGGCAAGAGCAGCGTGGCCAAGGGCTTTGCCAAGGCCAGTCACTGCCCCCACCCTGGGGCCACACTGACCAGGGCACCCTCGGCTCTGAGCCCCCTGGGACGAGCCCCCCCAGCCAGACCCCTGAGCTGTCACAGCAGTGACACTCCCTCACTCCCGCTGACAGGGGTTATGTCTGAGGGAATCTTGCAGTTTTTTCTGCCTTAATAAAGAAACTTTGATTTTCCTCTCTCCTGAGTGAGCTACCTGGAACATGAGTGTGCATCAACCCATGAGGCACATCAGAATTGAGGCCACTGAAGACAAACAAGTCCCAGTGACCACAGCCCTTCTATGCCTTTCCCTGTCCCAGTTCTGTCATTTCTCCACCCTGGCAAGCCCTTACCATGAGTCTCTGTGCCCCTCTCCCCTTCTCATCCCCTCAAATCCTACCTGGAAACGTCTTTTTTATCAGAGAAGTCAGATTTGCTATGATGTGCAAAACCTTTTCTTCTCCGAGCTGCTCATTGGGGACATGGGGAGTGTCATCCCTAAAAAAAGAGAAGCAGCACAGTCAGTCTGGGACTAACAGGACCTGTGCTTACAGCAATGAGCCAGGCAGAGAAACTTGCTCTCTCTGTGCCTCCTAGAAGAGAAAACTGAAGCTTCTGGGGGCAGAACTCAGTGCCATGTTGACTGCTCAAGGCACTTAGGGAGTTTCAAGGAATTGCTCAGAGGGAAACAAGTTGCACTCCAAGCCTGCCAGGGCTCAAGGAGCCTTTGGGCACTGCTCTCAGCCACATGGTGGGATTGTTGGGGTGTCCTGGGTAAGGCAAGACTTGATGATCCTTCTGGGTCCCCTCCAGCTCAGCGTATTCTGTGATTGACTTCATCTCAAACCCCCTAAACACAAGGGTGCAAAGGAGAGGCTTCCTCTGCCTCAGGGCATGTCACAGGCACTAAAGCTGCCTGGAAATATTGCCCAGATCAGCACTTTGCAATCTGAGGGCACAATCTGGTCAGCAGAGCTGTGATCACCAGGAAACAAGGGAATACCTCCCATATGGCAGCAATCCAGGGCTGCTCCAAAGTGCCACAGACATATCTGTGTTTGCACTAATGCACTTGCAGCATTTCTAGATGATGCTGGGCTGCCCACAAGCCCACTGAAGAGGGAGATCAATGCTCAAAATCATGTGAGAGAACTGGGAGAAATTGTTTGAGGGAAAAAGAATACTCAACATAGGGTCACAAGGAGCAATAACTGCATCTAAGCAGGAACAAGCACCTGCAGGGACAGAAAATGAATACATGGGGTCAGGCAACAGGCCTGTAAACTGGGACTGGAGGTTACAGCAGATTGCAGGTTGAGTTTGCAGTGTCTGAAGAAAGGCCACACACACTTACAATCACCATGCAAAATAAAGTTTTTACTGTCTCTAAGTGCTACTGAGGCAGTAAGTGCACTTGAGGGACAGGAGATCCCCTTCTGGAGACCACACCAGGTGAAACTCCTACTCCCCAAGCAAAACAGCCCCTTTTTGAGACAGGTCAGCCAGAAGAAATGCTGCCAGCCTGGTTTGCAATGCTCTCCTCCCACTGCTCTGACCGGCAAGACCTGGTGTACCAACACACAGCGCACAGCCCCGTCCCTGGGCATTCCGGGTACTCGGTCACCGGGGAGTCAGACGGGGCTGGGCAGGGTGCACAAGCGAGGGGTGGACTGTGAGTTATGATCCTTTCATCACCTCATTGCCTCTCACTGCTCGGGTGTGCCGGGAGATTCTTGCACGCGTCGAGAGCCCTCGCTGGGGTCGCGCTCCCCCCCGAGCCCCCGTTTTGCAGTACAAGGCACATCCTCCCCTCTCCAAGGCGGGACCCCCC
>JAOXXN010000287.1:1907235-1933001 GCA_026770055.1 Myrmophylax atrothorax
CTCCCGGGAGTTCGGGGCCTCCCTCCGGGGGACGGGAGTAATCCAGGCGGGTCAGCTGAGGGCACTGCTCGGTTTGACACTTGCACTTCACCTGTGGCTGGGCATCGTGTGGCTGCTGTGGTGTGTGGTTTGGGCAGAGGGAAGGAGCCGTTTGGGCAAAAATTGGAGGGGTTTGTTGTTCTGCCAGGGCAGCATGAGCACCGAGGGGCTCACCACTGCCTGGGTCCCCACGCAGGTGCCTGCACGCTCTGAAGGTGGGCTGGAAGGTGTGCTGGGCCAAGGTAGAGGAGGAGGAGGAGCAGAGACACATGGCCTTCCTCTCCCACGACATCAGCATGCTGCGCCTCTTCGAGACCTTCCTGGAGAACACCCCACAGCTCACCCTGCTCCTCTACGTTATCCTGCAGACAAACAAGGCCGAGCTCTCCCAGGGTGAGGGGTCTGGGCTAGGGGAAGGGGCTCAGGGGGGCAGGTGTGGGGGTCAGAGTGTGCTTGGATGGGACAGACTGGGTGGGCTGTCAGGGGGCTGCAGGACCCAGCAGGACACTTGCTTGAAGGGTCCTTCCATGTCACTCCTTCTCTTGATGTGTCACACAGAAGGGTGGACCCCTGTCCTGCCCTCAGGTGCTGCAATGGACCGTGCTGGGCTCGGGGTGAGAGGGTTGGAGCTGGAGGACTGCTGTGGTCATTCCCTTACATGCCCCAGGAGAGGCTGAGGGTCAGGCGAGCCCCCTGGGCAGTGGGGACACACTAATGTGGGTGTGAGTGGAGCACAGGCCACCGAGGAGGTGCTGAGGTGCCCCCCCCAAGGTGGGGGACAAATTGTCACTGCAGGGAAATGGGGAGCCCAATGACCTGAGTTAGGTGAAGCCAGCACTCACCTGCCTGTGTGGGCTCTGCAGAGCTGCTTCTTCACCATCTAATGGGCAAGGCCAGCACCAGCCTCCTCCTTGGGAAGGCAGAGGGTGAGACAGGGGTGCTGAGGCTCTGCCTCTGGCAGCAGCAGCAGCTCAGTGAGCTGGGAGAGGCTCGTTTTAGCAGTGCAGGGCAGGGGCAGGTTGGAGCCAGGCTGGGCCCTGCCTCGGTCCCCCCTCAGCACCTCTGTGTTTGCAGGGCTGGGGATCGGCACTGCGTTCCTGTGTGTGTCCTGGTCTCTGCTGGACTACCACCAGTCCCTGCGCTCCTTCCTGCAGGACAAGTACGAGCTGAGCCTGAGCTCCTCCATTGTCTACTTTCTGTGGAACCTCTTCCTCATCTGCCCCCGCATCCTGGCAGTCGCCGTCTTCGCCCTGCTCTGGCCCTACGGTGTGGCTGTGCACTTCCCACTCGTGTGGCTGGCCATGTTCCTCTGGGTCTGCCTGCAGGGTACAGACTTCATGGAGTCACCTGGCCCTGAGCAGCTTTACCGGGCCATGGTGGCCGTGATCCTCTACTTCAGCTGGTTCAACGTGGCTCAGGGGAGGACCCTGCACCGCAGCATCATCTACCACGGCTTCATCCTGGTGGACAGCTCACTGCTGGCCCTCTCCTGGCTCTGGGGCCGGGCCCCCTCTGATGAGCACTCCTACCTTGTCCCGGTGGTCTCTGCCGCCCTGCCCTGCTACCTGCTGGGGCTGGGGCTGAGGGTCACCTACTACAAGTGGCTACACCCCAACACGCAGGTGCAGCAGGAAGGTGGCTACGACGAGGTGGATGCCAATGGAGGGAGTGATGGGCTGGAGTTTCGCTCCTTCTCTGAGCCAGACCTTGTGAACAGGCGGATGCAGTGGCTGGCCCAGGCTCACTTCCCTGTCTCCCAGGCAGCACAGCCACACTTCCTGAATGGGGCTGCTGCCCTCGAGTCTGCTGTCTGAGGGCAGCTCCTCCAAAGGGACATGCAGGGGCAGTAGATTTATCAGTTGTGCTCCCAGTTCTGCCCCCTCAGGCTGTTGTTTTGGGCAGCTGGAGGGACCTGGCAGGAACCAGGGATGACATGGGAATGCCGCAGGAGTCCCATGGCACATAGCGTGGCTCCTGTGGCTGCACCCTTGGAAGCCACAGTGTTTGTGGCAGGTCCATCACATCATGGGATGTGGCTGCACTGCTGTCAGATTTTCTTGTTATTATCTTGTTAATGTTTTCTTGTTATTTATTATTAGCTTTTTCAAAAAAAACCCAAAGAGCACTGGTTTGTTCTCGCTGTGCCTCTCCTGTGCCTGCTGCTGCTGGTGCTGCACAGGGATGTGGGAGCCTGTTTCCTCCATGATTGTGGCTATCTGACCAGGATCTTCCTCTTCCATGTGTTAGTTTTTTTGAGATCAGAGCTCTCCTGTTACTGCTGTGTTCAGGGAGGGATGGGGAAGGAGGCCTGTGCTGAGAGAGCAGCTGCAGGACTGGCTTGTGCTTCTGGCTCATTATGGACACCTTGTGCTCCCTTGGCTGCTGTTCCCACCACCACACCCTGGGCAGTGATCCCAGTGCTGTGACCAGGCTAGAGCTGGCCACAGCCAGTGGCTGTGGATGTGGTCAGTGTGGGTCTGTGCTGGCTCCTGGGCATGGACACACACCCAGCTCCCAGGCAGGGCTGCCCCAGCTCGGTGCCAAAACCCAAGCAGGCCCCAGAGCAGCCCCTGCCTCTGTTACTCTTGCCCAGCTGGCAGCTGTGGCACTTCCTGGCTGCCCAAAGCATTGACTCTTGGCCCCTTTCCTTGATTTCATCACTCCCCTCCCAGAATGAAACCATCCCAGGAGGGGAACCCCATCCTAGGGAAGGCAGCAGGATGCAGCTGGAGGAGCAGCTGAAATCTGTTTTACAGCTGCTCCTACAAAAGATGAGCCCGTGGCCAAGGCCAGCAGCACAGGGTGGGAGGAGGGGTGTTTGCTGGCCTTATGCAAAAGAAAATGGGATGGGAAGGTTTGTTCAGGGAGCACCATGTGCCTGCCCTGGGCACCTCAGCAGAGCCCAGGAGCCAGTCTCTGCTCCAGTGGCTCCCCAGGGGCACAGGGGCTCCAGCAGCTGCACTGGGACCTGCACAGTGAACAGTGCCAGCACTGCAGGGGGCAGGGACTGACACACAGGGGCAGACAACAGGCTGAAGCACTCACTATAGAAAATAAAAACTTTATTATTTTTTTCCAGTTCATAGGACAGTTCCCATTACAGACCATGACCAGGCAGAGACCCCACAGCCAGCAGTGCCTGGGACTCGCCCCTCGTGGTGCAGCAGGGCTGCTGTGGGCTCCAGGATCCTGCTGCTTCCCACCAGTGCCAGCACACACACCTCCCCCAGGGCTCTGGGGGCAGCAAATATTAATGGATCAGGTGGTTTTTAAAGCCTCTGTGGCTGTGGTGAAGCTGCAGGGAGGGATGGCAGCACCCAGGTGAGCTCAAGTGCCCTGGGCCCACAGGCTGACTGTCCTTCAGGTGGTCAGGTTTGGTTCCCCGTTACTCCTGACCTGGCTGTAGCTGAACTGGTGACAGACACAGGAGAAAAATCAATACTTGGGAGATGCTGTTCCTGCCACATGATAGACAAGGAAAGGCTTAAATTCAGCCAGTAGAGGAAAAAATAAAATAGCCAGGTCACCCTTTATTAACAAACACAGAAATGTATCATCAACCTCCTGTTATAAAAGTACTTTACATACATTCAAGGAAACTGTATAAATATCAGTATGAAATGTCAGTGGCTGCAAGTTCCACGCTCAGCTAAAATTTTACTGATGTCTTAAAATTTCCTTAAAACATTTGGAAGTAAACAAACACAAAGCACAGCCAGCTGCCAGGTGGCTCAGGCCCAGGGCCCAGCACCTGCTGCCAGTGCCTGGGCAAACCCAGCCCCTCCCCTGCACAGCTCTCACTGCTGCTTCCCCTGTGGCAGCGAAGCAAAGGGGCTGCTCGGCCATGCCGGTGGTGGGAGGTTAAGGCACAGGTTTTAATCCCAGAGTCCAGCCAGCCAGAGTACAAGACATGCTCCCAAGAGGCTGCTGCACAGGTTGGGACAGCTTCCAGGCCTGCTTACAGGAGACCTTTGGATGGGCTGGGACTCGATGAGGAAAGTTCATGATCCAGCACAGACTCTTCTGTGACTACAGGTAAGTCCTAATCCTCTGGTGACATTTCCAACCCTGGGAGCAATGGGGCTGCTCCTCAGCACAGCTCTGGCTGATGCAGTAACACATTTCACAGGGACCTCAGAGGAACTGGATCTATAGACCCAGCAGTAATGGAGCTGGAGCTGCCCCAGCCACCTGAACAGGTGGTAACACACCTGAGCTCTCCATCTGGTACAGACAGAGAACATCCCTGGAGATTCCTGCTCCCTTTCCAAACCTGCTGCTGAGCACCCCCACCACAGGCCCTATCTGGGCCAGCAGCCCCCAGGGCAGCCAAACACCATCCCCTCTGCTGAGCTGCCCAGTGACACCCACAGCAGACACTGGCTCCTCTGATTCTCCTCGTGGGACGAGTGGTCCTGCTCACGGGCAGCAGCTCCCACACACAACAGCAAGTTCCTGCTGCAGAGCTCCTGGGGAAATACACAGACCCAGTATCCACCTGGGATCAGAGCAACAGGCCAACACCTGGCAAGGAGCTGGACAGAAAGTAGATCACTCCTGACCCCGTGACCACCTTGAAGAATCTCCTTTGATTCCAGGTTAATTAAAAAAACTCAAAGGAAACTGGACCATGTGAAACAGACCTCCCAGGTCCAGCCCCTGAGTGCTGGGATCCAAACCCCTGGCTCTAGGCACCTTCTCTAGAGCTGGCCCAGGAACAGACATTCACAGGGCACAGCAGAGCCAGTGCTGATGCACTGCACTGATGGAAATACCCCTCAGTAATTAATGCCATGAAAAGAATGCAGCAAACACGTCCATTGTGTGGGCACAGCAAGTGGGCCAGTGATGCCCCTGCAGTGACAGACTTTCACCCCAGTCCCCTGTGGGTCCCAGACAGGTGATATGGGACTAGGGACCAGCAATGTGGAGGGGTCTGGGTGCACCAACAGGCCTGGCTCTGTAGGAGCTCACTGGGTGCAGCACACACCTGTCCTCAGGGCAGGAACCCCAGGCACCTGCTGATCTGGTGCCATCAGGGTGCAGGGGGGAGGCAGATGCCACTAAGCACAGCCTGACCTGACACAAACCCAGCCCCCATGCCAACCTCAGACCCCATCTGACTGTTCTTGGCCGGGGAGCTGCAGGTCACTGACTCCAGCCTCTTTTCTGAGACGGTGGCAGAAAAATCAGTGTCACCATCCCTCTCAAGGCCCGTGTGCTCCAGGCTGTCACGTCACAGTGTTTTAGAAAATTAAGTCCCTCTTAACAAGGCATTTGTTTCTCACTATGTAGTTAGGTTAATGCTAAGAAGAATATAAGAAAACTGAATCTGCTTCTACTAAAAGGAATGCAGAGGTGAAGGTTAACAACCATAGCCAGAGCCTTCTCTGTAACATTCATGAGGATTTAGGAATCAGATTATTCCTAGTCCAGGTGAGGACTCTGTTCACCTCTGAGCAGTCTGCACCAGTCTGCCATACCTGATGTTCACAGGGGGTTTCACTTTCCTTTACAGGGAAAATCTGTGGGATCTCCAGTCCAGGCCAAAGCTGGAATCCAGTGGTCTCCTGCTGGCTAACAGGGCTTGTGCACATATTGACTAGAAGCCACCAGGATCAGCTCAGAACACCAACACTTGCCTCTACGAGGAACTACATATCCCAGAAGCATTCCCTTATCTATTTTCCAGTAATCCCACGCTGAGGAAATAACATAAGGACATTGTAATAAATTAACTGCTTTGAACACCCAGGAAAGGAGAGAGGACACATTTTACAGCAATAGAGGTATTTTTGACATTTTCATTAATATTTCCTATGAAAAAAATCATAGCTCTTCAGCTTTGCAAAACAAGGAAGGTTCAGCTCTGCCATCAACATTTTCCTATAAAAATAAGGTCTTGTGTTTAACTGGGTTCTACAACTAAGCTGAATAGAAAGGAGAAGGCTCTTACAAATACTTCTGCTGTTGTATGGCTCCTCCCTCTGGAGACACCTGCCAGAAGCATTCAGCTGGCTCCGTAAGTCCCTTCTGGCAGACAAGCTCTAGCTCTGCTGAGTCTAGGGCTCCTTTACAGGACACCTCTGGACTTGGCAGGGCCTGTGCTCCTGAGGAATGACCTGCTGTCATGTTCCACTGTAGAGTTTGCATCAGATATGTTTTCTTCATCAAGCTGAGAAGTGAGTCCCCAAATGTGTGAGATTTCTGTCTCCCCAGGGATGGAGAGGGCTTGCAGGAGCTGCAGTCTTGCCTCTGCTCCAACTGCTTACAGGAAGTCTAACTCGAGGGCTTGGTGGAGGGACACGAGGTCAGCGTGATTTGTGATCCTCCAGAATGGCATGTTGTGCTGTGAGAAAGAGAAGACAGTCAGGTTTAGCACAGGGATTTCCAGCTGAGGTGGAATCAGCCAGGGTACAGCTGCAGGGCTGTGCACAGTGGAGGTTCTGAGCACACCATACTCAGGACAGACATTGGCCACCTGCACATCTGCATCTGGAGCCCATCTTATCTGCACATCTCTGTGTACACACACCAGCACTGCCCATCAGCTGCTCACCATGGAAACCTCGGCTGGGAGCTGCTGCTGCACCCAGGAATGCCTGTCCAGGGCTCCCAGGGAACCTGTGCAGGTGGCAGCTCTGGCACTCTGATCCTGCAGAGACAAGGTCCTGACAGTCCTCTGTGCACTTCACTGCTGTTAATCAGCACAGCCGAACAACCCATCCAGGCCCGTCCACATCAACCAAACTCTGCTCCTCATTTGTAATCCAGACTAATGGCAGGTGCTGTAATCATCTGCTGCTGCCACTGAACCCTGAGTCCTTCGTGCTCCTGAGAAACTGCTTAATCCTGATAACCACAGGCTATGATCAGGACACAGAATCATAGAATCATCAAGGGTGGAAGAGACCTCCAAGACCACCGAGTCCAACCTTTGAACATGCTACAGCAAGACACTGCTTATAGGGACAGTGTTACATACAATCCTGAACAACAGTAAAACAGAAACTTGAAACCCCCAAGAGCCAGAAAACTGCCTATCTCTGATGCAAGAGGAAGATCTTTTGCATCAAAGGCAAACTTTGCCCCTGGCTGCCCCAGCCTGAATTGTTCAGCCTTGAACCAAGAGTCCCTGCAGGCAAAGCCTCTGTGTCAGACCCACCTGCTTGGCTGCCACCTCCTCGTCGCGCCCATCTCCAATCACCACGTAGGTGACCTTCTTTCCAAACCGCGACACGATCCTCTCGAAGCAGCTCTCTTTACCTGCCAACACAACTCACTGTGAGGAGCCTTAGGCAGAAAGAAATGAAAGCCTCAATAGGCCCTTCCTTCCAGTACAGAAACACATTCTTGTCTTACTGTGAGGGGGTAACACCCAGCTCGGCTCCTGAGGCCAGAAGCCATGACCAGCTGGACACAGCATGGGGCTACTCAGCACTTCCCATCTCAAACTCCCAGATAATCCCCAGCACACACTGCAGTGCCAGAGACTTGGCACAACCCCTTACCTATTTTTGTAGCACTATAAATATTTTCGATGGGAAACACTTCGCCCAATCCATACAGGAGAACTTTGGCAAGAGCTGGCATCAGTTGGGTGGTTGTGATCAGGATGTTCTCACAGTTCTTTCTAGAAGAAGAACAACACTTGTAACAGCACACTTACAGCCAGCTGTGGCCAGGGCTGATCCAGGCAGCCTGCTCAGCTTTTCCAAGTGCCACATGCTTTGCTGTTCTGCTTTCACGAGGCTTTTTAGGCCAAGGTTTTGTGATTTTTGCTTGTTTTCTTCTGGAAGAATTCTCTGGCAGAAAAGTGGTTTGGTGAGCATGGGTACCTTCCTAACTACAGATGTTGCAGCAGAGAAGTTCTAAAGGGTGCTCAGGGATGGAGTGGTTGCACTCAGACACTGCCTCTCAGCACCTGTACCACACAGCAGCAGTGGGGCAGGAGGGTACTGCTGCAGCGCTGCATGTGAACCCAAGGGCCAGAAAGGGCTGGGAGAACACACACACTCTTCCAGGTTCTGTACCTGGACTGGATGAGCAGCAGGGATTTTAATGCAGTTTCCAGCCAGGAATCTGTTAGCACTTCTATGTCGGTCCTCAGTCGCTGCAGAGCTTCCCTCTTCTGTGGGCTGAGCAGGCCTGGAAGGCAATGAACACGTTTGCCCAGGTGAGCTGGCAAGTCTGACAGGGACAGAGCCATCCCCCAGTGCACCAGCTGCCTGCTGTGCAATAAACAACACAGAACTGAAGGCCTCTGGAAGGTGGACTGTCTGTCTCAAAGGAACAAGAGAAACCAGCTCCCAGAGACAAGGATGAGCTCAGACATCCATCCAGGAGTCTGACTGTTGAGAACTGGGCAGATACTTTTCTCTGATTATTTCAGGTTTCTCAGGATACAGGCAATCAAATGTATTTCTCTCATGCAAAGCACTCACAGCAGCAGAGGTCCAAGGCCACAGAGCAGGCAAAATAACTCCTGCAGTCACTCCCTCTGACTTCCTTCTTCCCAGGGACCCTTTCCATTTTATGTATCTTTTTTAAACTGCCCCCTTTTTTTATTCCCATGTTTGTGATCTCTTTTCAGTATCATTTTCTCCAAGCCTCCAGTTTTGAATAAAAAGCAGCCAGCAATGGAGCCCAAACACTCAAAGGAGCACCTGGAACCTGCACTGTTGTTGCAGCAGTGAGGGCAAGCCCTGCTCAGTCCAGCCCTGCAGTGCACCAGTCCTCTGAAATGAGGCCATGGAGAGGCCCACAGCAGCCTGCACTGACCACTGCTTTACCCTGTGGCTTGACACAGGTCCTGAAGAACTTTGCATCCAGGCTTCCCACATGCAAAATACAGAATCATGGTCTGATCCCTACCAGAAATCAGGTAACAGCAGTGCACTGCACTGCAGGCTTACAGTGACAGGCTGGAAGTTGTAGTTTTGAACATCTGGTTTTTAGAGAATTTGTCCAAGAAAACGATCTAGGGTCTTTTTGTGTAGGCAAAAGGTTCACCCACAACCCACCAGGGCCAAGTCACCCTGCCAGGTGAGCTGCTGTAGCATCCCTTTCCCAGCAGCATTCCTTTCCCAAGGATGGCAGATTCAGACTAAAGAGAAAACATCTCCCTTTGCTCACTATAGTTTGTATCATTATGACTGCTTTGGAGTTGGAAGGGAAGCAAAACTAGAAGGTTGTAAGTGATTCTGTAAAGAGATAGCAGAGATATTATATCAGACTGTGGGCCTGACAGCCCAAAGGTGACCACTGTACTTCCTGACAATGGCATGACAAAAGGCAGACTTCGTGAAGACATGAATGAGACTTCCTGAGCAGCAGGGCAAGGGAGTCATTCAGACCTGTCCTGGGCAAAATGCCAGGCAGCCTTTCATACTAGATTAGCAAAGGGACACTCTATTTGCACCAAAATATTCTCTTAGCTCCAGGACTGACTGACCATTCCCATCTCCATGATAACTCACAGCCTGCACTGGCTGTTTGGTTTTGGAAGATGTACCCTCTTGGAGACTTGATCCCAGTTAGCACTAGGAGAATGGTTTACTTCTCATGTCCACACATCCAGGAAAGACAAAGCTCTCGGGAGGGACGGAGTCTGGCCCCACAAGCTCTGCTGTTCAGTGCTCACACCTCAGTGCAGGTGACCACTTACCTCCCACATCAGTTTTGTACTTGTTGTAGATCTCGCGCACCCTGCGGTAGCGGAAGGCCAGTTTCCTCATCCAGTCCACGCCCTGGACACCAACAGAGGAGCTGTGGTTTGCGTTGCTTCCCGAGCCACTGAACCCATCCGTGGAGAAGTTGTAGTTGCTGTTACAGAAGGCAGATGTGTTAGGGGGGCCACAGCAGCAGAGCCACCTCAGAGGCGAATGGCTCGGGCATGGCAGCTCCCGGGCAGGAGAGCACAGCCCCCACAGGAACACACTGGTATCCAACCACAGCTGCTGCTGCTGACTCTGAACTGCTGCACTGACACAGCTCCCTTCACATCCTCCACTACAAACCCCTCCTTTGCCCTTCAGCTGCTCACTTCTCTGCCATACAGAGCACCTTTCCCACTGACCTCTTTCTCGTCCTGCAGCAATAAACCCCAGCACAGGATCTTCCAAACACAACATCTTGTGCCGTCCCATCACAGCTGCACCTTCACAAGCAGACAAGCTGCTTCACAAGCTTATGACTGCAGGAAGCAAGCCCTGCTTCACCACTTTCCCTGTACTTTCTCCCTGACAGGCATTTCACAGAGTTTTTCATGATCCAGTTCAGCTCAGTAATGCAGTACAAAACCTCCCCTCAACCTGTCTGATAGTGAGCACCATCAGCTCTCAGAGTGATGCAAACCACAGGGAGACTTTCAGATGTCAAGATCATGGACTCACAGAATGGTTTATGTTGGACAGGACCTTCAAGATCATCTCGTTCTAAACCCTATGGGCAGGGACACCTTTCACTAGATCAGGTTACTCAGAGACCCATCCACCCTTGTCACCATGAGATCTGGAGTGTTGGTTCTCCATTCCTCACAGGTCATCAGCATAGAGGCAGCATTTAACTGTGGACAATATAATTCACAATATAATTTCACAACTCTTAATGCTTTGTAGGGCTTAAAAGAAATGGCCCCCAGCAAACCAACAGCATTTGCCAGGTCTCACCCCCTGCACAATGCTGAGCTCCATCCCTGAACCAGGGTTTCAAGTCCCTGCAACACCTGATTACATCAGTGATACATTTCCTGCATTCATCAGTACAACACCTTAGATCTTGGCCATTGTCATCAGATGCCACATCTTCTATGTGAACCTGGTCACACTCCTGTTAAAGGACAAAAACAAAGTCACACTGTGGTCCAGAAATACCCTTCACACTTCCCAACAGCAAGAAGCCATGCCGCACTGACTCCACAAACCCACAGAGCTTCCACTAGCTCCATCTGTCAGTACTGGGTTTTACTTCCCAGCCCTTACAGGTTCTTGCCCAGATTGGGATCTGAAGTACCAGAAAGGGTTGAAAAAAGCATGTTTCTATGACATTTTGAGTTGTCTGCAAAAAAAGAACTTTGACACACTATGAAGAGATTGGACTCAAAGCTCACTTATCACTTGAAACCCTTCTGCCACTTCAGAAAAGCAAAACCAACCAAACCAAAAATATCCCAAAACTGCATTATCTGGTCAAGCATTGCTATTTCACTTTCCCAACACCCAAGTCAACAGAGCCCCAGCAGGAACCCTGAATGAAACAGCAGTGTAGTGGCTCTGCCATGACTCTGGTGCTCAGTGCAGCTGCTTTAACCCACTAACATACTGACTTAAACTACTACCCAACACTGCAGCACACGTTGTGGCTGAGCACACAGCTAACACAGCAACAACTCCCTTTCCAGCACCAGACAGGGTATTAGGTGTTTTCACTTGGGTTTTTGTTGTGTTTTTCGCTGAGGCAGGAAGGTAACTCATTACTACTTTGGCGAAGTTTACTGCTGCCAGTAGTCACAGGCACAGTGAAAATGTCATTTAAGTCTGTTTGCATCAACAGAACCATCTTCCTTCCCCACGATGCGCATCAGTGATGCACCCACAGGTAACTGTTCCCTGCTCGCATTCAGCTTTCCTAAGCCTTAAACTAGTCCTGTCAACTCTGCAAAGTGCATTCATAAGTGGACTTCCATCAAAGATGACATGAATCAGGAAACTTGCTGTTTTCACAGAATCACAGAACAGCTGGGGTTGGAAGGGCCCCTGGAGATCACCAGTCCAATACCACCTGCCAAGGCAGGGTCACCCGGAGCAGGTGACACAGGAATGCATCCAGGTGGGTTTGGAATGTCTCCAGAGAGGGAGACTCCAGGCCCTCGCTGGGCAGCAGTTCCAGTGCTCTGCCACCCTCAGTGGAACGTTCTTCCTCATGTTGAGGTGGAACTTCCTGTGTTTTATTTTATGGCCACTACTCCTTGTCCTGCTGCTAATTTCCAGCCACTCAATTTCAAACTCTGGCGTAACTTCCCATGTTGCTCTATAGATTGCATCACTGTGTCCATTCCTGTCTGACAGTATCTCCTAACACAGCCAGGGCATTGCCACAACTACAGCAAAGCTTCTTTTTTTTTAATTATTACAGCAGTCCTACTTTTTATAAAATTATCTTATAAAATTTATAAAAGTAATTATATTTATTTATTTTTTATTTTTAGAGCAAATATTTATATTCAGCTCCTGTGGAAGTGATGCAGAACAGTGAGATGTATTTAATTGGGCAAAGAATACTGCACATGAATGACTGCAGGAGCTGATCAGTCCTTGAGGCAGGACGGGAACAGGAGGGCAGCAGAGGCTGCAGGAAAGGAAAGAGGAGGGTGCTGTGGGCTCTCCACATGTACAGGATGGTTGTCTATGGTAGCATGTCCTTCAAAGCTGTTACACAGCCAATGTCACCTCCTGTATCCTGTCCTTGGCTTGGTCACAGCCCCTGTGAACTGACACCCTCAAGGTCACCCTGCCCTCACATCCGTGTCTCCATTTCAAATCAGGATCAGTAGAAGCAAAGTACTCACCAGTTCAGAATGCAAGTACAAGACAGAATAGACACCACTGTTTTCATTTTTATGGGTTCAAATAGAAGCCCAGCAGAACCTGAGAGAGCTACTGACACTGGAAGGCTGCAGAATGTCTGTCAGTGCATCTCTGGTCTGGCTGTGCTCATATAACCACTTCAGTTTGTCAGACTGTCATGTTTCAGCAGTAACAGGCTCTGAAGTACAAGAGCTCTCACAAACAGTGCAGTATCATTCAAACACGGTAATGTGGAGTTCTGCCTTTCAAAGACATTTGCCATGTACCTCCAAGTCATTGAAAAACAAGTGAGTATCAGCAACTTCAAAAATCATCTCCTCCATGGACAGACCTGAGCCAATCACTAGAGCTGGATCCTGGCAAAACACAAAGAGAAGATGTAAATGCACTGTGGGTACAGGCAGAAGGGAACTGCCCAAAACCTCTCATCATTTAAACTCCACAGTTTCCACTGTATATCAAACCCAGTATGATTTCAGCTAAATTCAGTGGTGTTAACTACAATTTTCCTAATATTTACAGCAACTCAAATTAAAAAAAAAAAAAAAAAAGAAATCCCCACTCTGGTGGATTGACCCAAATATCAAGTCTGGTTCATTGACCCAAAATACAATAAAACACTTCAGTGCTGCACAGGAGGCACTGATGCATTTGCAGTTGGCACAAACAAAACATCCAAAAATCTACAATATATTTTGAAGGAGAAACCCCCCTTCCTTCCCTTATGTGCTGGGATCTCAGTAACTCTCAGTAACTGAGGGTACAAACAGCTTGGCATTTTACGACTTGCACTGTCAGAAGGGAAGTGTTGGTGATGTCCATGTTCTAGCTCTGTATAAAGTCACATTTTATTCTTTCCCCACCCCAAACTGCCAAAATGTTAAAAGTATCACCTTATATATTTAAAATAAATTATAATTTTCTGTTCCTTTTCCAAAGATTAATGTTTAATTCTGCATGACAGAAACAGAGTTTTTCCCCATGGAAAAGACAGTCTTACCTTGCCATATTTTTGAGCATAAGACCCTGTGAGAAGTGAATGGAAGATGATGATGGTCTCATCCAAGTCCCACAGAAACACTCGCTGCAATGAGAACAAGAGCAGGTTAGAGCTGAGACATTCTAAGCACTGAACTACACTAAAGGAGCCAGTTTTAGGGTTAATTTTGAGGTTAGCTGCAGTATGCTTTTCACAGGTATGAAAAACACTTCTCCTCTTACAGGCTGAACACATTCAACTCTTCAATTTATTGCAGTGGAGTTTATGTACTGCCACAGGAATACCCACTCAGACTAAAGCTCTCTTAGTCAAACTATTTCAAAAGCTTCTCTGGCTTTTACTATCATAAAAGCAAAAGCTTAGAGTGCCAGTGAGCTTCAGAGGCCTGCTGGGGTAGAAGTGATCTGGAGAGCACTGGGTACACAACCTGGGTGTTTGTCAGAGACATCTTGTTATAAATAAGGCTTTGATGAAGAATGGCAGTGTCAGTATAGAAAGACTCTGATAAACCTGAGAACGGGGCCAGCATGTGTGGGGGAATAAACCCTTGTACTGGTCCAGGCTGCAGAAGCTGGAGGGCAGAGTGGACACCAGTATGAGCCAGCAGCACTCTCTCCCTGTGGATAAGATGACCTACATGTTGGAGTGTGCCACATGTGCCAGGCACATAGACAGAAGGTGCTGTCTCACCCTACTTGACACTGAGAGGGTCACCCCAGATTGCATTCCCAATCCCAGGGATCTGTGAGGAAGAAGGAGCTGCCAGGAAAGGCTGTCAACATGGTCAGCACCCAGAGGAGAGGCTGAGGGAGCTGGGATGGATTATCTTGGGAAAGAGGAGACTAAGGGAGATTTAATAGCAGACCACAACCAATTTAGAGGGAACTGCAAAGATGGTGGAAACAAACTCTTCTCAGCAGTGGCAGATGGAAAATTGCCATGGAAAACGAAGGGGAAATTTGCAGGTTAGGAGATTCCAATTGGAAACAGAAAACCTCCTTCCCCCAGATGGACATAGTCATCCTGAGACAGATCACCTGGTACAGGATCTCACTGTCTAGGTACAGGATGGCAGCCTTAGAGGTTCCCATGGCTCAGGCAAAGCCATGGCTCCAGCGCTGGGGGCAGCCCTGCTCTGAGCATGTGGCTGGACTGGAGACATGCAGATGTCTCCTCATTGACACCAGTGAGATTCCAAGACCCCTTTAAGTGATGCTTGTCAAGCACAAAAGGAGAACTCCTTTTGGCCAGTTCTCAGAAAACAGGGGTGATGGAAGTTGCCAAATTATCTCACAATACAGGAAAGACATACATGTCAATGTGGGTCCAGAGGAGGCCTCAAAAACAATCAGAAGGATGGAACACCTTTCCTGTGAGGAAAGGCTGAGACAGTTGGGGTTGTACAGCCTGGAGAAGGCTCTGGGGGGAGATGTTATTGTGGTCTTTCAGTACTTACAGGGGGTTTATAGTAAAGATCATAGAATCATAGAGTCATAGAAAGGTTTAGGTTGGAAGGGGACTTTGAAGATCTTCTTGTTCCAAACCCCCTGCCATGGGCAGGAACACCTTCCACCAGCCCAGGTGGCTCCAAGCCCTGTCCCGCCTGGCCTTGGACACTCCCAGGAATGGGGCAGCCACAGCTTTTCTGGGCACCCTGTGCCAGGGCCTGCCCACCCTCACAAAAAGGAATTTTTTCCTAATATCTGATCTAAAGTTATTCTCTTTCAATTTGAACCCATGGGGACAGACCTTTCAGTAGGGCCTGTAGTGATGGAACAAGGGGGAATGGTTTTAAACTCAAAGAAAGGAAATTTACACTAGATGTATGGAAGACATTTTTTACAATGCAATGGTGAGGCACTGGCCCAGGTTTCCCAGAGAGGTGGTGGATGCCCCATCCCTGGAAACATTCAAGGTCAAGTGGGAGGGGGCTGTGAGCAACTTGATCTAGTTGAAGATGTCCCTGCTCATGGCAGGGGAGTTAGACTAGATGACCCTTAAAGGTCCCTTCCAACCCAAATCATTCTATAATTCCCTTCCATTTCCATGGAGACAGAATTTAAAAAAGAGAGGAGAACTTTTACCACCACACTATTCTGCAATGCTGCCTGTAGAAAACAAGATTATTATTTACCTCCAGTTCACTGTCCTGTGAGGAGGAGGTATCTGCTTTCCTCTTCCCTCTATTCTTCCCAGGGATGTTTTTTCTTGCCTGCTCATCTAACTCTTTACTTGCTGTTGCTCTTGATAATGAAGGACTTGTGGATGCATCTCCTACAAGAAAAAAATCACACAGCTCTCACCCCCTCTGTCCCAAAACAAACACCAGCACCGGCTACAAACTTGCTTTGCAAAAGGTAAGATGTTACCTTGCTAAATGGATGTAGTAGTAGTTGAACCCTTACTAGAACTCAAAACATGATTTGTCTCGTCATTTCACAACAGCTCTGTTTGCTCAGTTCAGTCCCCCAGGATTGAGCCGCTGCAAGAGCTACTGCCTGCTGAGCAAAACCAGAGCAGAGCACCCTCCACCCTAAGGCCTGGAACCCCATAGTCATTTCACAACCCTGGAACTGCTTTGTTACTCAACTGTTTTGTTTAATAGACAATTGAATGTAGAAGAGGAACAGGGATGGTGTCAGTCCTAGTGACACAGCCTTGGCCAAGCAGCGTGGCCATGACTGGCAGGGACACATCAGAGATGCTGTTCTGCTACTGGTATGAACGTCCTTCCCAGGGAAAGAATACACCATCCACCTCCAGAAAAGTCAGTGCTTTGGTGTGCAGAGTATTAGGACCATGATGGAAGATACCCTATGAATCCTTTATTAACAGCCCAGGTAAAGAAGTTAACATCCCAGACACCTGCCTAATTAGTTCCAAAATGGGATCAGACCCACAGCAGGAAGGCAGAGGACAAGGGTGCTTGGAAGAGCTTGGATTCAGTCTGGAGCTTGAAGACAAGATATTGCAATTCCTATGAAAATTAATGCAAAATGGTGAATTTGGAAAACTCCTGAGCTAATAAAATGGCACTGAAAACATCAACAACTGGGCCATTCCCTGCCCATTGCCTGCAAATAAGAGGTCAGTTCCTTAGGTTTGGTTTTCAGCAGCAAATGAGAACTAATTCTCATGGGTAAATCTGATGTTGCTTGCCTCAACTAGAGGGCAACTGTTTCCTGAAAGAGGGAAAGTACTTGGAGGACCACACTTCTTGATGTACAACATCACAGCATGGTGTTTGTCACTCCTGTCAACAGCACTCCACCAGGTAAGGGTGAGAGAGGTTTTGAACTTCCCTGAGTTCCAGACTATAGATTTGTATGCTTATCTCACTGGCAGGCACCCATCCCTGCTTGCAGAGTGTGTGGCTGAGCTGGAGGACTTGGCAGAGCTCAGCTGCTCCTGGTGGACTTGGGGAAGATGGAAGAGGCAAAGTGCTGCAAAGGCAATGCTCAGCACCTCCGCCAGCAGGGCTGACACCCAGCCCCTTTCCAAGCAAGAGCCACCCTGGAAGCCAAACCACACAGCCCCTACTCTTCCTCTACTTCAGTTTTTACTGCTGAACATGACATCCTATAGTATGGAAAAATCCCTTTAGTCAGCTCAGGTCAGCTGTCCCAGATGTGGCCCCTTCCAGGTTCTTGTGCACACCAAGCTGTTTGCTGGGGAACATGGAGGGCAGGAAGCCCTGACCCTGTACAAGCATTGCTCAGCAGGAGCCAAAACACTCTGTGTTATCAGCACTGCTTTAGTCAGGAATCCAAAACACAGCACCAGCACAGCTGCTGGGAACAAAGTTACCTCCAGCCTGATCAGACCAAGGGCAATAACAAAAATGACTGGAATCTGGATTTTTTTCCCCATCCTTCCAATCTGCAACAGGCAGCAGATTTAAATTTAAAACTGCTCAACAACACAGGAACAACCTCAAAACTCCTTGTACAAGACACCAGAAGTACCAAGTCTTTACTCTTCTCCTTGGTAAGTTTAGGAAACTATTTTTCAAGAAGAAATTATAGCCAACACCCCTGAGGATGGGACACAACCCAGCACTGGTGAGAATGGCCAAGGGTGTGACTTCTCTAGAGTAGGCAATTAAACCTTCTCAATACACTTTCTACTTCCCTTATCAGCTAAAATCTTCTCTAGCAGACAAGTGGCAGTGACTGACTGCTGTGAAAATACGGACCAAAGCACAGCAGAACAGCTCCCAGTTCAGCCAGGGTTTGCAAAGATGACGCAGAGGGAAGGAGGGGGATGTACTGTTGGGCATGGCAGAGACCAGCACAGTGAGAGGGGACAGCTGAACCACAGCTCTTACAAACGCAGGAGCGGGCCCAGAGGGCTCCTGTAACTGGGACTGGCAGCTGTGTCAGGCAATCTGAACACAGGGCTGCAGGAGGGAGAGAGGCAGCAGGAGCTATTGAGACTGAGTATCAGCAACAGCAGCCCAAGTGAACATCCAGTTCCCAGGATGCTCCTGCTGGCAACTCTTCAAGTCACCCCCAGCACTCCGTCCCCCTGGAGCATGCAGAGCACTTGGCAGGTGCCTCGGAATTGCAGCAGGAGAAGACCTTGATACACAAGTTTGGCTGTCCCACCATAACACTGCACACCAGTGAGACCAGAGACAGGAAAGGCAAGTGTCCTGTCCAGGACAGCACAAGATGCTGCAAGCACCTTTTGAAGGAGCTTCCCCCGTGCCAGCCCACCGTGCTGTTCAGCACAGGTACCCCCCTGCAGCCCCCCAACAGACGTGGTCTCACCAGAGGGAGGTCTCTGTGCCGCCCGTGCCGGCACCGCCGCGTTCGGCTTCTCGGCTGCGTACGTGCCCGCAGCCAATGCCAGGCTCTCCGTGCTGCTGTCTGCTGGTGGCACCACTCCAAAGCCTGAGGTCGGGTAACACGTCTGGTACTGACTCTGGCCAAGGATCGTGTATGTAGGATATTCCTGTGGGAGGAAAGGGTTAGTGGTGGTGGGATACCTCTTCCAGGAAACACTCTCAATCAGGACAACTTTTGTGCTAGAATATCCTGTCAAAGAAAAATCCACAGTCGACTTTATGCTGTTTCTTCCTGCATATTCCCATTCCCAGAAAGGGCTGAGAGCTCTGAGTGCCCAATGATCTCCACACAGGCAGCTTTGGCAGAGAAGGGCAGCGATGCCAGAACCCCTCCTGTGCCTGCAGTGTCTGCAAAAATGAACTCATAGCAAATGGTCTGACAGTAACAGGGCAGCTGAGTGGACGCCGAGGCACCAGTGCACTCTGTGCTCTGGAATGTGTAGTTTTGTCTTGCATTTACTTTCTGATATCAGATGTACTCACAGTGACAGAAAGTGACTTTGGCTGTGGCACAACCCTGACAGCTACAGGATAAATGGCCATTACTCATGTCCCGACTTCACCGAGTAATTACTCTGCATGCTGTGATGAAAGGTATCCATTTATGAAAACCATTTGTTCATTTAGGAGATCACTGAGCTGTGCTTGAGGATTTTGATTTCTGCTACTGATTGTAAAAAAAGCAATGACTCCAAATGTCACATTACACTGTTCAAACACGTTGTGGTCTCCTGATTGCCTCAAAGAGCAACCTGGGTTTGTGAACCAGGTACCTTGGTTTGAAAGACTGAATGAAAACCCTTTTTTCCCCCTTACAGTTCCAAGCAAGTTTATGCTAATGAAAGAACTTTAAAAAGCAACAGCATAAGCACAGAAATATTTTTATGCATTCACTGCATTTTACACATTCCTGTATTCTCCTTCTGTGAAGTTGGACACTGAAGGGCTCCTTTGTACCCAAGTACTCAGAGTGGCAGTTACCCACTGACAGGGCTGTCTGGCCCCTTACCCACGGAGGTGACAGGTAGGGGGAAGTGCTCTGTGCCAGCTTGCAGGGCTGTTTGACTTTGTTCAACTCTGGCACCATCAGAATATGTGTCCTACTTTACTGGGTTGAGATTTTGTTTGTGTACAACCTAATTTCCTATTCTTGCTGAGGGACAGCAAAGGCATCCAAAAGACATCCACCCCTAATCCACTCTGTAGGTTAAGTCCTCAAAACAGTTCTATTGTTTCTTCCCCACTGCCTCACTTGCAGAAATCTCAGTTTAAGGTTCACCTCACAACCTGTAGATGAGACAAGAGCCTTGAACAGATGAAGCAAGTTTGTTGCAAAGGCCAAAGGGAGAAGCACCGTGGTCAAAGATAAAACAGGAGTGATTTGGTGACCTCGAGCTGCACACTGAGCCCCCAGCTCCAGAACCACTGTACTCCATTTGAAGTGATGCAAATAGTGTTGCCATGTTTGCTTTGAGTACCATGTTAAACAAAGGTGAAAGAGATGCTGCACATAAATTTTCAATGGAAGATTTACCTGTGAGATGCTGGCTGCTGCTGACGTGGAAATACTGACAACAGTGGAGGATGTAGAGACTGGACTGGCATTGGTAGTTGATGCTGTAAAATTAAGAAATACAGCATTAAATGCTTCCAGAAAAGCACAAGAGACGAGAAGTTGTGAAATAGATACTTACTAGGCAAATGTGCAAGCACTTGTGCTTCCAGCAGCACTCTGCTGCTAATAGCAAAAAAAAGGCTGGGGTCTGTTTTGTCACCAGTAACATTTCAACTGGCCTTACAGGGAAGGAGGGCTGGTACAGCTTTAAAAACTCCTTTCAAATGGTTCAGAAGCCTTTTCCCTCCATGGCTGCCAAGCACTTGGTGTAGAATTAAAAAGGTTTCACATTTTACTTCAAGTTTTGATAAGACAACAATCACATTTGGATGGTCAATCAGCAGCAGTTGAAAACGAACCAGAATAAATCAATAAAAAGGATGTAAATGTGTTTAAATCAGTTCTAATAAAAAAAATTCTCTCCGAATTGAACTTGACATAGTTAGTCTACTTAGATAAAAAAATTTAAGCAAACAGTAAGAATATTTCAAATAGTAGAAAAGGAGTGTTTCCTACTGGAGAAAGTGAACATCTCTCCCCACATCCCTGTGATATGTCAACAGCTCATGGGGCAAATTCTTAGAGACATGTAGTTGTTAGTATGAACTTGAAGATGTTTAATAGCCTTCATGTCCCTGCATTCAGTTCACCCAAAACACAGAAGAGGCTGCTGGAGCAGCATTAGGGAATGACAGTGGCTTAGAAGATTTGGGGGTTTGCAGCCACAGGGCTCCATCAAACATTCCTCCACGAGGGGTTTTGGGACCCACAAGGGTAACAGCAAATAATGATATCAGCACAAACCAGGATGTATAAAACCAGGTGCCACCAAGAACTATTCTCTTTTCTAAGCCACCTTTCTCTGCACATAAAAAAAACCAAAAATCACTTTTAGATGCTTCTGTAAAGACTCAGAGAAATCCACAGGATTCCCTACTTCACCATCACGCTGAGAAAAGCCCTCACTTTCTGCAAATACCAGCATGCAGAATTCACCCCAAGAACTGGAGCTTCCCAAGGCTTTGTCCTGCTGCCCCAGGAGCAGAGACATACCATGAACTCTTACCCAATGTAAGCTGTGCTATGGCAAGCACAGATACTACCTGGTGGCTCCTGGAAAGATGAATGGATCCCAAATATGCCTCAAAAAAGATGAGAAAACAAAAGAAACTTGTCTTAAAAGAGGTGCAGAGACACATGGTATTTACAGGAGGTGAGAAATGTGACAGGTAGCAACCCTGTGGGAGCAGATGCAAGCAATTAGCCCCTGGGAATCCCCTCACAGAGAGGAGCAGGATTGTTCAAAACAGAGGGGGAGGATTTGGGGGGAGAATACTTAGAAAAAGGCAAAAAGGCTGCACTGAACAGCAATAGTGGCAATGAAGACACTCAAGGACCTCCAGCAGCTACATGGCTACAAGAAGCCCAGCTGTGAGAGCCAAGGGACCTGTCACAGACACTCCCTGTACACAACTGCTGGAGAACAGGGGTCCTTTTAAAAAAACCTCTTTCCAACACCTATGGAAACTATCAAGGCTGTTATGACCTCAAGAGAAAGTCCCTTCCCAGGCCCCTATGAAGCCCAGCGCTCCAGACAAGATCCTTGCCAACCAAACCAATCTGCCATGCAGCCAGGGCAGAGGAACTCTCTGGAAGACAGATTGTTCCACCACTGCTTTCAAGACTATTATGGAGAGCAAACAAAGCAACTCTCATCTGTAGTGCTCTGCAGAGGCTGCTCCCCCACTGAGATTTGATTACTGAGAAGTTAAGAAATCATGGAAACAAGATTCCAAGGTTTGGCATTCCCTCATATGAACTTGATTTGTTGATCTTAACTCTGGTCTCCCTCCAACATGTCTTTTTAATTACCCTCTATCTATACAATGCTACATACCACACCTTTCAAACAGCTCCCACCACACAGATGAACCTGTTCTTTCTGCACTGTGGGCCAGTTCCTTTTATCTGTGAAAGGGCCAGAATCATCCCAAAATATTTGGCATGGATTTGCCAAAAAGGACCACTTCAAGGTGTCAGGTTTCAGCAAACACAAGTATTGCCTTGAAGATGTCTGGACTCTTACCCTCTTCTTCTCTCTTTCTCTCCCACTTCCAGACCTCATCCTCAGACACTACATCCCCACCTTCCCTGCCTTATTCATCCCAATCCTTTTTTGCTTCAGTCATTTTCAGAGCACCAAACCCAGATCCATGCACTGAAATGCCCCTCTGGTGGGTCAGTAGCATTGTACAACTGTGTATCACCCTGATGATCTGAGTGGAGAGAAAAGACAGATATTCCAGGGACTACTAATCAAGCAACTCTGTTCATCCTTCCAGCTTCTGCTCTCCACCACCTCCTTGGCACCAGCCCCTGTACTGACCTGACTACTTTGGTGGGCTGCTCGTTAATTTGAGAAGGAAATGCAGCATATCTGAAAGAGGAGAAGTTTCCTGCCAGTGTGCAAACAGTTTTTCCAAAAAGCAACAGCATTTACACAATCAGGGTGACCTTTGCACACTTTCAGAGAGCAGCCAGCAGGGAAACTTGTCCCATCACACACTATCCCAGCAGCACAGAATAAAATGCTTCTCCTACGGGGAAGGATTCCATCTCAGTGGAAGCCTGAGGAAGGTGGGGTTGCTCAGTCTGCAGAAGACAAGGCTTTGGGGAGACTTTGGAGCCCCTTCCAGTGCCTAAAGCAGCTTCAAGAGAGCCGGAGAGGGATTTTGGACAAGGGATGGAGGGGCAGGACAAGAGGGATTGAGAGCAGGCAGGGTTAGGTGGGATACTGGGAAGACATTCTTCCTTGTGAGGGTGGGCAGGCCCTGGCACAGGTGCCCAGAGAAGCTGTGGCTGCCCCAGCCCTGGAAGTGTCCAAGGTCAGGTTGGATCTTTAAGGTCCCTTCCAACCCCAATTATTCTGTGATTTTATAATTCTGCAAAGCAAGGCCTGCTGTGGGTCTGTCACCTCACCCATCCCCAGGGATCCACCTGCCCCCCACGGGACATCACTGGGAAATCTGCCAGAGGTCATGTTGTGCAGAACCATTCCTGACCCTTGGCAATTAAAGTTGGTGCTATAAAATGTAATTCATTCTGTCAATGGGCTTATGGGGAGGAGGGTCACGTCGGAAGGAGGGGAGTCTTTCCAGGATTGTTTTCCTTATGGTATGAATATGAAAAGTAAATTAAGGATAAAGATTACACTGGGCCACTGACTGTCACATGACACAAGCTGAGCAAGAACCGTGACACAGAACGTGGCCTTCCTGTCAGTGCAAGACATGCTAAAGCCACTTAGTGCTAACTTTAAGAATTATTCCCCTTTCCTTGGCACTCATCAGACCTCATCTGGAGATGGCATTCAGTCTGGGGCCTCAAGCACAAGAAATATGTTGATAAAATTCAGGGGGTCTGGCAGAGAGACCCCAAAGCAGTCACCGAGCTGCAGCATTGCCCTGTGAGGGGAAATCCGGGAGAGGAGATGGCTCTGGGGACCTGCATGGAGGTTACACAGAACACAGAGCCAGGCTCTTTGTGCAGGTGTGCAGCTGCAGAAGGAGAGAAATGGGCACAATGTGAAAGAGGGGATGCTCTGAGTTGACAAAAGAAAAGAAGTTTCACCACGAGGACAGTCAGGTGCTGTAATTGGCAAAATCTCCATCCTTGGAGGTTTTGGAGACCCACCTTGATAAAGCTCTGAGCAACCTGGCTCTGAATTCAGTATTATCAACTACTCTTTGAGCAGGAGCTGAAGTAAAGATCTCCTGGAGTCCCCGAATTATTCTATGACAATATTCCACAAGAAACAGATTAAGAATTCCTGAATCTTCAGAGAAAGAGACAAATTTTTACAATTCATCGCCAAAACATAAATGGCAAAAATTCAGCCTAAAAAAAAGGTATCAATTTGCACATATTTTCCATAAGCAACAATATTCCATTATTTGGCTGTCTGGCACATTCACTCACAAAAACTGCTGTGGAAGCTGGTGAAATTCAGCACCTGCATTCTTAGATGTAGAATATCCAGCAGCTGGAGTATTTGTAGGCTAGTTCTATACCAAGAAATTCACTTCCTAGCAGATCTACCAACCTGGTGTGTGTGGTATGCAAGAACCATCTACCCCCAGAAGGGATTAAAAACAAATGTTTAAAAATTGAAGTATTTCCTGACATCCAGCTAAAGACCACAAACAAAGAGAAATGCAGGAGCATTCCCAGTAAAGCATGCAAGAACACAACACTTAGTCTCCTTTCCCCTTCCCCTTTGCTCTTCACCCTGTTCAGCCCAGCAGCATGGCACCAACGAGCCAGCCTGGTGCACACACAGGTACGAGGCAAATACAAACCCAAACACACACACAGGCACAAAGAGAAAGAGGCAAAGCATGAAGAAGCATGCACAAACCAAGGACAAGCGTGCAAGCCTCTCTAGTTTGCTATCTGGACTCAGTTAGGTGGAGAGAGATGCAGATAAAAACCATGCCAAGTTACCTTCAATGGAATAAGAATAATGTGCTGGGCTGGGCTGGCTTGTGGTTAACCCTGTAGTGCAGGTAAGAACACTGTGCTGACTTGTAGATGGAGTCTGAATTAAACCACTTTCAGGTTTCATACCTGGCCACAGTGCACCTGAATCAGATAAATTGGACCAGTTACAAATATGCTGGGACCGAACAGCATGCTGCGACCTCGGATTAAGGTTTCTGCTCATCACAAAAGCAAGTAACAAATGACACAAGGGAAATGTTTAATTTTGGCAACAGTAATAAGCGCTGACTGTGAGGCTGTGCATGGATTAGGGCTGCTGACAAAACTGGCTGAAAAAGAGAAAATTAGAAGCACCAACAAGACCGATTTGCAAAGCTTTCAGTTAAAAATCTGTGTGTGTCACAAAGATTCGCGGCCCTTTGTGAATAAAGGACGTGCCAATCCCTCTGATTTGGGCTGAGCACTGCAGGTGACATCCGCTGGGACACAGCTAGGCTGAAGGTGGGATCTGTGAAGGTCAAGGCCAGTGCTTCCACTACTTCACTGGGCTTTGGGTTGAGTATTTTAAAACAAGCCACAAGTCAGTAATTTTCAAAGACTGACAACAACAAACATAACAAAAGAAGTTAAAAAACCCCTAATGTTTCTTCTACATTTCCAGTTGTTCCGGAAAGCTTTTTTAAGACCCCTGAGCACAGCACAGGGAGAGCAGAGTGGCTGCAGTCCTGTGTACAGGGCACACACAGCAGCACACACTGGTGGGTGCCAACAGTGCCCGACTGAGGCAGCTCAGCTCAGGCTTCGCTCCTCAAGGCTCTTCAGGCTTTCATTTGAATGTTTCCAGATCTACAGCCAAAGTCAAAGACAGATCTCCCTGGCCCTAGCTAGAAAGCAGCAATAGGCTGAGAGGTCCTGCTTAAAAACAAGCAGGAGTGTGCAAAGCAGAGGGACGAAGGACATTTGGAGCCAGACACAGAGTTCAGGACCATCAGCAAGACCACCCTCCCCTTTAAACTCCCCAAGACCAGTACCAGGGTTGCAGAAGGCAGCTGCAGCCCTCCACTCACTCTACCAGAGCAAGAAACGGGCTACGAGCTCCAGGTTTCTTATCCAAGGAGACATGGAGAGTCCATCAAGTTGGACAAGAGCAGCAGCTCCAAGAGGTCGCTCCCTGCT
>JAOXXN010000287.1:1935914-1951797 GCA_026770055.1 Myrmophylax atrothorax
CCCCCAGAGGGTGGTGGGCACTGAACAGTCTCCCCAGGGCAGTGGGCACAGCCCCAAGGCTGCCAGAGCTCCAGGAGCGCTTGGACAATGCTCTGGGGCACAGGGTGGGATTGTTGGGGTGTCTGTGCATGGCCAGGAGTCGGACTTCAATGATCCTTGTGGGTCCTTCCTAGCTCAGGATATTCTGTGATTCTGATGTACAGAGTATAAGAAAAGACCAGGCAGCTCTTCACTAGCTAACCTGCCCAGAAGTTACGTATTTTCTGTCTGTGTTACTCATCCTCAGCTCCCTTTATACACCATGGAGAAAGTCAGCCATTATCTCCTAGAACAATTCAACACTCCAGAGGTGTGTTTCCCCCTCTATGCACAGGGTGGATAGTTCAAACCCTGTCATGGAGCTTTAGTGACAACAGAATTCTGACCCTTCAAGCATTTGCAAAGACTGGAATGGCTGTCAGAGGCCTCAGTTAATAGAGCAATTTAAGTAAATTATTTGCCTAATAACCTCAGAGACATTTTAGCATGAAATCTCATTTGGTGAAATACGAAATAACAAAAATATCTTAATCTTGGACAGCAAAAAAAGGAAAGGAAAAACACCTTCAGCAGAGATGCTACAGTATGGGGTGTTGTGTCATTTCACTGACAAAGAAACTGCACAAACACAGCTATACCACAACTGGAGACAATTATGATCCCAAACCAAGAACCATCTGGCAAAGTTCATGGGGAGACATCGGAATTAACAGCCAGGAAAACAGCTTTGTAAGGAATCACATTTTGTAAGATGAAGTCCCATTGGGAGATCAGTGCTCAGGTACAACTGAAGTTACACTTGTGCTCTCCTACAAGCTCTTCTCTCTAACACACCTGGTGAAGCTTAACATTGGTTCTTTAACGAGACATAAGACAATAACTGCAGGCACAAAGAAGCCTTTAAAAGGTCACTTCTTACCGAAAGGAGGTAGTCCATAGGTCTGCGTGGTCTGGGGGTAGATGGTGTAGGGCTGGGACTGCTGCAGTGCTTGGTACTGAGGCTGAGCAGGGTATGGGCTCATTGTCTCCGATACAGGTACAGAAAGGATATGTGCATAAGGCCTTAGTGAATGGAGAGAACAAAGTCAGAAAGAACTATTTACATGATGGCTCTTTCAGCCTCCAAACCAGAAGACATATTAAAAAATGGCTTCAGAAAAAAGAAACTCTTGAGACTGCCATGTGCTCTGTGCAATAAGCTCCCTGTGCTTCCCAGGGCAGGCTCCTGAGGTAACAGAGGCTGCTTCCTGCAGTGACACCAGGGAAACTCCCTCCTCTGTGGTGCCACAGCACCACTGCTCAGCCCAGGACTGGGAGGGCAGGATGAGTTGGGAAGGACAAACTCTCCCATTCCAACAGGCATGAGCAGTTAGTCCCAACTTCTCCTGCCTCACCCCGGGCTACTGCAATACAGTAGTATGTGCAAGAACCAGTGGGACACACACAGAGACTACAGAAAAGCAAGCAGGGGGGGTTAAGGCTTATGTTGCTTCAATGGGAAGAACTACAAAGATCCCTAAACATGGTGAGTGATGAGAAGATCTTATATTCCCCTTGTATTTATATTCAATTTCTTTATTTGTCAAATATTATGGGCATTAATCAGCAAGACTACTGTGTTGCTAATTACTTGAAGGAGCTCATTTATTCTTGTGATCATAAAACAACAGTAACCAAAGCCAAAGGGTGACTCCTGTCAGCTTCAGTGTCTGCAGCAGAATACCTGCTGCCAGCAGAATGGAAGTGGGATTTACAGCATTAGAGAAATGCATAAATATGCAAAAAGATTACTTCAGAAAGAAGTAGGAGTTACAGAATTCAGTAACAATTGCTTGACTTACTTTGCAGAATATATTTGTGAGGTATAATCATTTGATGACCTTGGGATATAATCAGTGCATGTCATAACTGAAAAAAAAAATAGTTTGTGTAATTACAGAAGTGCTTTCAAAACTCAGCAAATAAAAACAGATGTCAGTACTCATGGCACATTTTAACCAAGACACAGGATTTACAAAGGTTTTTAGTGCCCTGAATATCTGTTTCATAGCAAATTCTCCAAACACACTGTTAAACTAGTACAAAAATGTTCTTGTCAGCTCCCAGCAGGCAGATCTGTCAGTCACACTATTCCTCCTTGTGTAACAGTGCTCCTTCTCTTTATCAGTTAGTACCAACATTTTTTGCAACTGTCATGATAAAACTTTCATTTCAGTCCTGCCCAAACCCCTGCATATCTGCCAAAGGGGCTTCATCTGCAGCAAGCATAACACTTCTGTGTCCCAGAGCAGACACCAAATGCTTCTTTTGGCAAGCTTTCTTCTTCCCCTGCATACTCTACCTGACCATGGCTCCAGCAATCTGTCTTTGCTGTAAAAAGGAGTGGCTCAAGCTCCACAAACTTAATCCCACATATCCAGTGTGGCACAGCTGCAGTGCACAAGGCCCAGAGATTCCTCTAAAGAAATCTGGCAGTTCCACTTAACCAGATGTTTCCATTTTTCTGCTTGAATAAATCCACTGAAACTGATAAGATAGAGTGGTTCAGTCTGAAAATCCAAGGAGGAAATGTTTCAAATGTTCTCACTCAGCATGGCCCATGGCTCCAGTACCCCCTGTGTGAGACCCCTCTCAGTTACAGCACTCTGGCACGGGGTGGAGAAGGGACCTTGAGCTGCTATGGCTTAATCCAAGAGCCATTAAAAAGCTCTTGGATTCACATGAGCTGACCTGACTAAATACTCAGCTATCCATCAGACTAGGAAAGCAATGATGGGCAGCACCCCAGCACAGAATTTGGCCTCATGCAGCCCCTCTGACACGTGCCACCACCGGTGCAGAATGTTGCTGTGAGCTTCAACATTTTTGATTGTGTATCTGCACAGTACATGGGTTTATCAGTTTGGATCTACAAGCACCATACCCAAACCCTTAGCTAACTCAGCTGCACTGTTGTGGATCCAGCTGATTCCTCTCAGGAAGCACACAAAGCACCCAGGGCTTCAGTCCTCCCCAGGAGGGTATCCAGGCTAACAAAGCGACCACACCTTCCCTCTCCCTCTGGAGTGATTCAATTAACAGCCTTCAAAAAGGCATATGGGCATGGATAACAGCATACCCTGCCTTGGGATTTGATCCAGATGCCAATGATGTGCTTCAACAAGTTGGGCTTTCCATATCTAGACAGACCTACGTTATTGCTCTTGTATTATCATGTAGTTACCTCTTTCATTAGTTACACCCACTGAGCAGGACAGTTGGCACAGGGAACCCTACCCTAATGTGCATTCTGCCACCTCAATAACCTTCTCTTAGTGTAATCTGAACACCAGCATCTGAGAAGTACAAACCATCAGCCACATGCTCTGAACCTCCTGAATGGTCCATGAATCACCTTCCTCTGCTCCTCAGAGTTTGCCTTTACTCATGGGATGAAGCCCAAGAGTACAAGGATACAACTGGAAACACAAAGTGGGAACTTCCGGACCTAAAGGCTTTCATTTAACACTTGTCAGATGTTCCCACATCTCTCCTGCAAAAATGTCTAGGTTTTGTGGGGCTTTTTTAACAATGTCAATATTCATCTGAATAATAATGTAGTAATGGTATTTCTAGAATTATTTTTAAAATAGGATATAAAGAATTACATACAGAATTGGTGTAGAAAAGAAAAAAAAACACAAAAATACTGCATGAGATTTCTGGGATTTGTAAATGGCTTATCCAGTTAGGCAGCATATTTTGCAGCCTAAAACTTCTGCTAACTCCTGCAACATCACAGGACACGGATTAAAATAGCAAAGATGAAATCAATTAGAGTGGAAAGTTAAACATGACATATTTCCAGTCAAGATGGGCTGATTTACATTTAGAAATATGTATAGGTAGTCAAAGGTCTTCCACACAGGAATCTGACTTTTCTGATAACCTCCAGCCCTCTTTTTCCAGAAGAAAGGATACATTCCACTTCTCACTTCCTATGCAATCTTTGTATTTCCTGCCTGTTTCCTCTCTCTTTATTTCCTAAGGGCTTTCTGCAGACATTCAATACAGTTCAGAGTCTAAGAAGAAGTGTATGGCATATTGCTACAAAAGACCCAAGCAGCTGCATAGAGATAACAATTTATAAAAGACTTTTTACAATAGGCATTATTATTGATCAACTCAACCCTCAAGAAAAATCATGCCTAAGACACAGCAGCAAACTGCGGGACAGTGACACAAAAATATTAGTTAAAAACAGCTATTTGCTTACCATCAGGTATTGACACTTTGTAAACACCACAGCAAACATTCATTTTACAACTGACAGTGAGGGCAGGCTAAGGATTACAAATAGATAAAACCTGTGTTTGATGAAACAAGCTACCAGTGGAAAAAAAGAGGGAAGACAGCAGGAGTAAAACTCCAGAGATACTCACTCTCACTGGACATGGGAAGGTTTGAACCAAGGCTTGAAGATTCAGGTTTCTGATCACTGACTTCTGTGTTGCTCACATGACTGCCAGGACAAACAAAGGCTCAGCATTAGCATTAAGAACTCTTAAATTAACACCCTTGGGCATCATAAGCTCTGGGTTCCACCTTTCTGACCAAGGCAAACTGACTTCACAGAATCTGGCCCTGTGCTCTTCAGTATTTCACACAGAGATCCCGAGAGAGAGATCTGGAATTGGACATTAAACTAAATGGGGTTTGCATGGCCAGGTTTTGGTAGTGGGGAGGACTGCAGGGGTAGCTTTTGTGAGGGACTGCCAGAAGTTTCTCCCATGTCCAAAGAGCCAAAGCCAGCTGGCTCAGGGCAGACCCACTGCCGATGGAGCCCCTCAGTGACAGTGACAATGACAGCCCCTCTGGGGTGAGGGGTGTTAACAAGGGGGACAATACCTGCACTGCAGCTGAAGAGAGGAGCAGGTATGAGAGAAATGGCCCTGCAGAGCCCCAGACCCATGGGGAAGGAGGGGAGGAGGAGCTCCAGGTGCCAGAGCAGAGATCCACCAGCAGCCCATGGGAAGGAGCAGCCCAGGGGAGCACAGAGCTCCCAGGGCACTGCTGGCTGGTCTCATACACCCCTCGGCTCCTCCAGCCCCACAGCCTGCAGAAGCCAGGAAACTGCTGCCACGGGTGGGATGGGTGGCCCTGCTGCCACAGGCTCCTGTGCCCACGGGCATTGCCTCACTGTTGGGTTTGTCTCTGAAGACCAGTGTTGATGCATCTTTGTACTTACATATTTGCAGGTTACTGGATTATTTTGGATTTGTCCTACACTGTTTCAGTTCCATGTCATGTTGCTTTGTTCATGTATAAAGTAGGAAGTACAGGTAATTTCTGAATGAAACTGCTTTTTCCTTTATGATTGCCTTCCTGGCTTTAGTTTTATTATTGCTAGTTCTGCGACACAGCTTTTCATGAGGCTTTGAGGCATCTGTGTGTTGTTCTGACGTTCTCAGACTGCAGTTTTTCAAGATTAAAGGGAGCCAAGGTAACTGCTTATTGCTGTTGAGAGGGAACTTCTGCTTGTAGCCCAAGGTGTGCAGCACACACAGTGCTCACTGCCTGCCTCCATGGCCTGAGTCTGCTCAGCACCCCAGCAAAAATAACTGCACAGGTTTTGTGTTGGATGAGCAAATTAAACTCTCAGAGAGAGCCTAAGGGTGCCTGAGCTGAGACCTGTGCTGGGAGCATGGGGCCATTTGAGAAATAAACCCAAACCTTAAACACCTTCCCCCAGCCCCTCCCTGCTTCCCAGGCTCAACTAAACCCCTGATTTTCCCTCCCTCCTCCACCCCCAGCAGCACAGGGGGATGGGAGAAACAGGTCCAATAAATTCTTTTCAACTAATGCATTGGTCAAATTTTAAATCATGTACAGTTTAATCAAAGCAGAACCAGAATATTTAATCAAGTTAGAAAGGCAATTTTATCCCTCCCCTCCCTTCTATTTTTAAATATTATACAAGGATGTTTACACTCAAATCTTGAGCTCCTGGCACCCACAGGGAAGCCACAATCACAGTGACACACAGAAGAAGGGACAGCATCCAAGCCAGCACATTCAGACCTTCCCGTGCTGCCCTTGGGCCCTTTGTACACAACACAGGGGAAAAACCACTCCTAGGATGGGACTCCTCTGACCTCAGACTGGCCAGAAAGGGAGCTGGTGTGAGGAGCTCAAATTCCTAACTTTTGGAATATACCATGTCCACTCCTGCAGAAATGCTGGTGTTTTCTCCTCACTCCTATTGGGATGGCAGAGACTCCAAAACCATACTCAGAGGAACAGAATAAATACTAATATAGCTGTTCTAATTAATAATAATAATAATTCATTCCTAAATACAATACCCATCAGAAAGCATCTACTGAGGCTAAAAATAGTATCACACAACAGCTTCAAACAGGAGAGACTACCACTTCAAGAGGGTTTCATTTCTCAAAGCAGTTATCCACATATTTTTACTGAGAATCATAGCACAGATATTAAAATACACTGAGTCTCACCAAAATAACTGCATGCTATATGCAGTACATGTCAGTCTCACCACATTCTGAGAAAAACATTAAGACTCTTTATAGCCACTTTAATAAAAGCTTAATACCAAAGGGCCAGTTAATTATTTTTTTATTGGGAACTTAATCTCAAAATTACATCAAATACAAAAGCAACTATATTTGCCCTAACTCCACGAAAAATAAAACAACAGGCAAGCTTCTAAAATGGAAGCTTTATAACCATAAAAGAATATTAAGAACTGTTCCACACTAAAATTGAATTCAAAGTCCCATACCTCAGGCTCTGTTCTCTGGATTCCTGCATCTTGGCTTTTTTCACCTGCAAAGACAAAAACATTTAGAGCCACAACTCCTGGAGCTGTCCTTGAGGGAAGCTCTGCACGGGATCTCCATCGGCCACCGCTGCCAGTCTGGGCAAAGGCACAGCCTTGCACTGCCCTGCAGAGCTCAGGTTAACCAGGGCAACAGGGTAACCAGTGCAC
Source organism: Myrmophylax atrothorax (assembly GCA_026770055.1). NCBI lineage: Eukaryota > Metazoa > Chordata > Aves > Passeriformes > Thamnophilidae > Myrmophylax > Myrmophylax atrothorax. Next base: position 1,942,948 of record JAOXXN010000287.1, read on the forward strand.
AGGGTAACTGAGCTCTCCATCTCAAAACAAGCCTTTCCCTAACTAGAAAACAAGGGATCTGTTTTACAGCAGAATTGCCATGTTAGTTATGTAAGTAACAGGTGATGGGATATACAGCCACAAACAGCTGGTAAGGACAATTTTGTGGAAATTGAATAAAATAGTAATAAATTTAAAGAAAATCTTATTCTGCATAGATTCAGAACTAGAGCCATAAACTTTTGATTTTAATACATATTTTAATATTACATGAACATAGGAACATGACTATTTTTTCTGTAATATATTAGGAGTTTTGCATTCCAAGTAGAACCAATACAGCACTTATTCTGGTATTGTAGGTGTCCAGCTGGATCCTGTTCCTGCACAGGGTATTACAGCACAGACAGCACTGCTTTGAGCACAGATTCAGTGTTGTGCATTGCAGGCTATGAACACGACTGTAAAACCCTGAGCAGGATGCCAGGATGAGTGCCTGTGGCCTGGAGTACTGGCATACACAGGCTTTTGTTTTCCCACCTTCTCCCTCCAGCAGGAAGTTTCACAGCCCTCCGTGTTTCTGGAGCAGGTTTAGATGCCACACTTGCTACATCAGCACCACCCCAGTCCCCACAGGGCACTCAAGCACTGTTTAGCCCATCTTCTGTGAAAGGCGTCTGGGGAGCTCCATGCTGGGTACCAGACTGCAGGAACTGCACCTCCTGGCCTGGGTACTGCAGTCAAACAAAAAACCCCTCACCTGCCACTCACATTTGTCTTTCTCAGGTGAATATAAATAAAAGGCACGGAAAATGCAATTTGACCGTGAGATGTCAAAATGTGCTTAAAAAAATAAAGTAATAGAATACAAGTAAATTCCTGTTGGGCAGGTGGACCTGGGAGGCAAAAGGGCAAAAAAGGCTCGAGGCAACGAGCAGAAAGGATGGGAAGGAGAAAGCTGAAAGGACAATCTTCTCTGCCTGAGGAAGTTACCAGTATTCCAGAGCTCAGTCTGCTCAGTCTACTTTCATCTCTGTACTGGTCTTTAAGCATCCAGCACTCACAGCAGAACATCACAAACTTTGTTAGCACTTGTCACACTACAGAGAAGGCAGAGGAATGACAAGACTGTTGCAGTACAATGAATCACATAAGTTGCTGCATCAGCCTTCCCCACCCAAAGACAATGTTAACTACAACACTGTGGGAAAGCAGACACATGTTCCCTCAGCTCTCTCAGGCACCAAGTTATCAGGCTGCCCATCCATGGTGCCCCTCAACTCCTCTGGGCATCCTTCTGCCCTGCAGCAGGTGCTTCAGCCCCTCCCTGGGCCCCTGTCACTTCTTTCTGAGCAGGGACCTCAGCCCCCAAAACAACAGAGAGCTCAGGGTGCCAAACTGCCCACAGGATTCTTTAGGAAAGGAGACAGAAAAAAAAATCACCTCAGAAAAAGTAGAAGCAAACTGTTTCAGAACAAATTAACTTAAGAGCTTGCAGATTCAATTTTAGATTTTACAGGAGGAATGCTGCTGCTTCTTGTCAGGTACTCAGTAAGATCTGGCTTCTGCAATTCAGCAGTTTGGGTTTTTTTAATATGCGAGGCGAACACAGAAAGCAGCTCACTTACAAAAAAGCCCAAACTAAACACTCTGCTCCAAAGGAAGTGAAGTTTTGCACAAACACATCAGTTTTACTGATGTTTTCATCAAACCCAGAAAAGGACAGCTGTTCCTAGAGCACCTTTTGGCAGCCAGGACTTGAGCTCAAAGCCCCGCTCTGCTGCTCTGCCCACTTTGGTCCCTGGACTGGAACTTCTCTCCAGATGAGTATCTACAGCACAAGGCCATCATACCTTGCTCCCCCCCCACGACGGGAGATCTTCCCTCTCTGCCAAACCTTGCCCTTGGTGTTGTACAGAAAGTGGTATCTTAAACTGTTCAATGGCAGGGCATAGAACTGGATGATGTTTAAAGTCCCTTCCAACCCAAACCACTCCATATAAGATTTCCTTTAAGTCAATTGTTACAGTCATTTAAAAAATCCATAAATATCTCGACAAGTTTTCATCCTCTCTTTAAATGGCCTTGGAACATGTGACAGCCACTGTGAGGGTGCAGCAGAAGTAAAGCCAAACAGCAATTCTGGACTCCAGTTTATCATGTCCCTGCCTCTGCTGCTCAGCCTTGGCTTGTCCCAATCTCAGCAGGTTTTTGAAAGAAATTGTCCCTAACCTCTTAATGCTGTGCCATCACATTTACAAAATCTTGACCCTTCAGTGAGCTGCAAACCCAGTGTCTACTCATCCCTAATCACTACAATTTATGCTACAAAGTGAAGTGGGAGGGAACAGTTTCAAACAGTCTCTCATGGCCTTGGAAAGCACATTCACTGTTTCCTGCCACGTCTCTTCAAGCATCTTTAATGCAGGAACAGTGTGGTTTAGGAACCAGAATGTAAGGTCGATGTCTGGGCCACAAGGAGGGAATGTTATGGCCTCCTCCACTCCCAGCTGGGCCCTGAAAGATCCAACTCCAATCTCTACCAGGACACCTGTCCATCCTTCTCCTGCATGAGCCTTAAAAAAGTGTGCAAACCTCTTCAAATGCCATCTTTCAACAAACACTCCCCTACAAAAACCTTCTGAAAAATGCTGAAGGGTTTTTTGTTCTCTCTCAAGTGACAGAATCACAGTTTGAAGAATTTTCATAAAATCACAGAGTGGTTTGGTTTGGAAGGAACCTTAAAGCTCATCTTGTTCCACCCCCTGCCATGGGCAGGGACACCTTCCACCAGCCCAGGTTGCTCCAAGCCCTATCCAACCTGGCCTTGGACACTCCCAGGGATCCAGGGGCAGCCACAGCTGCTCTGCCCAACCTGTGCCAGGGCCTGCCCACCCTCTGAGTAAAGAATTTCCTCTTAATACCTAATCTAAACCTACTCTCTTTCAGTTTTAAGCCATTCCCCCTGGCCCTGTCCCTACATGCCCTTGCAAACAATTCCTCACCAGATATCTTGGGGGCTCCCTTCAAGTACTGAAAGGATGCAGGAGAAGTGAATTCACTCTTTTCTTAAAAAAAGGAGGGGGGAAAAGATAAAAAGAAATTAAGGAAATTAAAACAAGAAAATGATGGGGTCTACCTCTGGGATTCACGTTTCAGCTTTAGCAACTGCAGATGTTCTCTCTAAGCTGTTCTGCTGCACTACAATGAATGACATGTCTCCTAAGTTTCATCTTTGCTCCTACTTTCACTTTTCTATTTCCCACCAGCTTGTGGCTTACAGTGACTTCTGTTAAAAAAAAACACAGAAAGAAAAAAAAACCCCACGTGACATATTCTAGCTGATCTCAGCTCCCAAATCACAAACTTCTGTCACTGCAAATCCAGATAATGCTTTGTGCTGGAAAGCTCTGTTCCTGCCTCAGATCTGCCAGCGCTGGAGTTCAGCTGTACTTCCCAAGCCATAAACAAAGTTTTCCTCCTGACATCACAAGAACAGGTGCACTACAACTGAACCCAGCTCAGACTGACATCCATGGGGAACTTCCAGGCCTGAGCAGACCCGGGGCCACTCCTCCCTCCCAGCTCAGCCCAAGCACAGCAATGACCCGCTGGAGCAGCCGCAGCCGGACCCAGCCGTGCCCGGGGCAGGAGCAGGGGCTGCACACGGCAGGGACAGGGAACAGGAGGGCAACCCCTTGCCAGTTGGGTCTCTCTGGAGCTCCTTCCTGGTGCTGTGCCCCCCTGGACCCTGGCTTGCCCCTGCTGTCTGCAGGGAGTGAGCAGTCATTCCAAACACAGAGTGACCCACTGGGTCTGCATGAGGGTCACACAAGTTCACTGTCCCTTATAAGAAACATTTTTGCCATTTGCTAGCATTAAGAATTAAGTAAGTATTATAAAAATCAACTACATCTACCCACAATGCATCCAACACATGAGAGATTACTTCTAAAAACGAATCCAGATTAGTTCCCTTTGTTCCCTTATTTCCTCCCTCACCTGATTCTGTTTTCCAGCCTTGTGGCATGCACAGAAATGGTTTCCATTCTAATTCAGATTGAAGGGAGAAGAAACACTCAAAAACTCGGGACCAAACACAGGCCTGTACAACATGCCAGGCAGCAGAACAGGGCTGAGTGACCAGTGTAACACTGAGTTAGAAAAAAACACATTTTGGGACCAACTATTACCATCAGTCTCCACCCAACACAGGAAAATGACTCAATTTTTTTAGTTAATTTTTTAAAAATAATATCCATTAAACTTGGATGACTTCTCTACAGCCTCCTTTATGGCTTCAGTTATCAACAGTTTGACATAAACATCATTTTCTGAAGTAACTTACTGATCTTGTACCTGCAATCAAGAAAAACAAATCATTTGGGAAAGAAAACAAGTGTACAATCAGCACTGGGCTACTCAGCCAACAGGATTTTGCAAAACTGACTTCAGTTTTCTATTTTTTTTTTTACATTAGGAAAATTCATTTGTTTCAGGAATGGTCTCACTATAAAAAATGAAGTCAAAAACATTCTTTTCATTTCCTCCTGGAAGAATGTGCCACTATACCAAAAATACCACCTCACTTATTCAGAGTGATGCATCTAGTCCCATATTCTCTCACAGAATGGCTGACTGGCATCAGGTATTTAAAAGAAATTATCAAGAAAACCTTCAGCTGAAAATTACAGCACCATCTGCTTAGAGGATGTTCCCATGTATTGAAATTTAGCTGTACCCTGTCTCTCATGCCCTGAAGAATAAAGAGAGTTCTCATTATAAGATGCAAATAGAGATATTTTCCTTTTTAAATACAGACAATTCATTTTTAAACGCTACAAAGAACTGGAACTCAAACTATATGGTTGTGCTGCTTAGTTTCACATTTTGTGCATATTACTCAGGCCCATCATCTGCAGGTTGTGGCAGGTAAGGTTCTGAGCAATTGCAAATTTACATTTCCATTTCGTTTGACTTTGGTCTTAAGCCACAAAATTGCATAAATGCCAGTATGATGTATTTTCTAACTACTTTAACTGAAGAACATAAAACTCTCAAAAAAGCATCAAAATCTTTTCAATGAGAACAACCCCCAAAATGTCCTCAGTACATACTTCTGGGTTTGTGTGCAGTTAACAAGGTCTAGAAAATCACAATAAGCTTCATTCTCAAGGTAACTTGGCAATTTATTATTGCGTTTCCATCACGTTTAATTTGGGAACAGAGCATTAATACAAACATTTCTACGTAATTCCTATGCTATTATGCTTTAGATACACTAATTTAATTCATCTTATACTGTATTTATAATTGCTCTACCCAAGACTTCTGTATTTTGATAATACCAGTTACTGATAATGCAAACTACTGCAAATACTTCACAAATATGTAGCAATTTTAACATTCAGACAGGCTGCCCTACTCCAACACACTGTTAAATTAAGCATTAAAAAAATGCTTTCTACCTGTGGAAACAATGGACCACAGGATCTCTTCAAGATCTCAAGCCCAAGAAGAATTAAAGACTATATACCCTGTAATAACCAGCATGCTGATCCTGTCCCCAAAACAGTGAATTTTATTTTCTCTATAACAGGCTTGAAATAGTCTGGTTTTCTGAGCATAACAAGTGATTATTTTGCATGGAAACTTTACAGAGCTCAAGCATACATAACTATTCCTTTATTACTATTGCCTGTACAGTTACAGTAAGTTAAATGTTCAGCACATTTTACTAATGGAAAAATGCTCTTTCTCCTCTGGATAAATGTACTAAGAATAACCCTTCTTTTCCAATATTGATGAATATAATTGTACATCAATTTGTGAGATCATCAATTTGTTTTATAGTCTCATTTTTAGCCTTTTTTAAAGGTACTTACTGGTTGCTCAGGTAAGTCTTGTGGCTCTTCCATGGGTATTACTGTTTTAGTGCCGAAGCGCCTCAAACGTATGTTCCTTGGGAGTCTTCAGGGCCTGTCAAAGAAAGGTGTTCATAAGCTTTAAGTACTTTGGGGGGCTTATCATGTAGGCTATCAGAGAATATTAACTGTTACATACTCCTCCCACAAAACTCGTGTTGCCATCTCCCAAACAAAAGACAAAATTCGTACATGGAAAGATTTCATAAACAAGGGATTTAGTTTTAAGCTTCGAAGGTCCAGATTTTTCATGCACATGGCACATTTCTGCATCATTTACATGGCCCACACTGACCGCAGGAGCCAACACACCCATCAGACACGTGCACCATGATTTTAGACACTGTAAATGATCAAGGCTGGTCTACTAGGTCAGTAAACAGCATGATTCAATCTAACCTGTTTTAATTTAGAACATTTATATAACAATCAAAAAAATCAGGACAAGACTGTACACCTAAATGTATTTACACACAGTGCTGTTCCTTGCCAAATTCACAAAGCCAGTTCATTTATTTCAATTGCATCTTCCAAAAAGAGATGTTTGATGAAATTTTATACAATAATTTTTGGTTTGGAAGCACTTAGCTTATACACTACACCAAAGAGCTGCTACCTCCCAGGGGTTTAAAACCATGAAATTTTGCAAATTATTTTCACAACCTGATTAATTTTTGCAATTTGTTGGGCAAAAAAAAAGGCCCATGTCCTCCCAGGTTGCCCCTCTGCCCACCCAACATGCATGAGCCATGTGACCTGTGTGTTTTGTCCTTTCCCCTTCTCATTTTGGAGCCCTTTTATTAAAACCCACCCCAACTGTTCAGAGCAGCCCCTGCTGAGCTGCACCCACAGCACGAGGTGCCCCCTGTGCCACCCAGCAGCGCTGGCTCTGCCACACACAGGGCACCTTCCTGCACACACAGCACACCCGCAGGAGATCAGAAGTCACCAGAAATGCTGAAAACCAATTAGTGGGTTGGAAGGAATGAAATCCACTTTCTGTGCTGAGGTACAACCTACTCCTTCCTCCGCAGCCCCAAAGCTCTGGCTGTAAACCTCAGTGGAAACGTGAAAGGCTGTTTACTCGCTGCTCCTTCCTCTAGGACTGTGTTTTCTCATTCTGTCTGGAGCATCCAGGCACCTTCAAATCATGGAATTGTCCCCACATAAAGTGACTGAACTAGTTTATAGAAACAACTTTCCAGCGTCCTGAAAACCAGAGCCCTCTGTCCCCTCCCGGCCTCTGCCAGACCTACTTACCCTGCCCGCACGTGCAGCCCGCCCGGGCACAGCCCCACGTGCCGGCCACAGGGATGCTCGGCAGCCTCCAACAACTCCGTATTAGCAACAAAACACAAAGGGTTTCTCCCTCATTTGAGGACATTGAGGTGTATCATATTATGCCAGGGTAAAATTTCACTGCGAGTTTGAGGACTTTGCAAGGCTGCCACCCCCAATCAAAGCCACTTACCCTTATTGCCTGAACTGCAAGTCAACTGAACTCAGCATCAGTCTCTTCCATAACTCGGGTTCTTTGGAATGACCCTATTCACAACACACAGGGAAGTCTACAGTACAGCACACAGGAAAGTCTACAATACAAAGCACTACTGCTACCTTTACAGTTTTTTCTCCATCAGTTTTAATCAGCTTTATTTTAAATATAAATCTTATTTCCTTTATCCTTTTTTGGTATAAATAAAAGAGAGTAAGAAGAAAATCAGAACTGAACAGAAACTGCAGCACTCACAGATTATAAATAAAATAGCCAAGAGCAAGATTTGAAATTGATACCAAGAGGTCCTGACCTGTCCTTCACTTCTGTTATTTGATGCTGGTTTGTTGTGTAATTTCTTAGGCAAATCCCAAATGAAGCTCTTCAGCATGGAAAAATATTTCACATCCCACTGATCCATACCACAGTGATTTCCCATTCCATGCTTTGCTGAAAAGCTGTGAGTAGTTCTTTAATTTTGATCTTGAGAAGGATTTAAATAATTACAAAGACAAAAATATTCCCAGAGTCCCATGGGATGGGAATATGTTACACTTGTGAACAAAACTCTCTCCTCAGATAAGGTGGGCACCTTGTAGCATCTGGAAGAAGACGAGCAGTAAGCACCTGCCTCGATGGCAAGTGACAACTTGGCCTCTGGTGGCTTCTCACAGGGACATCTGGTACTCGAGGTGTGCCCCAGGCTGCTGTTACATAGAACAAGCAGCAGTGTGTGGGGGTGGGTGGCAGGAGGCTCTGAGTGAGGGGCGAGGGCAGCCCCCTCCCAGCCCAGGGCACCCACTGCTGCTGCAGGCAGAGCTCCTGCCCTCGCCACCCCCAGCCCACCCCTGCCTGTCTCACACCCCAACAGCAGTCTGGATCTGGAATCTGACCCTCTGCTAAGGGAAAAGGAAGAAAAAGAAAAGGAAATCCAGAGAGCCCCAAGCACAAGCTCTTTGCTAAGCTGCTGTCAGAGCAATCAGCTCTGGTCTCACCCAGCCCTGTGCCAGGGGAGCCAGCAGGAGGGGCTCAGGCAGAGCACACAAGCAGAGCATCAGGATGTCCCTTTTCAGCCACAGTCATAGTAAATGAACCCATAATTTTACCACCTAACTGACGTTTCACTTTGATGAAGCAGAGACATCAGTCACAGTGATTCACATACGGCTCCGCACCTTTCCACCTGCACCACCCACTCAACCACGAGGCTTCCCGTGGCCAGGCATGGAAAGCCCTCGACCATGGGCATGGCCAGAACCTCTGCCTGCCATCACCTCTGTACACAGAGCCCCTCTGCCCACGTGTCCTCCTGCCCAGGGAAGCTGAGCAAAGCTGCTGACAGCTCCAGCACCGAGGCCATGGGCAGGAGGGTCCCGGGGGCAGCGCTCCAGCCTGGCTCATGCCCCCAGCAGCCCCTCTAACACAGTCAATGCCCCACTGCCCCCCAGCCCG